>JAWWLV010000100.1:35275899-35307123 GCA_035041135.1 Platyrinchus mystaceus | reverse complement strand
TGGGCTCAGTTCAGCGCAGGCTGTGTCTCACCTAAAAAATCCATTGCACAGGCTTGAAAGGTAAAAACACCTTTCCCGGATCTTCATTCGCGAAGACTGGCCACGTTTTTTTAAACCCCGTATTAGGAAACTACACAGAGTTCAGGCTTATTGATGTTAAATAGAGTCCAGATGAGATGAATGAGGTGGTTTGCTCAGCTTGCAAGAACACTGCAGATCTGGGCACTTGGGGCTGCTGTACCAGAGTGGTATCTTTTCTTAACCAGGAAGATGTAGAACACTCTTCTAATTTAAATTAAAGAAAAGGAAAAGGGGAAAATTCTGGCATGATTGTCTGACTCATGATGTTCTGGAGTCACTAGGGCCATCTCTTCAACTGTTTCAAGATGCAGAAGCAAACCACTGCTTGCGCATTATCCAAAGTAGAATATGAGTCAGCCAGGAGTCACTAGGGCCATCTCCTCATCTGTTTCAAGATGTAGAAGCAAACCACTGCTTACACATTATCCAAAGTAGAATATGAGTCAACCAGGAGGGCTAGCCAGGTCCTGGGGGTGCATCAGGCAAAGAATCACCAGCTGGTCCAGGAAGGGGATTGTCCCGCTCTGCTCTGCACTGGTGTGGCCTCACCTTGGAATATTGTGTGCATTTTTGGGCACTGCAATATAAGAAAGATACTAAGCTCTTAAAAACTGTCCAAAGGAGGGCAGCTATGAGATACTGAATTCAAATCTCACTGAATTATATATTCATATGCATCGGAGCCAACTCACTGTGACTGTGTGTGTGGGAGGAGGGCTGGGCCTAGACCTGCAGGTACATGATAAGGCTGAGAGCACATGGCAGGCCGGCAAGTACATGGCCTGCAGCTAACCTGGCCATGGTTGCCATGTGGCTCAGCTGTCAATCAGGGAAGGCCTGCCGGGTAGCCAGTCCACACCACAGCCCCTGGAGCCTGTGATTGGCTACAGCATGCCTTACTCTGGCCAGTGACCCAGGTGTTTTGTCTGGGAGGCAGGACCAACTGTAGAAAGGTGGGAGCATTTTCCCGTCCAGTTGCGACCATGTGAACCATTGAATCTTGGTGGTAACTATTTTTCTCTTCTCTCTCTCTCCTTCTCTCTTCCTTTCTTTCTTTCTTCCATCTTTCATTACTCTTTTAATCTGTTTTCTTCTTTTATTCTTTTTCTTGTGGTAACTTAAAACGAACTGTATTTTACTAAAGCTAGTGTATTGGTTGTTTGGTGTTGGGTGTTTTTGTGGAATGGGTCTTTGTGCTGCATGTTTTAGGGAAATGCTTTTCTTCGGTTATATGCTATTATAAGTAAAACTCTTTTGCCAAAATGTCTTATTTCTCTCACTAAATTAAAAAAAATTCTCTTAGAGAAAGCATAGTAGCCTTTTCAGTGGACATGAACTTGAGGTAATAATGAACCAAAGGCTTTTTAAAAATCTTAAATAAATGTAACTGTTCTGAGCAACTTGTGGCTTAAATCCTGAGTGTAGCAGCCATAAAGATAATGAAGTGCCATGAGGGGAAGGAACAGCTGAGGTCACCTAGTCTGTTCAGCCTGGAGGAGACTGAAGGGAGACCTCATTGCAGTCACAACTTCCTCATGAGTGAAAGAGGAGGGGCAGGCACTGATCTATTCTCGTTGGTGACCATGGATCGGAACTGAGGGAATGGCCTGAAGTTGTGTCAGAGGAGGTTTAGGTTGGATATTAGGAAAAGGTTCTTCACTGAGACAGTGATTGGGTACTGGAACAGGCTCCCCAGGGAAGCAGTCACAGCACCAAGCCTGATAGAGTTCAAGAAGTTTTTGGATAATACTCTGGGGCGCACGGTGTGACTCTTGGGGGTGTCCTGTGCAGGGCTAGGAGTTGGACTCGATGATCCTTGTGTGTCCCTTCTAACTCAACATATTCTGTGATTCTGTGCTTCAGTAGCAACTGGTGGCTCAAATTCCTTTGTGTGCTATTAGTACTTCTTTTTTCAGTTGTAGTGTGATGGGCTTCAGATCCTCTATATCCCTGGCTCCAAAACCCTAGATGAGTCTCTTCAGGTGCTTTCTGCCAGATCTCTGCTCCAGGTGGGGCCATTATCCCCAGCTGAGGTATAAAGTACATTTTTAACATCTGTCCTGTCCAGACTGACCCAAGTGCTACTGCATGAACTATCTCCCATTTAATTTGTTCAAAGGCTTGTCGCTGCTCAGGGCCCCATTTAAAGTTGTTCTTCTTCTGCATCACTTGATAGAAAGCATTTCCAATCAGACTGTATCTTGGACTATGCATTCTTCAGAAACCCACAACACCTAAGAAATCTTGTGTTTTTTTGGTAGTTGATGAAGACATAGCTGTTATATTACTGATAATATCCAATGGAAGGTGATGATACCCATCTTGCCACTTTATTCTTGCAAATAGATCAGTCCATGGCAAATGGTTTGTGAGCATCACAAGGCCTGTGTTTCTACCCTTGGACCAGTTGATTTCAGATGTACTGGATACCCCTCCATGTGAAAGCAAACTGTGGCCTGCACTCTGCTGCCAAAGGGATCAAGAGAAATGGATTAGTGATATCAGTGGTGGCATACCATTTGGCTGCTGTTGACTCCACTTCACACTGGAGTTCTAGCATGTCTGCTCTGGCAGCACTCAGTGGCAGTGTGGTTTCATTTAGGACATGGCAGTCCACTGTTAGCCTCCACTTTTTGTTACATTTTTGCCCTGACCATATGGGACTTATTAAAGGGTGAGTGAGTCTTAATAATCACACCTTGTCTCTCCAGTCACTGGATTAGTTTATGTGTGGAAACTACAGAGTCTTCATTGGTGCAATACTGTCTCTGGTGCATTGTCATGGTAGCAACTGACACTTGCTGTTCTATCATCTGCAGCAACCCCGCAATGGAAGGATCCTCTAAACAACGAGGCAAGGGAGACAGCTGTTTAATCTTCTTTGTACTTAAGGCAGCTATACCAAAAGCTCTCCGGTACCCTTTTGGGTCCTTGGAATGCTCTCTCCTGAGGTAGTCTATGTCAAGGACACATGGACCCTCTGGACCAGTCATAATTGCCGCTTGTTCCCAGACTGGCTTACCTCAGCCTCTAACACAGACAGTTCTTGGGATCCTTGCGTCTCTCCAGAAATAGAGATAGATTTTGTCCCTTTATAATCTGATGGTTTTACTGTGCACCAGTGTCCACTAGAGCTTTAGACTCCCGTGGGGCTGATGTTCCAGGCCATTGAACCCATACAGTCCAGTAAACCCAGTTGTTCCTTTGCTCTGCCTGGTTGAAGGCAAGGCCCTTCTATTCCTAGTTGGAATCTGCACTGCTTAATTTTTGTAACTGCAGAACAGAAGTCCCTTCATCAGGGTCAAAAGTACAATCAACCCTTCTAGTTTGCTCAACAGACAGTGGGGAATTAATTTGCCTGGATGGATGCCTTTTGGCTGTTGTTTTTCCTTACAGTACCTGTACATGTGCTTTTAGTTTCCAAGTAGGCTTACCATTCCACTTCCCCATGCCCTTCCTCTGATCAGGAAGAACTACGAGGTTGCACATGGTGTGTGCCACCAGTACCCTCTCCCTTGAACAGAAAAAGAATCCCAGAATCATAGAATTGTTGTGGTTGGAAAAAACCTCTAAGGTCATCAAGGCCAGCTGCTAACAACTGTGTTCACCAATAAATCATGTCACATCTCTATGTCTTCTAAATACTTCCAGGGATGGTGATTCCATCACTTCACTGTGCAGTCTGTTCCAACGCTTTGGCCACCCTTTCAGTGAAAAAATTTTTCCTCATATCTAATCTAAACCTCCCCTGGTGCAACTTGATGCCATACTCTCTTTTTCTGTTACTTGTTACCTGGGGGAAGAGGCTGACTCTCACCTGGCTACACCCTCCTTTCAGGTAGTTATAGGGAGTGATAAGGTCCACCCTAAGCCTCCTTTTCTCCAGGCTAAAAAACCCCAACTCCCTCAGCTGCTCCTCATATAATTTGTGCTCCAGACCCTTCACCAGATCCATTGCCCTTCTCTGAATGCTCCAGCACCTCAATGTCCTTCTTGAAGTGAAAGGCCCAAAACTGGACACAGGATTCAAGGTGTGGCCTCACCAGTGCCACTTACAGGGGGACGATCACTCCCCTGGTCCTGCTGGCCACACTATTGCTGATACAAACCAGGGTGCCATTGACCTTTTTGGCCACCTGGGCACACTGCTGGCTCATGTTCAGCTGCTGCCAATCAGCACCTCCAGGTCCTTTTCTGCCATAAAGAGAGATATGCAAACTACAGGAAGAGAGGAATGCATGGAACTATTTGCCACACAACTACACATTTTCCAAACTATACAAACTCTTCACTAACCAACTGCAACATACTGTTACTATTAATTAACTAATCAATACATAGTCCTTGAGTAGAACTTACTATAAACAGTCCTTTTGCTTCAGAATTGGTTCTGGTTTCAGTCATATTTAGCACGGTGTCCTTTCGCCAAAGTTAGCAGATTCTTAGCAGCTCCTTTTCTATCTCACTCAAGCCCCAAGGTCGTTTGCTGAATTCCTTGGTTATCTCTGGAGCCTCCTTGCCAAACACCGTCTTCTGTTCCTACACACCTCCACCAAGGCTCAGATACTGGATACTTCATTCAGTGTCGGTCCATTTGCTTTATGAATGTGTAGGTTCCTCATTGAAGGAGTAGTGGTCCTTCACATGTGACAGAAGTCTTTGCCAAAGACTGGAAACTCATGCTCTTTATCAATATTTTGTCAGTGGCCTTGTCCTTAGCAAGGTATCCCAGCTGCTGGTCTTCCTTGCCCTCTAATTTCTGATTATTTGCCCCAATATCCAAACATTAGATTGACCTGCTGAGAATTTCTCACCTTCTTGACAGTTATAATCTTTTCACATATCTCACAGCTCACTTAAGGATAGGGATCATGTGGCTTCTGTCTCATTTATGTTCTCAGTCTCTTGCCCATCTACTGCAGTAAGGGCTGCCTCCTCCGACTCTTTATCTCACTCCCTCTTAGGAGAAACTTCTTCTTCCCTGGCTAAACAAGCTGACTTCCACTTCCATTGTCTGTTTTTGCTTACAGGGGCAACTGATATAATCTTTTATTTAGACATAGTATCGTTGGTATATTTTCAGATCCAGACACTCTTCTCCTGGAGTGTCCTGCATATCAAGCAGTGTTTGGTAGGTGTTGGTAAGGCCCCAACACACTGTAGTAACTCATGCCTCTTTGAAATAGCTAGAGCAGTTTTTTTCAAACATGCTGTTACTTCATCAGGATCCTCCACTTGTTAGGGAGTGGATTTCCAGACCACTGGAGATGAGGAATTTTCTAGATTTTTCTAGAATTTCCTTGTTCATATTCTCCCTCATGCTTACTACCCATGACCACACTGCCACAGGTCCTGGGTCATATGCCTAAATAGCTTGTTAACCTTAGAAAAAGGCAAAATAATATTACTAATAAATACCAATAAAAGTATTTTAACTACACAAGGATTTTCAAGATACTGAAAATTTGTGGCAATGAGGGAGAAAACATCAGAGAAGAAGGTGGTGAACCCAAGAAAAGTGATGTAAATGAAAGCAATTGCTTATTCCCAGAAGACCAATCCCACTAACCTTCCCTCAGTTCTATATGCCGAGCATTGAGTTATATGTAGTGGAATATCCCTTTGATCAGCTGGGCTTAGCTGGGGTGAGGAGCAGCAAAGGCTTTGGCTCTGTGTAAGGTAAGCACTGCTCAGCAGTAAAGAAAGCATTTCTGTAGTAGCAACACTGGTTACAGCACAAATCCAAAACACAGCCGCACTGCAGTTACTGTGAAGAAACTTAACTCTATTCCAGCCAAAATCAGTACACCCAGTCAAAATCCTGCATGTTCACAGCTTTTTTATTGACATTTTCAAATATGGGTTTATTAGTGGAGAGCAGTCAAATGAAAATCTCCAGGTATTAAAAATGAAGTGATTTAGAATTAGCCAGAGAGGGTATAAGGCAGAGGAGACCTTATGTCAATTATATCTTTACATTTGGGAGCCTACTAGGGAAATGCATGTAAAACCATACCATAAGCTATGCCTTGACATGGAGGGAGAGCAGAACAAAATCGTGCATATCTTAGGAGCTAAAAACACTGCTGGCCACAAACCCCACACATTTCAGTGCGATTTCTGCTCACTAGATGGCAGCAGATTCAAAAGAATTGCTGAAAAACTGTAGCTCAAACAACCCATGAAAACTGAGTTTAAAGACATGCTTATGCAGCAAAATGAAGGTACGATAATAAAACATGATAAAAAATTTAGCTAATCTGGGCAAGGCGGGATGTAAATGGCAGCACAGGCTTCAGTCTGTTCTGGTAAGTACAGTCTTCCGTCCCAACGTCTGTACAATCTTTACATTGCTGGCCCTCCTAGGATGAGGTTTCTGCCATTCTTTCTCCAAGCTCACTAGATTAAAGCTAGCATGTGTGTGCCTTCCTGTGCCACTTCCAAGAGCTCTGTGTCAATAGAATCTAAGACAATTTATTAGAATAGTTTCCCACTCTGTGAAAGACTTCATTATTCTAATGGTCCTTCTCCCGAATACTTTCTTTGCCCTGAAATACAAAGGCTGTAAAAGAGAGGCAAGCAAAACCTATTTAGCTAACTATCACCATTATCTTAAAAAGCTCCAGAAGACCTCCATATCTGATCTTTTCCTAAAAACTGATTCAGTTGCTTTACCTGTTATAAAATTCATAAATTGAGAAATAAAGGACCTGAGGAAAAATTTCATAAATTGAAAGGGTAACACCTTCTGCTGGTTTAGATGGAGTTAGAAGACGTTCCTGTCAAGGGACATGGATCTGTAAACTTCATTCTAGTTCCAAAGGCTTGTCAATATCACAGCCACAGAATCACAGAATGGCTGAATTTGGATGGGACCTCTTGAGATCCCCTAGTCTATTCATCTCTGTCAAGAGTTACCTGGAACAAGTTACATAAGACCACGTCCAGCTGGATTTTGAGTATCTCGAAGGATGGAGATGCTGCCCTCTTAACAATCTGTGCCAGATTTGACTACCTTCACAATAAAAAAGTGTTTTCAGATGGAATTAAATGTTTTAATTTGTACTCATTGTCTCTTGTCCTTTCAGTGGGCACCAATGAAGAGAGCCTGACTCTGTCATCTCTGCTGTCCCATATAATGTAGTTATGTACACTGATGAGATGCCCTTGAGAATTCTCTTCTACAGCTGTTAAGGCCAGCTCTTCTCACCCTCTCCTTGAATGAAAGATGCTGCAATCCCTTCATCATCTTTATGACCCTTTGTAGGGCTTGCTCCAGTTTTTGTTTTGGGGAGCCCAGAACATGGCCCAGTGCTCCAGATAAGTCTCATTAGTGCTGAGTAGAGGAAAATTATCATCTCCCTCAACCTGCTTGCGATGTTCTTTCCAGGAAGCTGTTGACCGTCTTTGCCTCAAGAGCACATTGTTGGTTCATAGTCAATAGTTGAACTTCATGAAGTTCCTTTGACCCAATTTTTCTGGCCTGTCCAGGACCCCCTGGCTTATCATCCTCTCCTCACAGTTTTGTACTCTCTGCAGACTTGGCGACAGTGTGCTCTTTACCAGTCTCTTGGTCCTTTGTGACAATGTCAAACACTAGTATTTGCAGTATTAATCCATAGAGCCCATGACTAGGAAATGACCTCCAAGTTGGCTTTGTGACACTGATCACAATCCTAAAGCTAGAACGTGAGGGACAACTACACAATCAAACCCTCCTGAGAGAAGCTTACATGTCAAACCTGTGGTGCAATGGAACTGGCAAAATGGTTCACGTGCTGGTACAGCCTGCAGTCTCTCACCGCATGAACTAAATGATATTGGCAAGGGGACTTTCTGATCTTCAGCACCATGTCTACAACAAGACTTCTGCTGGCATAAGCAGAATGATTTTTCCATGCCACTATGAAGTGTAAACTGGGCTTAACATGTGATGGGGTAATGAAGCCTGTTTGTGATACTGTCTAATGGCAGATATTTCCAGGATTGTGCTCATTCCAGCACGTTCCAGGGTATGTGCTCACCCCATAAAACAGATGTCTCCTACTCTCAGAGCAACCAGGGAATTTTGACAAGACTGCTGACGTTATGGAAAATATTAAGCAATAATCCCTTCCATCAACCTAAATCCCAGTTCCTCTGCTAGCTAAAAACATTGTAAGTCTTTTATTAAGTGGATAGTTTTACAACTCCCACATGTTTTTTAGTTCCCAGGTTAATGTATTTTTTGGACATTATAATAAATTAGAGGAAAAGAACATGTCAAGTTACTCATTGTGAGAATTTCTTATTGTAAAAAATGTATAGATAGCATTGACTTCCCTATTTTACTGTTTATAAGAAACATTACTTTGTAAAACAACTTAAATACTTTAAGTGAATACAACCTATGTACGTGTACTTACATATATGTATGCACATGGGAATATGTAAATCTGAGGGGTCAGATGCTCAGTTCATTTCAACTGATGTATTTCTCTTGACTGGCAAAATAGAAAACAACCACAATTCAGCAAACAATGTTGGCCAAAGATCCTTTTACACTAAGATTTTCTCAACTTGATTGCCTGTAACAACTGGGCTGTAATAAAGTGCAATTTGTGTAGTCACAAATACTGATCTTCAATTCAGTACTTTCTGAATTCAGTGGTGGTGCTAAGTATCTCTAAAAATCAGGCTGGCTGTGTTAGGTGATGTGTCATGTATTGAAATTGAAAATGTTTGCTTCAGTTTTAAAGTAAACTCTTGTTGTGGTTGTGCTTTTGTACCATGAATTGTTAACAAGTGAGAAGCTACAAACAGATGGGAGACAATATGGCTTTGTAGTGCTGCTCTTTTTTGGGGGAAGTTTCCCATGTTTTCTCTTCAAAAGCTACTTTTGGAGCACTAACCATAACAGTTACACAGCAGGACAGGACCCAGAAAATTTATCAGTTCTGGACATTATCTTGTTTGTCTATAGCGGCATAGCACAAGTATAGGTGAACATAGCTGTGTTGGAAGTGGCCCCCATGGGTTCACTGAAGGACCTGCAGAGGCCCCTGTGTTGGGACAGCACATCCTCTGTGCCCCTACAGCTGTAGCTTCTGCCTCAGCCGCTCTGGATAAACAGAGAAAGATGGGATTTCTGCTGCAGGCCTGTTGAAGGCTGGATGCCCTATTTGTGCCAGAGTGGAATACGGAGGGTTTTCAGGTGTCCACTGGGAAAAAGTACTGCCTCTCTGCTGAGGCTGTTGGATGCCTGAAAATCTAATGTAAGTATCCAAACTCCCCAAATCTTCCCAGAAAAGACTTCAGGCTGGAAAAGAGGACATCGCTGAGAAAATCAAAGAACAGCTCAGTATGGAAGTCACAAAAAGGACTAAAAAGAACTAGTGAATAAGATAACTTTTTTTGACTAGTTTTCATTTGCAAGCCTGTGTATTCTTAAGAGGGCAGTTGAATGTGGAAATGTGGGTTTAGGTCCACTCAGCTTTACCTATATAGTGCTGGCATTTAAGAAATTATTAACATTGTTATGGAATGGTTTTCCAAGCAGTGAAAAACACTGCTTTATGTTTAGGACACATAACCTTTATGCGGGAAAAGGTCTGCCTTCCCTCTAAAAGGAAACAGAACAACAATAATGCATAAAACAAATTCTACTGTGTTTTTTGTATTCCTATCAAAATATGCACTTCAGATTGTCCAGCATTAGAAATACATTGTATTATCTTTTCACATACTTCAAGTTATTTGTATTTAGGCAAGTTTAGAAAGCCTCTTGAGTATATGAGGAATGTAGGAAGATGTAAATATTTTTGAAATTGGGAAGCTATAAAAGTGGACAGTCTTGAGCCAAAAGCATTAAGATTGCCTTTCTGATGCTTTGTCATTAGATACATGGATTAGAGGATTTTTTGGAAAGAAACAATGAGATTTTTCCTGAACATACTGATGTATATTGTTTTTTTATAATTTCCAAGAAAGTGTGTAAGGAATTTTGTTGCCAAAATTGGAGATGCAAGTTGTTACATACAACACTGCTGGATGTTTGATATATGTACTAGTACCTTTGCCCTCAGTCTGGAGAAAACCAGTTCTTCCTTTAACAGTTCCTTTGCGGCAAATAACAGTGAGCCAACATTGTTAATAAACTGAGAGTAGTTTAAGGCTTCTCTGTAGCACAGGCAACATTGAATTTTGCTTCCCTATGCGTGAAAGCAAGATAACTCTTTGGGGGCAGAAACGTGTGGTTTTTTGGAAGTGTTAGACCTGATGCTGGTGAGAAAGATGCAGGTAGATGAAGAAAGTTGGGAGGGATCAGTTGGAGGTAGGAGAAAGGAGCTCAAAGGAATCCTGGTGGTCTGGGGAACTGTTGGAAGGGTAAGGAAGGATAAGTGGCATTTCAGAAAAATTGCTTTAGGAACATGGTCAAAGCTGCATAGTTATTTTTAGGAGAGGTGGGAGAAGGCTGAGGACCTGAGGTGACAGGTACTTGGGCAGTAGAAAGAACATGAAGATGTCACATTCCCCTTCAGTTAGCAAAGGTGAGCACGATCACAGCCAGTGCAAGCAGCTGAATGATGGTGAAGGTAGAATTGCAACAAGCTGTTTGGGATGAGCCTCCTTCATCAGCACACATTCCTCCAATCCCACATGTTGCTGTTCTTTATGACTTCGGATGTTGCACTGGTCTCTTTGCCCAGCTGTTGCTTCATATCTCTTTGATCCTTTTATGCCTTCTGTGGATCTGCAGGAGTAATGAAGCAGCTGGAGGGAGAAGACAACACTACTTAAGCTCCTCTGGAACACCTATGACCTAATGGCATATACATTTCTTGTGTTGCCTCTTGGTGCTTGGAGGAGACAGATACCAAAAGAAGTTTGCTGCTTTGGCCAGGGCTACACATTTTAAAGGAATTTTTCTCACTCCATCTTCCTCTTATCTTGCTCAAATTTGTAATTTCAAGCTATGTCCTAATTGTCTGAAGTGGTTTCTGAGGTTGCTATCTTATAAACAGGCTGAAATTCAGAAAGAGTGGGTAAGGTTAGCTATTATATTTTAATCATTAGAAAGATTCTCCCCAAAACTGAATTTATATTTCCTCAAACAAACTTTGCTTTGCAGTAATCCCAAAGGCTATGGCTATGCCTCAGAAGGAGAGTGTCTTCAAAATCTTGACTATACAAATACACCATATAAAAATCTTGAATGCACAACATATATATTCGGTATACATTTATTCAAAATCTCAAATATATGATCTTGGATGTATACCTGGAAATTATCTGAGACACAGTCATGTTCTGATATCTTTTATGCATGTTGTATTGTAATCTACAGTAGTTTCATAAATAATGAATATTATTTATGAGTAAAGAAGATTTCAGCAAGAAAATGGAGACACTGTCTGGTTCTCCATAGTATTTCCCTGGAATTTCAGTTGTAGTAATAATGACAAATGGACGTTCAGCTCTCAAATGGATTACTGGCACTCTGTCCTTCCTTTGTCTGTGCCGGATGTTGCTGTGTGTCTGAGAACGTGTGTGTCTCCCCGTGTGTTGGTGTGTTTGGGATCATGAAAGGGTATGTTAGTGATGTCAGCTAGTTACTCCAAGACCACAAGAGGGACCCAAAGACATGCACTGCTTTCTGGTAGCCCCTGCAAACTCGAAGGATTGTTAGCTTCCAGCTTGGGTTTTCAGAAAACAGCTTATTTTGGTTTAGCTTTGAGGAATTTTACTACGGCTCACCAATAAGCTTTTGAAGGGAAGTCTAAGAAAGACTCTTAGATAAAAGGCTACTGTAGATAACAGATGATTTAAACAACTGTGTCATGGCTGCCAGGTGAAACAGGGAAGGCTGTGTGGCATCTAGACTTATAGTTGTAAACCTTCTGAAGACATGTAGAAAGGAGGCATCTGCACTTATGTATTATACTGCAGGTGCATACACGAAAAATATTAAGGAAAATTAGCATCTGGGATTTTCCCTTTGTTAGTATTTTTGAACATTCACCCAAGCAGACAACTGCAGATGTGATGGGACAGTTCCATAAATTAGAAGAAAAACTTACCAAAAGTAAAGTTGCTCCAAAAACATAATAAATTAGAGACACTCTGTATTATGCACTTTGCTGCTCCAGTAACTCACTGTTCCTCCAACAGCTGTGCTGAGTCTAAATTGTACACAGCATGTGCAACCAGGGCATGTCTTTTGTAGCAGTGAAAAACATCCTTGATATGGGCTGGTTTGGACTGGAAAGAGCAGCACTATGTGGATTTAGCTGCCTCAGTGACCTCATTAAGTAGTCCCAAGAAAAGTGTCCCTCAGTGAAGAGATCTCAGATGCCTTCTTCTTTGGGACTGCTACCCTGCTCTTTCACACTGGGCAGGAGATGTGAGGCAGGGCTGACTCCTGGTGCTCATATACACTACTTTATTCAATGTAAATAATACACATGTTTTTCTGTGTACAAGAGTAATTTCCACCAGGAGGGGTGGGGGAATGAGTAGGAATTATTTTATTGCAGCGACAGCTCCTTGTTCTTCAACTAAAAGTGCTAGTGAGTGGTGATGTGGTAATTTGGCATCATTGCCAATGACAGAATATTGTAATACTGTACTGCATCCGGGTAGCACCCTCAGTCTGAGATCAAGTTGAATTACTACCCTGAACAACCCTGCTGATGTGTTCTTGGAGCAGGTAATACCAAGTTATCAATGATTTATTGATAGGGCAGGTAGGCCCAGAGAGTCATTTTCATGGGGTCATGGAGTGAATAAACAGCACAACTGATAGCAGTGTTCTTCCAGACCTGGTAGATGAGGAACAGGTCTTCTCCACAGTCTCTATCTTCCCCTTTTGCTGTTAGCCTCCAAATCACCTCACCAGGCTGAGAGGCACTAAATTAAAACATACATGCTTCAGATATACAGCCACCCACTACGGAGTACTGCAGGGGCTTTTTTCTGTCTTGTACTCAGGATAGGCTGTGCCAAATTCTGCCCAACATGAGAAGGCTGTGAGAAGTCAATTTGTATTTTCACCTCTGTGCTGTGTGGAAGAAATATACAGTAAAAAGTGCAATCATAGACTGACATAAAAGGCTGTTCCCTTCCCTCTCTGCTTTTTCTGGCAGCAGCTGAACATGCACTGACAACACACCTTCCATTACTAATAGTTTGAAACCTAGAGCAGGAGAGTGCCTCAAACCACAGCCTTATAACGTAATGAAGAATACACACAGCTGCAGTAACAACCACATAATTATTTAATTAGTTTTTGACAGCTTCAAATTGCACAGGCGAAGGAATGCATGAACCACACATGGAAACCTGCCAGCAAAGGTTTTACACGTACGCAGATGGTTTTTAGCTTTTGTAAGCGCAAAGCCAGGTTGCTGTGCTTTTATTGCAAAACCCAATGGCACATCACACACTGCAGAAGTTATATCAGGGGAATAAAACCAGCATATGTGATTATTTCTTCTCCTTTATATCGTAGCATTGCTTTTGTTATATTTAACTGAGCCCCTTGAGACCAAAGATGGAAATATTTTAACATTAGTTTAAGTAATCTCTAAAGTAACAACTTCTTTGGGCTTTTGGAATAAGCAATTATAATACCACTAATTAACATTATATATCAATTTATATTTTAAAGTCCTATTATGGAGATGAATTAATTAACAACTCTGTTGGGAAGTTAAGTATTTCTTTGAAAAAAGAGAGACTGAGGCTCATAGAAGTATAACAATTTGTCAGAGGCCACTGTGTGATTCAGGGACCAAAGAGACATCAAATTAAGAATTTCCCCAGTTTTCATTTGTCTCTGCAGAGAGTTAGAGCAAGAAATTTCAATATACATATTAGTGAAAATAATCGCCTGCAACAAAATGGATGAAGAGGGCATTAACATTAGTAGCAATCTGTCTTTGGCAAATAGACTATTCCAAAGGGGAAGATAATAATTTAGAAGTGAAGCGAAGCATAATGTACTGTAAATATTTGCTCTTCTGCTGCTGCAAAGACAACACCCATCTCCCAAGTAATTCCAAAGTGTTTATAATTTCCATGTGTCACAAGCTCCAGGATTTTATATTAGAGGGGAAGTGATTTCTCCTGAGTGCACCTAATTAAGGCTAACAGTTAAAATAAAACATGAATTAATTCAAAACTTCATTCCGCACTCTAAATGAACACAAACTTTGTCTGAGGTTTAAAAAGTTAAGTCCCCTTTTTTTCCATATAATTGTAGTTTTCATATTTTCCAGCCCTTGCTTTTTATGGCTCTGGCTGGGATAGGAAATGCTAAAAGCCCACAAGAAAAGGTTATTCCCATAGAGCTGTGTAAGATATTCACAACAAAACCCTAAACCATGTGGAACACATGTGGTTTCAAGTTTCACAAGAAAGTAAAAACCCAGACTCTATTTGTTGAAGTCTGTAACACATTTTGAATGAAATTGGGCCCGTTTTCAGTCTGGTCAGATTCCTGGTTTTGAGTTGAAACCATCCAAAATTTGGAATTTAGCAAGTTCTGGAAAAAAATCTGGAATCTCACTGATGCTTTGAGGGGGACTTGCTGTAGATGGAAGGTGAGTGGAGGGAAGGGCAAGGCTGCGGTGCTCAGCCAGTGGGAGTGGGGCAAGGGCATTACCTGGGGCTTTGGGGCTCAGAAAACCAACATAACATTGGTGGATCTCCTGATGTAGAGAACTGTAGTCAAGAACAGTTGTGTGAAAGTCATGTGGCTCACATCCAGGGCAGGAGATTCTGAGGAGCTTGTGCACACCCTTCAAAGGTCTCCTTGCTATGCCTTCTTATGTACTCCCAGAATAAAGGTTAGGAGACCCCAAATAGTTTGGGACTGTATCCATCACTGCATTGCATTTTGTAAGATTTATATATCATTACAGTCACAGGGAAAACACACCTTTATTCTACCTACAGAAATCTTTCTGACTAAGGAAATTAAAGACTGTGAAGAAATACCTGGCACTTATGGTGAAGCCATGCACTTTTTTAAGAGCTCTGTACAGGAAAGAATATTAGTTGATGCTGCAGCTTCAGTCTCTAAGATGTTATCAAGGCAAAAGCTATGAGCTAAATTCTGGTATTGCAAGGACAGATATAAAGCAGAATTTTTTCTTGTGCATTCCTAAAAACATCTTTAGCTGAATTACTAGTACTACTGTAAATTATTGAAACTGAAAGGCTTTTAAATCAACTTTACCTTTAAGTTTCTCTGCTGCTAGTCACTTTAAAAATTTCTGTCCCTGCAAGCAATGAAAATAGGCTAGGAAACTTATAATTAAGGTTTAAATGATATGACTAGAATGGAATATTATCTATACAGACAGGTTTATTTCTTGATCTCATAAACAGATACCATATACAGATATCAATACATTCTTCCACATATATTGTTATGTTTGGGAATACATAACTATGAAAATAAAAGCTGTTTCATGCTGAGGCCAAAATTTAAGTGAAGAACAGAGCAGACACTTTATGAGTATGTGGAATAACAGCATATGTCTGTGTATAAGGAAAGAGCTCTATCTCAGACTAATGGGTATGGAATATAGTTTTCCTATTTTCTCTAACAATATTTTGTATGTGCAATTCTGTGAGTTCAGCACAGTGAGGGCAGTAGTTATGCTCACAAATGAAATATAGCTCATTTCGGCTCCAGTTCTTCCATTTGCACTCACTTTGCTTAACCATAGGTCAGTCCTGTGTGTGATAATTATTTATTACTCTGTGACTACTTTTTTTTTTCCAGATGTTTGTGTTTTGGCTTTAGATAACATGATAAAAACTCTTTTGCTAACAAGTCTTTTAATGCAGCATAGTTTGCTCTGAATCTTAACAAATGTGCACAGTGTACAACTTTTCATTATTCATGCCTGCTGTTGTTCCTCATAATAAAAATACTAAAGGAAGCAGGCACTGTCATCCACCAACCTGCTTCCCCAAAATCCAGTCTGCCATACATTCATCTTGTCCAGAAGTAGCTGAAAATCTCCCAAATGACTGGGTTTTCATCACTTCCCTAAGTGACAAACAAGTGCCTTTGTGGTTTCTCTCATGATGCTGTTCTCTTGTTCAAAAAGAACTTGTGGGAAACACCCCCCGAACAGACTTGTTTTCTTTTAAAACCATCCTTTTCTGTAGTGCTTCCAAGAAGCAGACAGCAATTGAGCTTTTGGGATATTGAGACAACTAGCAAGTTATTGCCGTGCTGCACTCACAGACTGTTTGCATCTGATTCTAACCTCTTTCCTTGGTTGCAAACTCTTTTCATCAGAGGCTGCTTGGGCAATGGTATTTCCACTACAACATGCTGTGAAGGAGCATCTACTGCCTCATGCATGTCCAGTCCACTTGTCTTTACACTGCATCAGCCCATGGGACTGGTTCTATACTTGTTACCCACCGGGTGCGTATCTGGTTATGCCATCCCTTATCAGATGATCTCAGATATGATGTGGGCATAGATATCAAGTGGTGCAAGGGTGTCCTGAGGTCTTAATGGGGGGTAGGTGACTGGTGAGAAGGAGAATTACAAATTATGTTCTGCTACCATGGGCAGTAGACTCAGAAAACTGTGGAGGGTGAAAACTCCCTTGTGGTCATAGGACAATAATCATCCTAAATGTCTTTAAGAACAGAAACAGAAAGCATAAGACAGTCCAATTTAGTTCACCATGGCAGAATGGAAATGGAAAATTCCATCTGTTCTGTTTCATAACCAAAATACATTTTATATTTCCACTGCAATATTTGCAAACATAACTACAACAAATAGAGAAGAGTAATTCAACAAGTGATTACAAAAACCCAGAAGGGGCATATTGGTCTTAAAAATCATATTAATTTGTGATGATTGCATTGCAAAATGGCAATATTTTCTGTTTGGAAACTTTCTTACTGAATTCTAAGGCTCAGTTATGCCAAATTGCTAGTATTTAACAATAAGATCGGTAGAACTTAAGAACAGAGAGAGAAAAGAGAGAAAGCAGAAGCTACTACAGATATTGCCAAACCACTTCTCACTTTTGTAATATCAAGCACGTGGGCAAGTTTCTCACCACAAAATTAGCATAAATTCATTTTCAAATTGCTTACTTTTTTTTTGGCAATTTCCACCCCAAAATTCTGGTGGCAATTTGATAAACTATCAAGAAATCTTATAATAAATTTTCTTTTAAAAGGAGATTTACAAGTATTTTGCTGATTATTTGTGCAATATATCTTTTGTATTTCTTCATGCTGTATCACCTGGCATAGTGCTGGCAGTTTCTTTCTTCTATGAAGTCTGAAGTCTGATTTCCTTAGGTTGACTGGCTTCTTACTTGACAAGCAGCTTCACTCTCTTCAGCAGCTCAGTGGCACAATCTTACCATTAACAATTAGTACTTATTAAGTTGCCTTTTTTTTCCCAACACAAATGAAATATTACTTTTTCACAGATATTCCCAGTGGGAATTACTGTGTGGAGTTCCACATTTAATGTCACCCAATGCTTGAAAACTATATGCAGTGCTTACTTTGGGTTACAACTAAACAACAAGATTTAATTGAAAGAATGGCTGTGACCCAGTTGTTAACTACCATACGTATAAATTTGAAATAATGGAAATAATTGTCACTGACAGTTTTACTTTGTAGAAACCTATTTTCCTCCCTTCAGAATATCTTGATTTACTGGAAAAAGTGAGCAAACACAAGGAAATGCTTTCAAAATTATCAGCTTCTAAAGAACACCAGTAATCACTTTGCATAATCCACACCTGGGCTCTGTCCAGTTTTCCTTAATCAGCTACAAATGCCATGTCTGTTGCTATGTCTCAAATTTTTCACTGTTTTACACTATTAAAGTGTAAAATTAATTGGATTCTCAGGTTAAAGAATATTACTTATGTGGTTAAGTGGATTTAGGGACTATGGCATTTCTTCTACTATAAATAGTACAAAGGTGGTTATTTTTCACTTTTTTAGAACCAGGGCACTTCCATTTTTTGAAGATTGCAACAGCTACATACCCTAGCAAACAGGTATTTCGGAGGTATTACTTGACCAGTAGATCACACACAGACACTCAGGCCTTCTGTTCATCCTGTAAATAGAAATATTATTGTAAACTGTGAGTGACTATAGCTTCTCTGGGTCTGATGTCCATATGATTACTTTTCACAGTGAGTGGTGTAGGAGTAGTGTAGATAGGTGAATTGCATTTTCCGGCCCTCTACCGTTACCAGTTTGCAGTTGTCACTGAGAATTGAAATTGTACATTGCTTATTGAGCATTAGAACAGGCTGCTCGGGGAAGTGGTTGGTTTATCATCCCTGCAGGTATTTAAAAGATGTGTAAGTGTGGCACCTGGGGACATGATTTAGTGTGGTCTTGTCGGACTCAATGATCTTAAGGGTGGTTTCCAACCTAAATGATTTTGTGATTCCATAACTCTGTGAATGACTGTCCAGTCACAACATCCTGTTTTTACCAGTAGTTGCCCAAACAAGAAATATAGGAGTATATCTTTGTCTCCTGTCAGCTGGAGAAGGATTTTGAAGTGCATCACCACGTGTGTAGGACTCTTAGCATCAGTGTTGTGATCACCATCTCCCAGTGCTCCCTTATCCAAGCCTGTGCCAAACCCTCTTCGAAAAGGGAAAAATTATCTGCTCTTGAAGATAATTTTCCTTCTTAATTCAAAACTGTGAGGGAAAACTCAACAAAACTTGAAATGATTTCTTATCTCTGTCTCTGCTTTCTTTATCCCCAAATTTTTTCTCACTGATACATTGTTAAAGGCATGATCCAACCCTTAGTCAAGCCAAGAGAAGTCTTTCCAAGGTCTTGAGAATATGATGGATCAATATATAAATGAAAATGTAAAAACAACTTAAGAGCTGATTCTGCTCTAGGAAGACAATGAAAAAGCTTTTGGCACTTAGACTAAGAAATATGGTTGGTATGTTTCACCTTGATTTCTAAATACCTGGGAACAAATCTAGCAGGCCACTGTGCTCCTTCGGCTTCTGGCTGCAATGTGCAGGAAAGAGACACAGTCCTCAGGTTTAGATCTGGGTGCACACATCTGAGGATGTGCTTCGTTTCCCTCCCACTCCCAATATGCACGTGCTATGCATATCCTCATGAGGATAGACTTGATAACATGTGAAGATACTTTACTCTGGAGCACTCTCTCAGTACACAAATGTGTGAATTTAAGTAAAATAAACCATTCACTGAATCTTTCCCTCCCTGTCACCGTAGGCCTGTGTAAACCTGATGTAGCTCTTTGAAAGTCAGTGGTGTTATGTGGCTGTAACTACAGGACAGTGCTGCAGGGAACAGCTAGCCTATTTCTATAATCTATCACGCAGAGGCAGTAAAGTGGCCCCAGAAGGTTTCTAAGAAGGGAGCACTAACACAATCACCTTCACTGCAGTTGTATGGGACAATTCCAAGAGGTGGAAATCCAGTCTGAAGGAAGGACTCTTAAAACTGAGAATTTGGAAGACATTTCTATTCTATTCTGTGTTAACTTCTTCCCTCTGTCATCCACCATAGTGCTCCTCACTGTCCTTCAGAACTCAGAGCACACAATATCTCACACTTGAAATGCATGTTTATGAGGTACTGAGGTACCAGACCTCTTCTTGTGTGTCATGAGACGGCTTTGGTAATTTATCTGGAACTAGGCTGATTTATATGAGTGGAGGGTCTGGTTCACTGTATCTGCTCAGGGCTTGGCTCATGGCTGCAGAAGTGCACAGAAAAGTCTGTCCCAAAATATGCTGTTCAGCTGTTTCATACCCCCTTCATCAGTGACAGCAGTTGGGTCTTACGCTTTTCCACTTTTCAAAATGTGCTAATAAGGAACTGAAGTCTGAAATGATTTCTCCTTTTGTTCACATTTTTGATTAGTTGTCTTAGGTAAGATGTTCTCTTGGAAATGTTGTTTAGCACTAACCACTAAACTATTTCTAAAATGACTAAGTTTGTTTTCTAAAAAAAGGATTAAAAAAAAATTGACAACGACTTATGGACCATTAAAAAACTGTGATAGAAAGAACTGTCAGCATGACTGACATCTAGAAATTCTCTTTTCCAAGTCATAAAAAAGCTGTGTTCCGGTCATTTAGCTCTTGGAAGAAGCCTCACTAAATTGCTTCATGTTGTCTAATTTCTGAAAATGTCCTGCCCAAAAGAGACACAACAATAGAATCATGTCAGAAATGTGAACACCAGGTGAGCCACATGCATCAGCAATAGTGGGGAAAGTGGCTTAGTTTATTTGTTATTTAAACATTTGTTAGGTAAGAAGAGAACAATAGCTGGGATATCTAGATGCTCCAAGTAAATCACTCGTTTTGGAAAAATGTCAAGGCACTAAATCTCATGTAACCTTGACAGCCCAAAACCTACCTGGCTGAACTAAAAGCAGAAAAGAAGACTACATTAGAAATTCCCATGACTCGGTGATATTTCAGTTTTGATGAAAAGCTTGTATCCTGAACTACATACACAGTGTGACTCTCAGTGTTTCTTACATATTTAATTCAAAGTTGATGGTCTTTCTTCAAGTGTACTTCTTTCTAATTCAGCAAATAAACCAAAGGGCCTATGGGAATTTTGCTGCAAGCCTCAGAACTACTGAGCTCAGTTTGTTCTTGAGACATAAGTGTGAGTTATGTGTGCCTGTTGCTACCTGTGAGCTGATTGGAGCTGATGGCAGGCTGCAAGTGCTGTGGTGCCAGCCTGGCAAACTTACAGCAGCAGGCAGGCAGCTGCCTCGCTTTCTGGCTCCCAGCAGTACGTGGGTGTAGAAAAATAATGTTAGCGTTTGGCTAACATCACATGATGGCTTCCAAAATATCAGTTCAGAAGGCTTCTCTCATCCAACAAAAATGGGCTCTTGCTGGGTATTTGCAGTTAACACACACACACTCCCACACCCATAATCAGCTGGTGTAAAATGTGAAGAGGACATTTGCCAGGGAACTTTCAGATCCAGAGCTGTGAATGGGAACTGCATGCTTGGAATGGAGGCATGAAAATGCTCTTGCTCTTTGTGTCCTTTTGTTCCTCTGACATTTTGTGATTTTATGTGGGTGTGATGACATATCTCCCCAAAGCCTGGAGAATCAAGTCATGGGTTTCAATACAGGCTACCAGAGACAGAGAGCTCCTCAGAAACATGACTGCAGGGAAACAGAGAGCAAGCCCTGGTATGTTTTGGACGGATTAAATTGTGCCCAGGATACCCTAGCTGGTTGAACTAGTAGTGAAGGGAGAGGGGGAAGCACATCAGCTCACTCCCACTGCTTCCCCCCTGCCTACATCTGATGGCTGCTGCCATCGCTGGCAGCTGCCCAGATGAGAGTCTCCCACAGGATGCGTGGCCCACACAGACAAACACATTAGCACAGCTTGTGTCTGCACAACTGCATTACTGTTTGCACAAAAGCATGTTGCTTCTGGCTTACACTGAGCTACAGCATAAATGAAAATCATCTCCAAAATGTTTAGGAATGCTGTTCCAGGAGGGTTTGTTTTGCACGAGCCCTACTGACAGCAGTATTAGGCTATGCATGTGGCTTTTTGGAAGACTAGAGAGGTGGAGAGAGAGGGGAGATTGCAAGGCTAGATGGACTCTTAATAGTTTAGCTGAGAAGAAATCAAGACAGGAATCCGGGTGAGATTTGAGGATTGCAAGTCTGAAAACTCAGCTTGGAATGTTGTCTTGGGAAGGAAGTGTCGTGCAGCAGAGGGCGAAGAAGGGTAGGCGTGATGCCACAGACCACTACCTAAGTGATGTTCATGCTGCAACACTTCATGAGATAAGGAAAAGACAGAAAGAGTGGGATGTTTTATCAGTTATCTATTCATTACTATACCAGACTTTGCAAAGAGGAAAAATAAGACACCTCAGTTATGGAAAAAGGCTTGCAGGGGAAAGAAAGAAAGAAAGGCAAAAAGGGGCAAACGGAGACAATGTGATGAAAAAATTGAAAATAAAATGCCAAATAAATAATAAAGGACTAAGACTTAGAGAAAAAATGGTGAGAGGAGAAAAAAAACTTAATACAAAAATAACGGAATCCAAAGATATAGAAGACACTTTTTTACAAGTTTTTTCTCTCTGTCAATTTTAAGCTTGTCAATTTTCTTATCTTTCAGTAGAGGAAAAGGGGACTCAAAGGTTGAGCCTTCATCAATGTCCCAGAGAGGATGATGGGCTCTAGGAACATTCAGCCTGAGGAGGGTCCTTCTCACCTCTAGGAAGGCCTGCTCTGTAAAGTTACCACATCATGCTCATAAATAAAAATCATTCTTTCACTGAGAAAAAATCCAGTCTCAGGCTTATAAATGCACACTGAAAGAAGTAAACTATTTCTAACTGTGTTAGCAGTGATATAATGCAAGTGTTTATGGCTAGGATTAAGATATTTTGTTATTTATGGCTTAAATACAGATGCATTATATACTCTTCAACCTACTCGGCTGTAACTGCTGTTTTTGTTACCTATCTGACCTTTTTTGTTACCTTTTTTCCTGATTGCTGTCATGAACCGCAGATGTATGTCATCTAGAACTGTTCAGACAATAAATTTACTTCCACTTTTTATTCTGACACCTCCATCGTAGCAGATATTTCATTGCTGTTACTGAAGCAGTGAAGATTAATGCAAAGAAGTTGCACATCTTCTCATTAATAGTCCTCAAACATCTCCCATTTCTTTCACAAGGTTGCTTATTTAGGTACACCTAAGTGATGTGCTCATGTTTCTTTTTATGCCTCATTCTATTTGCCATGAAAAATTCAGTCTAACCATTTTCGAAAACCTTGGTGAAATCAACAAAGGTTACATAGAGTCCTTTGTTCTGTTCCCTACACTTCTCTTGTAGTTGTCTGATGACAAATACCATGTCTGTGGTACTCTTTTTGGCTCTGAAACCACATTGGCTTTCAGGTAGAAGTTCTTCTGCTATAGCAGGTATTAATCTATTCAGAAGAATTCTTGCAAGGATTTTACCAGCAGCGGAGATCAGAGTAATACCTCGGTAATTTGAACACTCTGATTTATCTCCTTTCTTCTTGTACACGGTGATGATGACTGCGTCACGAAGGTCTGATGGTAGTTCACCTTGTTCCCAACAACGCACCACGAATTTGTGGAACTTAGCATAGAGTGCTTGGCCACCATGCTTCCAGACTTCAGGAACCCCAGCTGCACTGCCAGTTTTCACCTGCTGTATGGCCTTAAGAGTTTCATCCATAGTGGGGGCAATATTCAATTTAGTTTTCACCAGTTTTTGTGAAATGTATTGAATTGCTGAGTCTTGAACTACACGGCTGGTACTGAAGAGAGTCTGAAAGTGTTCAGACCATTGATTCAAAATGGAAACTTTATCTGGGAGAAGCATTTGACCATCTGCACTGAGTAAAGGGCTTTGAACCTGGTGTGTAGGACCATAAGCTGTTTTCAGAGCCTCATAGAATCCCCTGTAGTCACTCATACCTGTGCATAATTGAATTTTTTTCTGCCAGATTGATCCACCACTTCTTCTGGATGACACAAAGTTTCTGTTGGATCTTGCTACATGAGAGCTGAGAAGCTGCTTTTCTTACATGACAAGATGGCTGAGCAAGGTGTGCTTGGTGAGCAGTTCTCTTCTTTATCGACAATTCCTGGATCTCTTGATTGTTTTCATCAAACCAGTCCTTGTTTTTCTTGAAGGAGAACCCTAAGGACTCTTCAGAGGACTGCAGGATACTATTTTTAATAAGTTGCCAAATCACTTCGGGAGAGGGATCTGTGGAATGAACTTCGAGCCTGGATTGAAGATTTGCCTGGAAACTGTCACTGTAGCTGTTTGAAGATTGTTAACTTGGAGTCTCCTCCTTGGAATAGCGCCCCTTTTAGGTTTGAGCTTAGAGTGGAGGTTAAGTTTACAATGCACAAGTTGATGATCTGTTTGGCATTCTGCACTAGGCATCACACGGGTATGATGAACATTGCGAATATCTCTCAGTCACACCAAGATATAATCAACGAGGTGCCAGTGCTTGGATTGAGGATGCATCCAGGTTGTCTTCAAACTATCTTTCTGCTGAAATATAGTGTTGGTGATGGTGAGCTGCTGCTCTGCACAAAACTCAAGCAGAAGGCGACCATTATTGTTGCAGTTTCCAACACCATGCTTGCCTAGTACTACTCCTCTCCAGGCTTCAGAGTTCTTTCCTACTCTGGCGTTGAAATCACCAAGGAAAATGATCTTATCCTCTGCAGGAACCTTTTGGATAAGGGGGCGTAGGTCAGTGTAGAACTTATCTTTTTTGGCAGGGTCAGCTTGGAGGGTTGGGGCATATATGCTGAAAAGAACAACATGTTTTTTGTTGTGTAGTGGAAGATGTAAGGAGATAATGCAATCAGAATGACCTGTCGGCAAGTTTTCAAGTTTAGAGACAATAGAATTCTTGATCATGAAGCCAACTCCTGAAAGATGCCTTTCAGTTCTGGGTTTACCTGACCAAAAGAGTGTGTAACCAGCATCATGTTCTCTAAGGCTGCCTTCCTAATGGAGATGAACTTCACTAAGAGCAGCAATGTTGATGTTGAGTCACGACAGGTCATGGGCAATTAGAGTGGAGAAACGCTCAGGACGTCCCCTATCCGCAGTATCAAGCATGGTTCTGATGTTCCAGCATGTGAGTGTCAAATTGGACACACCTTTGAAGGCAGGTGTATGCCTTTGTCTCTTAATCTTTATTTGACTGCATCAGAAGGTGCCCATTGACCATGGTTAACCAACCAGGTGAAGGGTGGAGATGAGCTTTTCTAGGCCCCTCTCTGTGTGGAGCAAGCAGTGCTCTCCTTGAAAAAGGCTGCTTGGTCATTCAGGATGCTGCCGAGTGAGACTGTCATCTCCAGGGTCAGTCTCAGGCGACCAATGTCCTGAACCTGCATGCAGGGTTAGGACTGCGGCTTCCAGTGCACCTTATCACCTGCTCTTTTGTCCCTTGCCTGTCGCTGCAGGGCTTTACAAGTGTGGATATATCCTTCAAGCCTGCGCAGTGGATTTTTTAGGTGAGGCTCAGCATGCACAGAACTGGTCCCATCTTTTATTCCTGAGGTTCATCTGCCAGGGCCTAGCAAGCTTGGACAGTGACAGCGAGGTCCTTAGGACGTAGGTTCAATTACAGTAACCTTCTCTGAGATGGACGAACTTACAGCGAGCTCCATCTGCCAGGGTTGGAAATTAGAGTTGTCCTTCTCCTAGGATGACTGCCAGAAGGCTACTGAGCCCATCCTGCCTATGGACACATTTTATTTGACCCTTCAGTTTTGACCTGCCTGGCATGGGATACCCTGCCTGAGGTATATACCACCGCCAGCACAGCTCAAAACCTCATAGGGGCACATAAACTTCTTGCCCACTAAAATGATTAGGGCAAGTCTTTCACTCCCTATTTTGGCCCCCCAGCCTTCTCTACTCAAACCCTAAACACCCCTCCAGGACACTGTAATTCTGAAACAAACCGTTCCTGGACAGAAGCCACGGGTGAGCCAAGCTCAGCACATTCCGACCTCCAATGCTGGAACAGAAGCGATCCCAAACACACCCCCAGGTGGGGTGGACACACAGATAAGGTGGCCCCACACCCAGCCTGAAACCCCCAATCCCCCGAGGAAAAAAAACAACAACAAAACCCCCAAACAAATAAACAAAAAAAAACCTCCTCACCCCCACTGCCCGTCTGGGGACCCCTGTGCAGCCCATGTTATAAAATAGACATCACATACCTGGGTAGAATCATCATGGCCAGGCTTCGAGAACAAAGATTTGAGAACCCACGCTTGCTACAAGCGCGCTGATGGCTAAAGAGGCCAATGCGAGATAGATAAGTCCGGTTGAAAAAGGCACAGCAGAAAGATTCCCTGGGTGAAATCAACGTGATGATGAGTATCCTGACCTGACTAGACCCTTGAAAAAGGTTAGTTAATATTTGATGGAGAGGATTTCTGCCCAATACAAGTATACCATGACAGGTGGCTTCATTAGGGTTATGTTGATCACTCTACATGTTCTTTCTTCAATAGAAATATAAGAAGGGCAGAAAAGATATTTTGACGAAGTACAGCCCAGTGGGCCAAATGGACATCTTGCTGTTGAATTCTCTGCTAAAATGAAACTAAACAAAATGTGTGATATAGTGGCTTTTAGCCTTAATTTATAGATGGATCTTAACTGTTAAATAAATTTTCTGAATATACCTGTATCATGTCACACCAAATTAGAAGGTAAAAATATGAAGGAAGAGACAAACAGATTAAAGTACAATAATATTTATTCTCTTTCTTTGGACTTGTTTCCCAGTTTAACTCATGTGTTGCCTTTATAAGTGGAGATAAAGTTTAGATAAATTTATCAGTTATCTATCTACTAGAATTGTTTATCAAAACATTCAAAGAAACAGAATTCTACCACAGATCACATGTATCCTGTCAGCATCTTCACAGGGCCTTTAGGCAGGACTTGCCAAACCACCCTATAATTTTAGTGCAGATGTCAGTGAATGGAAACAGAAGGTGGTAAAAAAGGGCCACTGAGGCACTCTCATACTATGTGTATCTGCTTCTGTGCCCCACGATGTATAGAAAGATAGGAGCAATTAGGTAAAACTAAATGACTTAATTTAAAGGGTTAAAAGAAAATTGTTAGTAGCCAGAGTTGTTGCAAACTCTGTTTGCAGAACTGTTGCAAAATTAGGAATTAATAATGAAATGGATAAATGGGTCTAGCTATAAAGGTTGGTTTTACAAAGACATTACGTTATCCCCAGCCATAAATCACTCCTCTAATCCACAGCAGTTCTCAAATCAAGAGATTCTGCATTTACAGCTATAACTGATATCAGTGTAATATCAACTAAACATAAAGCTCTTACCTAAATTAAATGACAAGTGAGGCCTAGGTAATGTTGGGGTAGTAGCACAGGCAATTTGAATGCTAATTGATTAGTGAATTGTACTGGACAAAAGTATTTAGTCATTTATTGCAGTGTTCTTTGATTAGATTTACTGTATTACCAAGAGCAGTTTTTTAAGTAGATGATTTTCTTCAAAAAAAATTTATGTAACAGAAATTACAGCAACTCTTAAATTTATATAAGGCAGAAGAATCTTAGCCATTGTGATAACACAATGAAAACTGTTTATATAAAAATGCAGATTTAAAATATTGTGGTGTTATTGCATTCTCCTGCAAAAAACACAGAAAGAAGTTACATTAAATTTCTATTTGTATGAGATATTCTTGTCTCAACACAGTTTGCATGATCATTTAAGGCTAACAATAATGGTATAATTCTTGCATTAAAAAAATTCCCAAGAAATGACACATGTAAAAGACTTATTTTGCCATTGCTTTGAATTTCAGATTCAGAGATTTGCATTTATTTCTAAGGATCTTATTCTTCAAGCTTTTTTTCCTTTGAGATTTGAACACCTGAAATTGCTAATGAAGTGCCAACACTAGTCTGACTTTGATAATAAGTGCTATTGAAAAGAGTAGACTAAAGACTTTTGGGGAAGAAAATGCCCTTGAGTCTATAAACACCAAATATTAAGTACATGCAAATATTCAGACTGCCATGCCTATATTAATCTGTGCTAAATTAACTCAATATCAGTGCTTCCACATTCAATGTACATACCAATTACTGTGTTTACTAATTCAGTGATACTATAGTTTTTTATTATGTCAAAGAGAGGTGTATTGTTTTAGCTATTATTTTAGGCAGAATTATTTTATTTTAACATTAAATGTACAAAACATAACCATCCACGGCATTGCCCAGATTATTAAAGTTTTAATTTTACCACTATACAATGTAGTATTTTGGTTTTAACTTTGTTAACTTTATATGGAAACCTTTACAGATGAAATTTACTGTTATCTTGGATTAACAATTACTGAAAAACAGCACAGATTAAAATGTACAATATCTGGAGTTCAATTTTCAATTAGTAGCCCACATTTATTAAATATGTTATTTATTTCTATGTGTTGTGTGCGGTTTTCTTTCTTTTTTTTTTTTTTTTACCTTATCTGCATTACAGCAGAGAAATCATTCCATTTTAAGGCTTATACTTAACTTTTCTTTGTAAGAAGATAGAACCTAAATTACCTGTAACTAATGTCTCTACATTTCTATTATGTCAAATTTAAATTAGTCTTAAAAGATAAGAAAAAATTTCCTATCTGGAGAAACTTGTTATTACCTTCTAACACTTTTTTTTTTTTTTATAACTAACCATACTTTGTCTGCTTTTTGTGAATTTGATTCCCCTTTTTAACAACACTGATATTTAGGTACCTAATATGTAAAAGTAATTTTCTGAGAATTACTCCTTGAGTTATACACAGAGGAGAAGTTTACTAACCCCGTAAGCTCTCCCAGTGCCTGGGAAGCCTTTAATTACAAAGTTCATTTCACCTGGTACAAAACTGTGGTGTATTTTTCCTGTAGAATATTTGACGTGTCCTATTTCCCACTATTTATTTAAATTTCCCTTTGTTTAATGCCACTGTTGAAACTGTAGCCATCCACAGGACATGGAAACTGTGGAAAAGTTAAGTACTAGACTAAACACATACAAAAATGTTTTGGAAACTGCTTTTCTTTCTTCAGGGTTTATTTCTGGGCTATATCAGTTCTGGGTTTATGACCTCCATGGGTGGTTCCTGCTGTCTGGTATTCACTCCCAACCATCCTATCAACTTTGTTGCTGGACCAACTGCTTAACTCAATCCAACAACTCATGGATATGGTATTCATATTTATTTTTATTTATATTTATATTTATTTATAGTTATAATTATTTATATATTTATTTTTATTTATATTTATTTATTTTTATTTTTATTTTTATAATTTATGTATATTATTACATGTGCTGAGAAAAAATGTCTCTACGCTGTGGACTCAGGTCCAACCAGCCTTACCTATACTATTTCTCCCCATATTCGCAAAAATAGGGTAGTCAGACATAAACCACCTTCAGCATTATTAGTAGCTCTTCACCTGTGCTAACTCTCAAACTGTACCTTGAAGTGATGCCAAATATTGCTCCAATTTAACAGTAAAGAGACTTTACCTGGGCATGTAAAGTCACTGGTATGGTTATAGCCTCTGGTCTGTAACCTCATCTTATCTCTGGTTTTGCACCTGATATCAGTCTCCAGAAGTTTTATTCTGGCCTTCATTGCCCAAGTTTCCCCTGGTGATCCCAGCAACAGTCACAGTTCTGCTTCCAGACCTAAGTATGACAGTGAAGTGTTTGGATTTTTCTTTATTTGGGCCTTTTGGAGCTGTTACTGTTACTCTGCTCAGCTACCATTAAAGCAATTGTAGAATATAGAACAATATAATGTAGTCCCATTTTCATAATAGAAATTTTAGTCAATGATTCAATAACTTAATCTCTGACAGAATTTAATTTTTGTACCCTCAAAACCACTGCTAATTTATAAGCCAAAAAACCCCCTTTAAAGACTGCTTCCAGAAGGTAATATATTTTATTCTATATATATTTTTTAAAGTAAGTTTAAAATTATAAATAAGTTATAATATTTCTATTGTGTATTCAGAGTTTTTTTCTCTACCCTTAATGTACTGAGGTAGTATGATGTGGTAGTAGTACGTGGTTGCAAGTACTATGTATATACTTCCTAGAGATATGTACTAGTTGTAAATTACTATGCTTATAAATTACCAACACTAAAAGCAATGTCTGCTGAGAATTGCAAAAGAATCTGTGAATTATCTGTGAAAACGAATGGAAATAAGAACAAAAAATGAAATAATAAAAAAAATATTTTGACACTTGGGTATTGCAATTACTGCTTTTGCATATTTTTCCAAATTATTTTACAAATATATTCTTCCAAATTGGTTTTTTATTTTGTCAATGTGAAAAAAAAATCTTTGGGTTTGGTTATTATTTTTTGAATTCAAAGTTTACTGCTGAGTACTTCAAAATACTGTGGGGTTTTTAGCTTTGTTTTACTATTAGCCCATGTGAAGGTAGTCCACAGGCAGCCAGTACTACTAAGCAGATGGAGTACAGAAAATACTAAAAGACTAAATGGGCAAGAACTGACAGCTCTTGCAACTCACTGAGCCATTTAGGATGAGCAATGACTCAGAGCTGGAGTCCTACTGAGAAAGATCAATAGTGAATGCATTATCATAGTTATTTCCAATGACAGGAATAATAATGCAATATTTATTTCTGGTACAAGGTTGTTTCAAGCATCATTTTTTCCCCTCTCATGATTTGCATGTACTTCATTCGAGGGCAATATATAGATATCTCACTGTGCTCAATACTGTGACTCCACTCAATCTAGCTGTTAAATACATTTTTTCACACTATGTTGGTTAATTAAACTTTCTGTGAAGATTGTGGTAATTGAGTGTAAGCCTCCCATTAACAGCAATAGGACTGCAAGACAAGTACTGTAGCCTTCTATAGTTTTATTTCTCTCTGTTAAAAGAAAAAACAAACAAACAACCAGGCTACAGCTTTATGTCAGCTGAAACACAGAAAAAAAATAATACAACAGGTAAGAAGAAGGAAAACAAAAACATTTCTCCAAAGCTAGGAAAGAGACCTCATGGAGACTAAACCTAAGAATAGTTCAAATGTGGATTAAGTGATGAATTTTTCTTACTTTAGCCTCTTTAGGACTTTAATCTGTTGACTTTCAGTTAGATTTGTTAGATTCTAAAACCTCTTTAACACATTGACACTTTTTTTTTTCCTTTTCCCGATAATCCATTATGAATATTTCACACAACAAGGTAATTTGGCAGCCATTTCCGTATTTTCTGTACAGTAAAACTGCTTCAAGAAAATGATATTAAAGCCTGTGAGGGGTGAAGTTAAAATCATACCTAGAATTAAACCTGAGGGCTTTTTAGCTTGTAGTTCTGTGATTCTGTATATATTTATGTGGGGACCCCTGGTGGCCTAGCGGTTAAGATGCTGGTCTCTCAGCGCCAAGGTCGCAGGTTCAATTCCCGGTCCTGCTTCAGGGTCCCCCGGGTAGATGGAGCTCGTCAGCCCC
>JAWWLV010000100.1:35245881-35275799 GCA_035041135.1 Platyrinchus mystaceus | reverse complement strand
GTCAGTCTCAGGCGACCAATGTCCTGAACCTGCATGCAGGGTTAGGACTGCGGCTTCCAGTGCACCTTATCACCTGCCGTTTCATCCCTCGCCTGTTGCTGCAGGGCTTTACAAGTGTGGATATATCCTTCAAGCCTGTGCAGTGGATTTTTTAGGTGAGGCTCAGCATGCACGGAACTGGTGCCACCCTTTACTCCTAAGGTTCATCCGCCAGGGCCTAGCAAGCTTGGACAGTGACAGCGAGGTCCTCAGGATGTAGGTTTAATGCCTCCGGTAGGGTGTCCCGTGCCAGACAGGTCAAAACTGAAGGGTCAGATAAAATGTGTCCATAGGCGGGATGGACTCACAAGCCTTCTGGCAGTCATCCTAGGAGAAGGACAACTCTAATTTCAAACTTGGGTAGATGGAGCTCCCTTAGCCCTGTAAGGCCATCCATCCAAGAGACACAGAAGTATAGCAGATGGATTCAACCAGGTGTACAGATTTGGAAGTTATACTGCTCTTTTTGCATTGTGGACTGGGGCAGGGAGAAGCATTAATGCAAATCTTGAAGGCCACAGTAAATGTCTCCCTATGGGCTGCGTATTTTTTATGAAACTAATTGCCTGGGATTAGAGTCTATTTCCTGAAATCACTGTTGAGATTAGAAATTCTTTTGTGCCTGGAAACATTCTGCTCAGCAGTTCACAGTCTCCTGGGAGTCTGAGGCTGGAGATGGCAGAAGCAGCCACTCTGCACTGGCCACTGAGGTGCCCTTTGTGGAGAAAAAAATCCCAGCACCATGGATTTTCCAACCATTGGGACCCTTCTGGGATTCCTCTAGATGTCAGGAAGCACACAGCCTGCTACCAGGGTGCTGACCACTGCAGCTCCCCAGCTGCAGGAGTTAATGAACTCGAAAGAGCATAGGTGAGGGTTATTCGGAGATGGGGATTACATTTTAAGAGTTGCTTGCCCACCAGCAGTCTGAGTGAAAGGCCATGACCTTGGAGCTTGTTGGCTCAGAGCTTTTGGTTTAGTGGTTAGGTTAGCCACTAAGTCATTCCTTTTCCTTCACCCTGGGTAATGCTGTCCAGGGTTTGCTTACCTACGTAGCAAGAAGAGGTTTACATGTTTTCAAAGCAGTAAAGTTAGGCTGTGGCAGGCAGATAACTGTTTGAATCTGTGTACCTGCCTCACTGATGTGCTAAAACGATGTTGGTATGAGCTTTGGTGGGTTTGAATTTAAGGCATAAGTCATGATTGGATTTTTTTCCCAGCTGCGAACTCTATTTCTCTTTATCTCAGTTCATGTTACTGACAAGTACCAGAACATGTCCTTCAAACAGCCTGAGCATTAGTTTGGGGAGTGTTGAAATGCATAAGTGGCTGTATTGAGCACGTACCAATGTATTTGGTCCAGTCACTGTGCCCAAAGGGGAAGACAAGACTACCCTTATACCCCTACTAACCCTTCACCTGGCAGGGGTTGACACAAATCCTTTGTCCCCATAGGGCATTTCTCCACCCTCTCTGTTCTGCATCCACTACCAGAGTGTCTTTCCCAAGACAGCTCTCTTTCCTGGCTGCTCCGCATGTGGTCTCAACCTGAGCTCCCACAGCAACTCCCAGCCCTTGCAGGAAATGACAAGCAGTCTATGGAAAGCTATGCACTGCTGAGGAACTCCACTTTATCTGCTTTATTTTTTGCAGGAAAATTCCTTTTGGACACCAGCTTGAAGCATTCATTTCTCTTTGGAGCATGATGAAGAGGACCTCAGAAGGGTTGTGGCTGTGGCTCTGGATATTTGCTGTGGGCCAAATTATGCAATGTACTGCTGTGACATGTGGAGATAAAATTTTGGCCCATTTCTTGGGACCATGGTTACCATCCACATGGGGAATTTTTGTTTTTAAGAACAAGAAGTATTATTCTAATTTCAAGTTTTTTCTGTGATCTCATTCATTCTGAATCATGTCCAATATACCTCTAGCTGCAGCATCTATAAGGAGGAAAGAACTGGGCTTTTTTTACTGATGACACAGGTTGCTTTGGTGAGCTATGTATTGATAACAAAAAATGTTCCTGATGGGTTAAACATGACCAGAAAGTTAAGAACAGTAATTACTACTTGTTCTGCTTAGCTAGAAAATTGAGTTAGTTTCCTTGCACTTGTAATGTAAATCCCATGATTATTATAGTGATTTGTAGTTACTAAAATTGTTTCAGATGGGATCAATACTATTATGCACCTGCAGAGTGATCATCAATATAAAGAGCTCAAAGAGCTTTGCCAGCATTATTTTGGCACCACTGGCCCAGGCAACATCTAGATGGGCTAATCCCAAGTTGTTCTCAAGCCTGCAAAGAACTGAATGCTAATGATCCTGCTCAGTTTACCTGCACTCTTGACCCATAAAGCAATCACCTATTCATTTCAAAAAGCCTGAAATATAAGGTTATGGTTTTGAGTCGGAGGAGAAAGTAATGCTTGTGTTTGCACAATATACATCAGTAGGTAACTAGTGAATTCAGACCTAATGCAGTACTAGGTTTGATATGTAACTCATTAGCTATCAGAATCTCAGGCTTCAGGAATCTAGGCCCAAACCACATGCAGCTTGCTCTGTCCTGTCACTTTTAGTCATTTTCCATCTCTGTCATTTGTCAAGGCATGTCCCTCTGATAGGTCATGAGCTTGTAAATAACACAAAGATGGTTTGAGTTGTTTATTTTTTAATGACACTGTTAGTATTCTCCGGGATTAATCCCCAAATTTTGAAGGAAAACTCTACCAGCACGAATAGCAGTTTTAGAGCAAAGCTAACATGGTCTGTAACTTAGTCTTCATTAACAAGCACAGCATGCAATACAAGTCTGCTCACTGCAAGTTCTTTTCCATCTCTTCTATCACATTTCATAGGAGCATTTATTTTACAGTAGATTAATGTCTTAACCTCTTAGCTTATTAGTGTGAAACACAATCCACACTGTGTAATAAGATTAGACAGTAGGAGCTTAACCCAGTGCTAATTTTTAATAAATTTTCCCCCAGTTAGAATACGTGATGGGAACTAGTAGACTGGAAACTGACTACATTATCATACATAGTCGACAAGTCAATGTTATTTTTCACAAAAGTGATCAGTTGCAAATAAATATTTCTTGTACTTTACATTTCTTTGCTGCTCTACTGAGATCTGGGCTCTTAACTTTAGGTGGATAAGAAAGCTGAAGTGATTGGGCAACATTAGCAAACAAGACTCAGTAAGATTCTGGGATAGGAGAGGTTTGATCAGATTACCATATGTACAGGATTAAGAAATGATGGGCAGGTAAATTCAGTTTCTGCTGGAGACAGTTTAAATGTGGCCAATTGTTTTTATCTGTAGTCCTTTGTAATGAAAAAAATAATTCAATGAACTATTTGTGAAATCCCAGAGCATGATTCCAGCAAGTTGCATGCAATTCTCTCTGCCATGTGCTTCCCTACCATCTCTCCTCAGAGGGATATATTCTTCCTTTGGAATCCCCTTGTAACCTTACTACCAGTAGAGAGGAAATAATTTTCAAAGAGGTGGACTAGGGACAAAAAGCTAAATTCCTTGCATATAATTGAAAATTCTCCATTGCAACTCTGAGAGCAGAACTTATTCACCGTGAGGTTTTACAGCTTGAGGGAGGAAGTTTGCTATACATATTGGGAAACCACTTTGGCTACATAATAGTCCCCTTAAAGAAAATTGCATGTGCCTTTGAATTTTTATATAAAAAATCATGTCAATAGCAAATCTATAATTTTTCCCCATTGCCATATTTTATCAAAAGCCTTCAGTATAACAAGGAGCTTTTCAACAATAGGAAAGTAATTTTAGCAGTTGAATATGGTATATAATTAAAGGATTAACATTTTCTCAGAAATGGAAGAAACAGAAATGGGTCTGGAGTTAACTCCTTCACGGTTAGATGACTAGCCAAAGATTTAAAGGTGTACAATTTCATTGGGAAATGTGCATTTTGGCTAGAGCTGTGCAAAATACTGCTGTGAAGATATTTTGGACTGAAATATTTGGAAAATTTTCTGTCAGAATTTTAGTGAAAGGAGACTATTAGGGGAAGAATGATGTGAAAAATTGGAACAAAGAAACATGTGTTTTCCAACCCAGCAAACTTTCAATCCTACTGCAGACAATTTTCTCAAACCCGTACACATACTCACTGGAGTACGTTTTTACCTAAGTTTGAAAATACGCAAATGCAAACTTTGAGAAAATACACCTTTTCAGTTTTTATATATTCAACATGGCAAGTCTTAAGCAGTTCATAATAATTCTGTGTAACTTGTTACTGGGTAACATGAATCTGAGCATTACCCACTTGCATGTGGATTTCTGGGCCTGCCCTGTATACCTGGACACTCAGCAGTCCTGGCAATGTTGTGTGTCTGTTTTGTTACTGCCTTAGTTATGGACTGTTAATAGAGACACTAAATTTACCTTTCTTTTACAGGAAATTAAGTCTCTTGAAAACATCACCATTGTTCTAGATAAAAGAATGGCATGGAAATGCATGCATTTTTAAGGTGAGGGGTTTCTCACATAAATTTCAAGAAGTTTTTTGCAGATAACCCAGCTACCTAGCATCTTTTTACAGTTTTGTGGGCCCTGTACTAAATTTCAGGATTAACTGGCGGGCAGCTATTAAAGGACTGTGTGCACATTTCTGGCCAGATTATTATGAACAGCTGATGTTTCCTCTGGTTTTTGACTGTGAGGGCAGTGCAGTTTCCCTTTCACTGGATGAGGGACAGTGATGGTTCATACCATTTTTGCAGACTTTGGATCCAAGAAAACCAGTTAAGAAACTGCCCAGAAGCTTTTGGTCTTTTGAGCAGCAAAGGTATTTATTTGTCGACGTTGGGAGCAAGCGCGGTTCGCACCACAAGCTCTTGCTCGAAGGTATCAGTACAAAACAGGGTAATTTATACAGTCTAACTTCTATGATTACAACATCTTATCATACATATTCATATGATTGAAACATCTAATCATACATATTGATAATAGACGGAGTCTGGATGGAGTCTGAGCGGAGTCCTTTCTTGGCCCTCATTCTTGGTGGTACATCCGGTCCTTCATCCTGTGGGGCTGGGGTCTTCTGTAGTCTTCCTCGATATGACCTTTCTACCTTCCTATTGTTTTTGCCCCAGTCACTGAAGCTTGGAGAAAGCCTTGGCTTTAGGCCTATTTCTCCTATTCAAATGTCTACCTTGGCTTACTTTGCCTTAATTTATGGCCTACAGACCCATTGTATAATGTTTCTAGCCTTCTTCTTAAGATTAGGTCCAAGGAATGGAACAGAACAAATTTTTCTTTAGCAATTTAGGCAGAACAGGTATGGAGGGGCTTCTCTCAGCCGAGCAAGATATTTCAGTTAATTCTTTAGGCCTTGCTCTTGTTTCAAAATCTCATGCTATCACTTTTCCTCTCTCCTCTTCCTTTGCTATTACTGATGTTGCCACCATTTCCTCACCACAGCTGTTCATAACTTGAATGGTATCTTGATGCCATCTTCTGCTTTGCTTGTAGTTTCACTTTTAGCTTGACTTGCAGCCCCTGGGGCTATACCTCAGCCCCTCACAGCTTCCTTTGCACTGGAAGAAGCATCTTTCTCTTTTTCTCCTCCCCGGTAAAGCAGTTGACGGGTCTTCCCTGGCTCTTTGTTGTGCTCCCTGCCTCCTTATGTCCTTACCTGTGCAGAAATCCCTGGGCAGGGGCTTCCAGAGATGCTGTGTTTCTCCTCCTCTTCTTTCATTCTCATCACATGACATCTGCCTTTGAGTGTCTTTTCTGACATCCCCTAAGTCACCAAGGATCCTCTTCTCATGTCACCATGGGTCTTACATGAGTTTCTGTACATCACAGGGTCCAAGCTAGCCTTTAACAGACTGGTTTGGGGACTGGGAGCAGTATAGTCATAACAGTTGAGGATTATCTCTTGTTATCCATCCCTGTTCTACTTACCCCAGGCTTCTTTCACTTACCCTTTGTGCTTCCTTCACAACTACTCTGGATGTCTTTGCATGGTATTTTTTATGCCACACTGACACCCTTTTAACTCAAAATGTGTAGTTTTCTTTCTCAAGCCTTGGAAAATTGTCCCTTCTGCTTGTCTAGTGGTGCCTTTTACTGCTGCATATCTTCCACTAAGTTTGCTGTATGACTTGTGAAACTGGAAGACAGGAAGTTCTGCTTGAATAGGAGAAGTTCTTTATTGTGAGTCTGAGTGAGCACTGAAACAGATTTTACAGAAAGATTGCAAAGTCTCCTTCACTGGAGATATTAAAAATCTGTCTGGACACAACCCTGAGTAAGGTTCTCCAGGATGACCCTGGCAGAACAGAGAGATGGTACTGCATGATCTTCTCTGGTCTCTCCTAATCTTAACCATTCTGTAATTCTGTGATTGTGCCTGACACACAGTAGCAAAAACATGAAAAATACTCTCTGTCAACTCCAAAGATTGTCATGAAGCTGTGCAGGTGGAATTAGATGTTTAATTCAATCCCCCTTTTTTTTTTTTTTAAATTTCAGTGTCATTAAATACAACTAAAACTGAAATAAGATTTAAAGACTTAATTTTGGAATTAATTATAGAGCAGGTACTCTACCTGCACCTGCTGTCTTTGCACTAAAAATGGCTCAAGGCATTAAACTCCAGTCACCTCAACTGAGTAGGAGAGCTTGCGCACTGATTTGCGTATCCACTTATCATGAAGGTGTCTCTCTACTTTCCTCTGTCTTCATCACTAAGCTGAAATACCTGCAGCACCGTTTCAAGTAGTCTTGGCTGTCTCTCAAGCCTTTGCCTCAGACCAGCTTCTGTCACAGTGTCTTATGTTAAAAAAATGATAGTTTAACAACCAGTAATTTTAGGAATATTTTGTTTGCAGTGTTTTATCTTAACATGATGCACTTTGTGTTCTCCATCAGCCCTTTGTATATATCTTGTTCCAAACAATCATTTTACAATATTGAAGGAATCTTTGAATAATTCATATTGGTACTATGCTGCCATTAAAATGGAAGTGTTAGATTAATTTATTTATCTGTCAGTTCCGTATCACAAAGTCAGATGTAGCCCCAATCAACACAAGTGCAAATTACCAGCCCACCACTATACGGTGTGGCTTGCACTGCAGGATGGGCTGTGTGATGGGACAGGTGCACACACACACACTCAAGACACACATGCATGCTCTGCAACACTGCAGACTTACTCAAGATTTCTGGAAGGAAGATGCACCTGTGCATAAAGGAGCAAGGGGGTCCTACATAAACTGTCCGTGTTCCCACACCAGACATTTCATTGCTTTATGGAGTTGCACTTGAAGAAGTAACATTGTTGGGGAAAAAGGATTAAAGCAGTTGTTCATCTCCTTGTTGGTAAACCTAAGCCTGCTTACTTTAATAATAGAGTCCAGCTCTATTTTTTTTTGTTGTTTGTATATGTGTAAAAATAATGACACTTTACAAGAAAATTATAAGCATTTGCCACCTTCTTTCTTGTCAATAAGGAATTCTTCTTGCTTTAAAAATCTTAAAGGAACCTAAATATACCTCACATTTCCCATTTACTTATTTGGAGGAACCAATTTAGCATAAGAAGTCTTTGTATACAGAAGGGAATGGAAAAAGCAGCTGACAAATTTTGCTAATGGCTAGCTGATGATTCTGCCTTTATCCATAATTTTGGTGCAGAACTGTGTGGGTGCTCACTTCTAAATCTGAGAGAACCTAGTGGTTTAGAGGATCAACAGAAGTTCTACTTAACTGTCGAGACAGCTACAGACAAGAAGGATTACCTGTGCAGTACTAATGCCCTATAGATAGATGATTAACATGATGCAAGATAATTACTTCTGACAACTCTCATTCTTACTTTGAGGAAAAGAGTGTGATGATGGATAGATCCTGCTATGTATAGATTTTGGCTCCTGATACTGCTTCAGTGTTCCCTTTGCTCTGATTCTGCTCACCTTAAAGCCAACTGGAAGTTCTTTGCTGGCTCTGGAGGCAGCCAGCTGAGACTCTGCTGTAGAAAACTCTTAGAGAAAAGTTGTGAGATAGACAGAACAAACCAGATCCAACACCATTTATTTCTCAGTGATTGCTATAGCAGAAAGCCTCACCCCACACTTCATGCACCTTATTGGTAGACATGATTTTGTGCTTATTGCTCTGCTGTTCTGAGCCGCTTCCAGTAAAAGATAGTTTGCTTTTTGGCAAAGTAGCTTCAGGATCTGCTCCTGGCAGGCTGGCTGCATAATCATTCTGGTTGAGTTTCTAGCTCAGCAAACAGCATCAGGTCAGGCTTAACAAATTGAAAACAAGCTGTATTGACCAAGATGGTCTACCATAAAATTCCTGCAGGATTTTACATGGCTGCTTGTTATAGTCAGACACGAAATAAAATACCCAGAATTCAAGTTGTTCTCTCCCCGGTTTTGTGGTTCGCAGCAATGCACATCATCCCTCATTCGCACTATGATAGTGTAGCTATGCACAGAGCAGCCATACTGTCAAAAATCCTGACTTGGATGAGACCTCTCATGACCATTGAAGGTGCCTTGGGACTGGAGGTCAGTGTCAGGACCTGTATATGTCCCATCTCCTAGGCTAGGCTCTTTGGCTGGGAAGAGCTGCCCCTCCTTCCCTGGGGAACTGCATATCACCAGGAATACTCACTCTGGCCCTGCTGATCTTAATCTAGGACCTGACCCATAGCTGCTGCTGCAGAGGTCTGAAGATGCTGGGGCAGAAAAAGAAGGTTCTCCATTCCTGGCAGATCTAAAATAAAAAATCTGGATGCCTTGCAACAAAATCTTTGTGTGTGGCTAGTGGACCATTTCTGGTGGTTGGAAACAGTTCCAGTGATTGTCACATCTTCATGAGGATATGAAAAATGAAGGTTTTTTTCTGTAGATTTTTGACATTACAGAGATAGACTGTGCATTTTTAGTGTCAGCATTCCATATTGATATATATTGAGCATAACTTCCGGCTTCTGCCTCACCACACAACTATTAACATATACCCATATTGGGCCAAAACCCATATTACTGAAGCAGTTCAAATGCACTGTAATTGAGGATTTATTCAGAGTAAAACAATTTCAAAGTGGCTGAACCAGACAGGGTTAATGGGGCCAAACCACTGGCCCACACTGATTAGTAAAACTATATTGACACATTTCAACTTAATTTTTAAAACAAATGGAGATTGAGCCTTGGGAGGTGAGTTCTACCTTACGTCTAGGATTTTCAGCCTTTGAAATATTTTTAACAAATAAGCTGTTATTTTATGAAGTAAAGGGTTTGCTTTCTGAAAACTTTTTTTTCCGAAATTGAAAATTTGAGCCTAGGAGTGGGGTGGTGAAGGCTGCCCCAGTTCTTTCAATTTGGAAGTATTGAAACACTTTTAATCAAAAAGAATTTTTTCTACATTCTCAATGGGAAACATAACTCTTTTGCTCCATTCAGCGTAAAAAACTTTCTGTATTGCTGTGATGCTTCATGATTGCTGTGATGCTTTGTGGTTCAGCTGCCACATGCCTTCTCCCATCTGCCAGGACATTTTGGTGGGATGCATAATGGATGCAGTCCCTCTGTGTTACACCATGAGAGACCATTTGTATTACAGTGCATAATATGTAACGCAACACAACCACATAGTTGTCATGTGGGAGCAGATGGGTCATACAACTAAAACACAATTTTCTGAAAGCCGCATATTTTGGCCACAATTTGTTGTCAGACTGCTTCCAAATGAAACATTTCTCCCTGTTTCAACACTCTGAAATTCTGTATGTAAGTTTTCCCAAGAGAAACTTGATTTTTAGTTCTGTTCAGTGTTTGCAAGATCCTGTTATCATCTTGGTATTTGGGAAAAAAGGGAATTTACTGCTTTACAGAAAAAGGCAGCTTGGCCTATTTAAAAAATGGCAACCAATTATTTTACTTTCTTCTCCTTGATTCTTACAAGAAACCCTTCTTTAATCTGGCAAGTTAAATTCATAGTTCATAGCATATTCTCCTTCCATAATGCCTTGCTTATGCAGGCACAATACTTTTCTCAGGATCCAGGATAATGTGCAGAAAGAGATACCAGAAACTCACACTGTGTACCTGAACTATACTAGGGTATTAGTTTGAGATGGGGAAGATGCATTCACTAGTCTCAAGAAATCACATCCTCTGCAAAATCTAAAACTTAATGGATTCTTATCAACAACTGTAATTTTTTCAGTGTAGAAGAGGTACAGTCACATTACCTATGAGTGATAAAGATAAAGTAAAGATAAAACAGTGGCATCTCTCTTTGTTATTTTACATCTTAAAGTTAATCTGGTGCCTCTAGTTGAAAAAAATATTATTAAACATTGCTCTGAATTATTAATATAATATACACAAAATTATTTTGTATCTTCCTAGATATTTATACTATCTTTACAGTAATTTATCTTTGCAATTTAAATTGAGTTCATGTAAGATAATCTCTAGAATATCTAAACAAAACAACAAATGTATTAATGAAAACACTTTAGAGGTGTGGTTTACCAAAGGTAGCTTTGACTTTGCTGAATACTCCATCATGTGTTTGATCTACCATCCACCTTTGATAGGATTTGACAGTGTTTGTGGCTAAATAAACAGTACATTGACCATAAAATTGTGCAGGTTTCCAACACGGTTCCCTAGGACTGCACATCAGCTGTGTTATATGGCCCATACTTTTACTTTCAAAGGTTACTCAAGACATTGACTCACAGAATTCAGCTGAAGCTACAGTTTAAATGCACAGCTGGTCCTTAATTCTCATTGGGATTAACTAAAACACCAAAAGAACATAAAGAGGTAGAAATAAACAAAGTGACTTGAACAGAATTAATTTATGTATGTGCTATGCCTATGCCTTCCTATCTTGTTTTTTTTGGGTTCTCCCCTACTGCCAGCACAGAACACAGAAATAGCAGGTCTGGCATCCCTTTTTTATGGAATTTCTCACGTGGCCAGAGAATGGCCAGAGAATGGATCTGTGGGCCATTGTGCATTCAGTGTGGTGCAGGGGTACAGTTTCATGTGAACTGGATTAGGTAAGCACCTGGATCACATGGTATTTATCCAAATCAAGTAAAGCCCTGAAGCTTAGATTATGCCAGGTAAGTGATCAGATCAGCTGATGCCAGCAGAGCTCGCAGGAAGGGACATGACTCAATGAAAAAATATACCCACAGCTCTTTGCTGGGCCCCCACTCCCTCTGATGCAGGAGCACTGTGACACGCAGGAGGTGACATACCAAACCCTTGCTAAAAGTATTAGTTAAAAAACACTTCTGGTGAATAGGAGTGAGATAATGGGAGGAATTCTAAAAAAAAAAATCTCACAGTGAAATGATCACTTAAGACAAACAGAATGGAAGACATTCATACAGCTCTCCCTAGATGGAAGAAGGAGCTTTTCTAACTTGCTACTGCTGATTTTCTTATAAACCAACCCTGAGAGAGTAGCAGAGGACTGAAAATTCTGATTTGATGCCATGATTTTTGAATTTAAATAGGATAATCACAGTATGTATATAGCTGGGTAGCCTGGCATAGATATTGAGTGAAGCTGCAGAAAGGTTGTTACAGCAACTCATTTAAAATAGCTTTTTGATAACAGGCCTTACAATATAACCTTGATTTGCTTTCAGAGGAAATTTGACTTTTGAGAGAGATAACAGAACTGCTAGATTATCATTGTCACATGATGATAGCTTTTCACCATTGCCCAAACAAGCCCTGGGGTTTGCTCTGTGCTACTATGACATATGTAAGTGTAAAGTGTGGGAACTGGCAATAGCCATTTAAGCACTTCAGTGGCATATCAGCCAGTCTAAGGTCTAACATCTTTTGATGCAGAAAACAGTGTCTTCCAGTGGACTGGGCAAATTCCTGTGGAGATCTAGTACATTTGTGCCCTGTAGTCAATTAGCACAGTTATAATGCTGCAGAATCTGTAGGAGCTTTTCATTATTAGGGTTGCATGGGTAACAAAGAGAAACAACAGAATATTGACTGAGTCTTATTTGGTCTGCAGATAAAAGAAACACATTCCAGACTTAAGACAATATTAAAACTAGAGAGTATAACAGCCATTTGTTTAAAGTTATTTGAAAATAGCTGAAAATGGCCAATCATCATGCTAGAAGATTATTCCTGGTGTGCTTCTCAGAGATCGAATTTTGACCAAACAATGCTCAATGACTTTTGAACTGTATGTGAAGGACTTATGAAATCAATGCTAGTGAAAGGAAGAAAGAATATAAGAAGAGGAACTTGTATATAGTTGTTTTGGTTATATCATCCATATGTACTGATAAGAGTCAGTTAGTAAATAGAGTAATATCTTGGCGCTGGATCATAATTGTAGCAAAACATAGGATAGAATTTCCTTATAAAATATGGAACTTTACCCTGCGGATCAATCTGAAAAACAGATCAAAATCATATTAGGCAGCCCATGAAACATGTGGTCTTATGGCAACATAGCAGTTAATTTTGTGAATACCATCTTTCATTGCAGAAGCAAGAGGCAATCAAAATAGGGAAAGGGATATTATCTCTGTCTCCAACATGAATAAGAGCACTACCAAAATAGAGACCTTCTGTCCTCACTTCAAAAAAGACACTGAAAAACTGATGTGTGTTCAGAAGAAGGTTTATAAGCAAGAACAACTCAGGGTCCATAAAATATACCTGACAGATTAAGATTTAAGCAACTTAGTCTATTTTATTTATCCAAGGGAAGATTTAGAAGTGAATTAATTCCAGCCTAGAAATGCTTACATGAAAAAATACTTCTGATCATGATGGGAGCTGATTTAACAGAAAAAAAAATCATATTGAGATCAAGTGGCTGAAAGCTGGAGTGAGCTAAGCAGATGAAAAATGAAGCAGAAATCTTTAAAAGAGAAAGTATGTAAGCTTTGGAGTGATTTGGGTGTAGATGTGATGCATTTTCACAGGCCTGATATTTTTAAGTCATGAATGGTTATTCTAGAAGATATGCATAAAGCTTAAACAGAAACTAAAATGTTCATGCAGAAGTTACTGGGCAAGGTTTTCATAGCTTGTTAAAGGCAAGACTGTATGTCCCTAATGCTCTGTTTGGATGTCTGGCTCTTCTGCTGGCCACGTGAATATGGCAGTAAGATAGCTAAAGAGAATCTGTGGTGAGCTCTGAAGCTTAAAGGTAAAGTTAATCTGGAATGCCATCTATGTTGCCTACACCGTATTCTACAAAACTTTGAAAAGCAGCTGCTCTATGTTTCCAGAGCAGGACCAGCTGAAACTCATCAGTTATATAGTCTAAACGCTGTGATCATGTTTCCAATGACTCAGCATGTGCGACAAACCCTCTGTCCTGCTGTTGTCCTCAGACTAAACTGGGGGTATTCACATGCTTCATGCATGAGCTGTGAACTTTTACATTCTGAACTCACAGGATCCCCCAAACATCTCTAACATCCTTGAATTTAAGACATCTCAATATATCCCACTGCTAATCTTGAGAAGCTAAATGCACATATAAAGTGCTCTGAGCACTTTTGAGAAATGAATGAGAAAGTACTCTGCATGATGGGTGTATACATTAGGTACAAACACATTGAGTAATGGATTGCATGGCCAAAATACAGTAAATCTGTAGTTCTCTGCAAATCCCTATTTTTTTTCTGACATTTTGCTCTTCCTGTGTTATATGTACAGGTGGTCTACAGAAATCATTTATCACTAAAACACCCACAAAGCTACACTGGAATGATTCATATTCAAGTAATTCTGTGTGCAGTTAGTATAGCCAGAAAATCCCTTGTTCTCCTCACCAGACACTGTAGCTGTACCCAGCAGCCCCTTGCAGACCTGCTTTCCTTCTGGTGGGAGAGGGCTGGCTTTATTCAAGTCCACTCTGTCTCCTCCCTGGGAGGATGGGTAGATAGGTGGGAAGGTAACAGCTGACTTGGACTAGTCAGAGGTCAGCCAAAGCTACTTAGAGCAGCTGCTGAAGAAAGAATCACTTAGGGTGAAGGGGCAGGACAGAACAGCTGGGGTCTAAGGAACTTCAGTGAAGCTCTGCTGCTTACCGTTCTGTTGCTTTCTCTGGAAAGACTGACCTTTTTGCAACCAAAGCTTCAAGCTTGCCTTGCTTTTTGACCTTTCAGGATACTGTGTATTTTTTCACCCTTTGGGATGTTGTTGATCCTAGCTGCAGAGTGACATGGCTCAGTGTTCAGCCAGTGCACACCAACCTGCACTGCAGTGCCAGCCATCTGCAAGGGAAGCTTTCACAGGGAAGCCACCATCCTTCAGATGTCACCCACCACAATGTCAGATTTCTAAACAGAGCGTTCTTTGTCATTCATCAGCATTCCTTAATCAGATGAAACTGATTATTTGAAGGAAAAAAGAATCTAGGGTGTTTTCTACTATTTTTCATTCCAAGTATTTCTGCCAGGGTTTGTGGGCAATGACTTGTTCACTCTTGCTGTCCTGTGCTGGATTAGGTAATTTCTTCCAAAACAGCAGTAAACTATTCATGCAGGATGTAAATCATTGAGGAGGGCTGTTTTTCTGCTGACCCAGTAACCATAGCTTGTTGCAAATTTTAGCTCAGTTTTATTTTAATTTTTCCACTTTAGAATGGATGCTTACCACTGTTGTCTCAGCAGCTTCATGAAGTGTGTTTGTTGTGCCCATTCCCTAATTGCTTTTCATTGGACACAGAGACTCTTGCATGACAGAGAGTAAGAAACCATGTTAAAATCCAGACCAAACTATTCCCCATCTACCTTTAGATGTTTTCAGTGAGTCTTTCCCTCTTCTTCTGTTTTATTTTGTGGTTGCAAGATACCACGTGGGATAATGAACTTTGAAAAAGTAACAGTGAAGTAGAGAGGGGATTGACATGGTCTAATGCTGGTAATAATCCTGCTTTAAGGTGAAGGCTGGACTCAATGGCCTCCAGACATGCCTTCCAATGAGCATTTCTAGAAATCTTCCAACTCAAGCTAAAATATATCAGTGGAAAAATTCAAGGAGTTTTACCAAAGGATGAACATTCTGAGCAAAGCCAGACTAAAATAAGTCTGTTTTCAGTCAACTTTTAGAGTGTAGGGGAGACAAAGGAAATTTTATTTGCTACAGTGAAAAAGCAAGGTGATATGACAGAGCTGTGTGAGACATTCTTATTTTTACTCAGAACAGGTTTACCAACTTTGTGTCAGAACAAGTTTACATGGATTTGCAAGCCCTGAAGTGTGGAAATGTATGGATTTGAACAAATCTAGCTTCCCCTCACCTGAATCCTGTTGTGAATCCAAGGCAAGGTTCAGAATAAGTAGTCCTATAGATGTATGTGTAGGTTCAATTTACATAAAGATATGGGCAATAATGAATAGTGTAGTTTGAAGAAGAAGGATTATGGAAGATTATGGTGGGAAAGACTTTAGAGAACCACTAATTTTACCCATGAATTCATGTTAATTAGTTTCAGAAAGCTAAGTTGCTTATACTATGTTTGGATGATTGTTATGGTGAAAACTGTTGGTAACTCAGCAGTTGTACCTCATTATGGTCTTCCCAAGAGGCTTATGTTACATGGCTTGGCACTGCTGCATTTATTGATAGCAGTCAGGAAACACAAATATGTTCCTTTTTCATCCATTTAAACTGCTCTGTTGGATCAAAGCCAACCACCATATCAAGTTAGGGCACAATAAAGTGTAAGGATAATCTTTTTATTTCTTATACATTTCCTGAAAAAATATGTTAAAGGTGTGGTACTGAGAGTTAGTGCTTCCATGGTAGAAGATGCATTAAATGGTAGTGCTTAATGCACTGAGTTTCTAATATCCATGCAAAGAATTTAGAAAGAAAATAAATCATTATTGGCTTGTGACAGTATAACTTGGTGATAGAAAATGTGTGAAGTGAAAATCAGGATCATACACTCTCCTCTTTGGATTAATTTGGATGAAATCACAAATACCTACACACTGAGGCATGATTATCCTCATTTTGCTGTTTTGTGCAACTTTATTTGGCCAGCTCCATATTTAGCAGAAATTGTAGTTTTTCCACTGAAATCCAATGGAGAAAGCCAGATGATCAGAGCTCCATAACACAAAAGAAACCTCAACACTGCTGGGAATGTACCAAGAGAAATCTCCCATCTCTCCAGCAAACTTGCATTATAATCTGGAAACAGTGCTAAGGATTTAATTTAGTAAGCTTCTTTCACAATAGCCTGCTCCACATGAAGACAATAGTGTCTTTCTATGATCATTTCATTCAAAACCCACTTTTTTTCCATGAAACAATAACAGCTATGCAAATTCATTTTCTAGCACAGGCCCAGAATAAAATCTCAGCTTTAATGAGAATCTTGCTACTGATGTCAAGATTGGATTGTGGACTGTATGAACTTGCACCCTTCCCCTCCCCCTTCCCCATCCTCTCCTCTTGCCTTCCCTTCTCTTCTCCTTTCCCTTTTCCTCCCGTTCCTTTCCCTTTCCATCTTTTCTTTCACTCTGACAAAGCATGTAGCTGCTGGTAGAGTTTCAGTTATTCTTTGCAGTGAAATTGCTTTTCAGACTGTAAATTCCAAATTCCCATAGAAAATTCTGCAAAACAGTTCTTATAAAGATATAAGAAATACACCCCCAGCTCCCTATGTACACATGTTATGTGGCATACCATTATATCATTTTTCCTGTGTCTGCCATAAAAGGCAAGAACTCGAGTGTAGAAGTCAAGGGGCTGATGAATGTGTGTAATTTACTGAAACTGCTGGGCTAATTCCCATCCCCCACTCTCTTGGCTGAGTTGTTAGAGCCATAAACCAGCTGGATGAACTCTCCAAAAAGAGGAACAGATACCAGCACTCTGATAAGAAACAGAGCATTCACTTATCCTAGTTACAGTTAGAGAACAATCAGCACCATATCTGCTCTCTCACAAGGAGGATAACTTTCTTGCACGAAAGAAATGGCTATTGAAATGGTATTGTATTTAGCAGCAGGGTCAGTTACTTCAAAACATATGGAAGGACCTCTACTGGCATACATTATCCTTTGTTTCAAGAACAAAGCTTTGCATGTTGTGACCACAGTTTTTAAGAGTTATTTGGACACTGCATTACCCAGGTGAGGAATAAAAGGTTTTTGGTAAACGAAATGCAGAAGCACAGCCTCTTCAAGTTAATATTTACATCCAAGTGTGTCTTCAAGGTCGTGGCAGTATATCCAAATGCATTCGGATGCCTAGATTAGAGCTAAGCTGCCCATTCCAAAGCTGAGACCACCTACAGCACACTTACAGATACCTAACAATTCTTGGCATTTGATGCTGTTGTAATGCCCATGGTTCATAACAGCATATATTAGTGAATGTTCATGGACACTTCAGATATGAGAGAGAGATAACTTGCAGCATAAACAACAAAGGCCACCCATAAAACATGAAATCCTAATCAAAGGCACACAAAAATTTATTAAGCATTTGCAGAAAATACTTATCCTTCCAGAATGGAGCTTATAACAAGAAGAGTGGCAGATATTATTTTATATTAAAATAATAGTGTATAAGTGTTAATTTGTGAGATAAAGGTCAGTGTTCATTGCCTTCTGTATAATAGCCTTTTTGGATCTCTTTCTCAAGAGTTGAAAGGCTTTGAAATAAATTTCATGTTCTTCCTGAGGGTTTCGAAGATGCATTACTAAGGACACATTTCTTTCTTACCCCAGTGCAGGGTGGAATACTGTTGAAACCCTCTTTAGTCTTCAAGCTGAAGCTGAGCAATTAGAAGCAGTCCAAGGCATATTGGGCCAGAAGAGGAAGTCCCTGAGAATCACAGTGACTGGAGGCAAGAATAAAATACATGATCAGCATAAAAAATGAATTGAACTTCCCATATTATATTAACTTGACAGACAACTGACAACAACCATGTAGTAAAAATCATGAAGCACAGGAAATAGTTCTTTGACACAAAATATTGATTCCTCAAGTTTCTGGTTAACTTCCAGTTATAGTCAGATGTCTAACTACTAACACTTAGGGACAAAAGATAGCTGGGAGTAGTTAGCACGGACTTAGGAAGAGGAAGTCACTCCTGACCAACTGGACAGCCTCCTGTGATGAAATGACTGGCTCAGGAGACAAGACGAGTCTCATGGTTGTTGTTTATCCTGATGTGAAAGAGGCTTTTGATACTGTCACAGCATTCTAATAGACTAGTAGCTGAAATGCAGGTTAGGTAAGTGAATGCTAAGGTGGATTGAAATCTGTCTGAACTTCTGGGCTCAAAAGGTTGGTGGCACGAAGTCCAGTTGTAGGCCAGTTCTAGTGGTGTTATGCCAGACACCAATACTGCAAACAATGCTGTTAAAACCTTTGCTAAACAACTGGCACAGACTACACCCTCACCAAGTTTGTAGATGTCACACAATAGGGAGAAGTGATTAGCAAGCCAGATGGCCATGCTGCCATTCAGAAGGACTTGACAGGCTAGAGAAATGGTTTCAAAAGAACCTCATGAAGTTCAATAAAGGGAAATGCAAAGTCCTTTCCCTGGGGAGGAAGAACCCCGAACATACTCTGGTAGCCTACCATCTGAAAAGCAATTCTGCAGAGAAGGACTCGGGGGTAGACATCAAATTGGTTATGAGCCAGCAATATGCCCTTGCAGCAAACAACAACTTCCTGGGAAGGACACTGCCAGAAGGTTGAGGGAGGAGACTGTTTCCCTCTACTCAGCACTGGTGAGATAGTCTGGAGTGCTGGGCCCAGTTATGGGCTGCTCAGTGGAGCTCCTGGACTGAGTCCAGCAGAGGGCTACGAAGATGGTTAAGGAACTGGAGTACCTCTGATATGAGGAGAGGCTGAGAGAGTTTGGACTGTTCATCCTGGGGAAAAAAAGGCTCCATAGAAGGATAAAAAAATTTGGGGTTTAAATTGTTTGTAGTAAATAGTGTTTTTTTCTTTACATAAAACAATCCCCATCTTATCCATAGCATCCTAGAGAAGCAGATTGTGCTGATTCAGTACTGCACCATTTCCACATGACAAAAGTCAACACCAGAATTTGAAAAGCCCTGAATAGGCCGAATGAATTATGAATTTTAACATACATTTTTGATCCTTTCCCATTTCCAGTTTTCACAGAACATCGAGACTAATTATCAGGGTTTAACAGTAACTTGTGACTGTTCAGTGATCTCCACTCCATCTCATGAAAGTAAAACAAGGGTCTGCAGCCATTTGAAGTTTTTGTCTTTGTTCTGGAGCTTTTTACCTCCTACCCAGGGGTGTGTGAGACCCACCTGGCAGTGATCACCTGACCATGTGCACTCAGCCCCAGATATTAACCTCTGCCAGGCCAGAGGACCATCCCTGCATGGAGCTGGAGACCTGGCTGAGAAGGTGACTCCCACTTCACAAGAACTCTCAAGCTTTGCTGAGTTTTACTGTCACTCCTCAGGGAAGTGGTTACAGCACCAAGCTTGACAGAGTTCAAGAAGTGTTTGGGCAATGGTCCTGTGCAGTGCTAAAGGTTGGACTCGACGATCCTTGTGGGTCTCTTCCAACACAGCATATTCTGTGATTCTGTGATCTTTTCAGGCACTATGGTATCTGCCAGAACAAGTAAGTAGTTACATTTCTGGGACAAAGATGGGTTATAACAATACAATTTACCTTCAGGTAATACTTCAAGCTACTGCTGGGGTCTTTCTGGCATTAAGTGGTTCTATGACACTGGAGCTACACGAGAGAGCTGAAGGGCATCACAGAAACCTCTGAGGGATGTTGTGTCCTCTTTCTGGGCAGGAAGGTGGAAGAAGAGTCCTGGTATGAGCAGTGAGGAGCTGAAACAGAAATGAAAACCTATTTCCATAAGAACTTGCTTTTCAAGTTTTCTATATTCTACATCATGAGACCTTTGACGTAGGAAGAGGGAGGGAGACTGCAGCTGGCACACCATGCAATGGGATGAGGAATAGACGCAGGCTTGCTAGAGGATTGAACTCCAGATAGACAGCATATCTGAGGTCAAGGATTATGTTGCAATTTGCCTGAAAATGCCTGAGCTGGGTTACAAAGGAGTCTGAGACAGAGGCTGGCTGTATCTACCTTGTGTTTGGTGTGACAGGTATGAGCAGCCCAAAGTCCAAGACTAAATCCTTGTGAGTTATGGTCATGGTAACATTGTGACTACAGGAAGGAATGTGAAGTTGTACTCAAATCTGATTTGTTTGTCAAAATATGACAGCATCTCTAGTGAGTAGGGCTGTTGGAGGAAAATAATTGCATATATTTACATGGATAAGAGCTACTGTAGCTGCTTCAATAAGAAAAAATGTTTTATATTAAGAGTTGTCTGTTTATTTCATGAGAATGTGGTATGGTGCAAAGAATAAATGTATTGAAGACTTAAAGTGCTGCTTAACAAAGTACTTGGAGTCCTGACTATTTTTGGTATTCTTATCCTGCTGCTGCTCTTGAATCCACTCATAAAAGAGTTTCATAGGAGCCTCTTTTCAATTTATATGCCTTTTGAGGTACAATTAGTTCTTAGAAGAAAGTGTTCTGTATTCAGATATAAATTCATAAGTCCAAGTTTATTTCTGCCTCTTTAATGGATTTAATCATCTATCTATGTGTCTGCCTTTAGTGAGACAGTGCAAACCATTTTTAAGTCATGCAAAATACATTTTTATGGACCTAATTTGTTGGAAAGCTGCCAGAGTCTCTTTCCTTATTTGAATATGATGTTGTGGGAAACAAACATGAAGAAGAGAAGCCGTGGAAGTTGAGATACTCATAGAGTTGCTAGGAGATTGTGGGTAAAATTAAACTGATTTACAGAACATTCTAGACACATTTTTAGTCCTGGATATAACATGTCTCTACAAATGGGAGATTACACAGCACACAATGAAAAATGTTTTCCTGACTAGAAGGTTTCATTTATATCTGTGCCAAAAATAAAATAATCTCTGATTTACAGTTCTGCTGGCTGAACAAATTGTTTGGTATGGAAATTTTGACAAACTTTTCTGGCCTTACTTTTTTCATTAGGCATCTTTCTCTGTCCTCTGGAAATATACTTCATGCTGAATTCAGCTCTCTTTATTCCTCCTTTCCTTTTGCTGCTGCTCAGTTGATCTTTTCAACATGGTGAGTTAGACTTTCAGCCATTATATCTGCTTTTGTCGCCAAAGTATTTTCTTTTTTCCCAGAGTAAGGCTTTTCCTCCTGTGCTCTAAATAATTTTCCTTTATTTATCACAACTCTTGGAAGTCCTTTTCTTTTGGGGATCTTCATCTGTTTAAAGTCCTTGCAGTGTAGCTCTGGTTTACGGTCATCTATTTTTCTGACTACATTGGCTCTGGTCATATCTGCTTCAGGACTGTTGGCAGCATTTAATGCTCCAGATGAGATTTTGAGGGGTCACACAGTTTCATTCTGCTCTTTTCTTTCTGTGCTTTAACATGGACACCCTTGGTTAGGACACGCTCATTCACGCTGCTGTAAATATCATTCACTTGACCCAAGCCATCACACCACCCAGTGAAGAGTCACAGTACAGATCTGTGAATCTCTTCCAAATGAGCTTGAACTTTGTATTTTTTTTGCAGGCAGTACTGCTACATTAGCACAGTTGAACACCCTAGCTAAATAGCCTTATATTGTAGGAAGTCTAGGTAACCCAGGCATGGCTCCATACTGGCAGGTTAATCTCTTCCTACATCTGGGATGCAGTGCCATCAGTGGTACTACAGGCACTCTGTTGATCTCTGCTGTACAATGTGCATGTGCTCCTGAATTCCCAGATCCCTCTTCACAAAAAGACACACACATGCCGATGCATACATTTTACACCTTTCTTCATTCACAATGAGATTTACCTTATTATTAAAATTTGAATCTGTGTTTCTCAAAATCCTGACCTGGCAAGATATTTAAGAACACGCTTAAAATTCACCAAGTTGCAATTTATAGCACTTGCAGCATCCACATAAAGCAAATGTCTATCTTTTAATGGAGAAGAATGAACACCTGAAGAAATACAATAATGGCAAGTAACATAGCTCTCCAAAAAAAAAAAATGAAGTTAATACATGCCCTCATGTATGTGTCATATTGCTGAGTATATTCTTAAACCTCTGCTGTATTGCAGATCTGGTAGGTATGAACAATGCATCCTAAAATTTTACATCCCATCACACACGTGATATTGTAGGAACCATATAACTTACATTCTTTCATTTCGTTCAGCAAACGACCTTTGTGGATGTCCCAGGAAACAGCAGTAAGACTGTGTGGGTGTTAAGAGCCTTGGCTTTATTACCAGTGTCTGAAACCACTGGCAGTGGAATGGTGCAGCCCAGAATAATGTTGCCCTCAGCTACAATAGGGCCCTGTGGGCATTGCTGCTTCTGTGTTGGGTTCTGCAATGGTTAGTCACAAGTTAGACTGATTTCAGTAAAATTTCTTGAAATTTGATTTACTAAGCATTTACAAATACAGTGATGGTTGGAGAATGTGAAAATGCTGTGGTAGTAAAACATTGGGTTACTCTCTATTTACTCTGTATTACTCTTACATCAAGAATGAAGTTAATCTACTTTTGCCAAAGGGAAGGAATGTTTTACTGTTTTAAATTGTTCTTCATATAACTGTGTTACCAATGTGTTTTAGTATTCTGCCAACAAGAGACACTCTGAGAGGGTCTCACCTTTTCTGGATTTTTGGATGTAAGCATAAGACTCTGGTCTTGATAAGAACTCATCACAACTGACAAGAAATAGTCTCTCCTACCACAAACATCACTTAGTCAGAGGGTTATGCTCCTAAGTATTTAATTGCAGTCTGGAGACAGAGTTGTTATCATTCTGCAAGACCTAGCTCACAGATATCCCCATTTTTATTTTGGCCAACATCTGGCCAACCCTACCAAACATCTTCATGGTGGTGGGAAAAAGAGTGCTATCTTCAGTTTGTGACTTATAATTAACACATCTCATAATAAATAAAGCAAAACCAACACCAAAACAGAAAGCCTGTCCATCAGAATTTCTTTGACTGGAAGAAATTTTTTTTACATTTTAATTCAATGGCAAAAAATGCCCCTTGCCATTACTCATCTTTGCCCACAGTCTCAGTAATGAAGACAAGGCAATTGTAGGACACACTCTGGAATACTTTGGCCATTGGTGTTTGCACATGCCTCACTCCCCCACCGTCTCTAGCAGCACACTAAATGTCCAAAGGCAGGACCCTCCAGTGCCTCTGCCTGCTTCAAAACAACAGTAAGTGCCTTTTCCAGATCTTTTCTGCTTTCTGTGTTAGGTCACTGGGGAACCGTCCAGCAAATGACCGCCTTCTAAAATTAGGATGTCTTGGAGATTTCTTTTGTGCCATTATGTCTGAGGCCTGTCAGGGAGAGGAAAGAAATACTTGCAATTTTCAGGCTAGGACAAAGTTCAGTAATTCAGAGTTAAACAATAACGAAAAAAAGAGGGGAATCACAAAAGAGAAAGTTAGCCACAATCATTACTACAGTTCCTGCAGCTGTTCACATTATATTCAGTGCCAGAGATAAAGCAAATGTCCCAAGGGACATGGTATTAACATAAGGTACAGACTTTTAAATATGTTTGTATTTGGCAGCAAAAGTTCTCATAATCTGAATGTGTTAGACACAAAAGTCTTACAATCACAGCATGACTATTTGGACAATTCAGGAATTCCTAATTCTTCAATTCAGGAATTATTAATTCCTGTCTACTCCCTTTGCCAGCACAGGTAGTGCTGGCAAAATGAATGCAAAGTCTATTGTCTACATCTATCTGTCATAGGACTTCCATTGAAACACCACTTTCTTGATTTCAGTGTCCTTTGCTGGTCCTTGCCATGGCAGCTCCCTCAGGAGGGATGCTACAAAGCACTGCGACATATCGAATTGCCTCTAGACTTTGGAGCAATTGTAAAAAAGATTGAGGACAAGATCAACTCATCATCTGTTTGAATTTTAGGTGAATGGCATCTTCTTAAAGGGCTGTTATTGTCAGATGTTACCAGCTTGAACCACTGGGGATTATTACACTTATTTTAGTCAGGCACATGTTAGTCTTCAGCCAGATTGCTTAGACTTTGATAATTTTGTGCAGAATTGGGTTGTTAATACACATTTTGTCTGGGGGCTTTTTTCCCTGACAGTGTCCACAAGTAATTCCTTCATTCTGCCTTGAAAAGTGTAATTTTAAACATGTTCTCTGTAAAGCTGAATAAGTGATCCTGTTTTCACAAGCTTCTTTCATTCTGCTTGCTGAAGAAAGTGCAAGGCTCTTGAAAAGTTTATGTATAATTATGAAGAGAGACTGTAATTTTATGCAGAAAGTATTATGTTGTGTTATGTCAAAATCAGTGATGATTAATTGTGCCTCAGATTGGTCTTTTTTCTGGTCTTGCCAGGAACAACTTCTTCTCAGATTTGGAGGAAATATAAATGTCTTTCCCCCAAAAATTGTGAGGGTGCATGTGCGCATATGCCTGCTTTTCTGATCCATTTGTTAATGGATAGCACTTTGGCCAAGAAGAATTTCTCACTTCATTGTCATATAAACTAGTCAAAATTGACTGTGAAGACCGACATTTCACTCACTCTTGACTCAGGGATGCTGTTCTGCCCCTTTGCAAAACATCAACATGTTTGTGCACCCAAGGTAGCAAAACCGAGATTGTTGAATGGGATCAGCCCCCAGCTAGGACTAGCATTTTTGGCTGGACCAAGATACACTATAGCACTGCTTCCTATTTAAAACAAAGACACAGGCACATGCTACAAGGATGTATTATGTCATCGTCAGATGGTTCATATTATCCCCTGACAAAATAATGCATCATTATTTATTATGAAAACTAACTGATTTGGTTCTGTGTCAATTTTATTTGCCATCAATACTGTTTTAGTTTTTGGTGGAACTCTGCCAACTTTTCCTGCTCTCCTTGCTCCAACCAAGCCCCTGAAAGCTGACTTTCACAGGCTGTCGGTGATTAGACAGTGGGGTCTCTGTAAGTGTGGTCTCATATGAGCAGCTGTATGTTTTTTCTGTAGAGAGAGCTTGTCATTAAAGAACTGAGAAGATGAGTGGGTGGTACCTTGGGCTGTTTTTCTTTTAATTTGGCCCTCATTTACTTTAGACACTACGAAGAAGTCCACGTTAGTTGATGGTGCCCACAATTCACTTGTACTGATGAAGGCAGCTTGACAGCTGCATAAATCACTGCTAGATACCACTGAGAGATTGCTGCATATGAATTTGTAGAGGACCACCCAAGCACAGCTCGGGGGCGGCCTGCAGTCACACTAGACTTGCACATGAGTACGGTAATGCAAATTTGCTTAACTCTTTGTTAGCACTTTGTATAGTTTTCTTTTCAAGAAAGGTATTGTTGTTTCTCCACTTGCTCTTAGGCTTGCTTGCTGGACAGGTGAAGAAAGTTGCCAAGATTCAATACCTCACATCATGAATAGTTGTGGTATTGAATTAAGTTTTATTTGTTTGGTCATTCAGGGATAGCAGCTTGATTTCTCGTCTTGAAATATACAATCTGATGGGAAGGAGGAATAGAGGAAAGTGGTGGGAGAAGACAAATGAGCTTCTAACTCAGTTTAGGTAGATACCTCTTGTACACTAGAGAGAGAAGCTTGGGCAGGGCAAAGTGATCATGAAATAGCTTCAGAATGCTGCCTAACAGCAAGGAATCCTGCCATTTCTAACTGAAGACACAGCAGAGGTCAGGACTTGGTAACACACCTGTCAAACGGAATAATACAAGAGCACAGGAACAGGAACTTACTTCTAGTGCCTGTATGTGCAAATCTCAATGAGGAGCTTGGCTGCCCCATTAAAAGCTAGAAAGCTATTGAACAATTGCCACCTGACATAAGCCAAATCCTGGAAAACATTAATCAAAATCAAGGTTATGTTATCCATCATGTGATATGGGATTAGAAATTCCAAAGCCTGATTCTTATCAGATGCCCTGTGTGATCTGCAGGGCTCTCTAAGTCTGATGTGTTGCTCAGCTACTGCCCCTACAGCTATCGGCAGTGGCAGCTGCTAATGGATTCTTGACCTTTTATCTAATGACTTTGGTATCGGCAGCTTTATGGTTGCAATGTGCTTTATTAGGGAGTATTTTTCTCACTTTAAAGAAATTACAGACTTGTGCTAACAAAGTTCACTATTCTGGCATTCCCACAGCCTGCTGCAGTGCTATCATGGTAAAAATTTCCCTGTCTTTCTTCCCAGTATAACATTGATCAGAACACCAATGTAGCATCATCAGAAACATTTCTTCAGTATCTGCTGATTGTAACTAGAGACAGTAATATCTCAAAAAGGAATTTCCAGATTCCACTCTCACAGCCTGATCTAACATGAATGGATTTACAGAGAGTCGAAAACTTCAAAAACATGCATTTCTAAAATTTTCAGGTAATTGTGTGCAAAATTTCAATTCACAGATGACTTTTTAGTGCAACCAATAACTTATATGGGCAATTGCAAAAACTGCATGTATGGTCATGGTAACAATTAACAGGGTGTGCTGTGTAAGTCTCAATGCACATGACCTATCTTGTGGGAAGCAAGGCAAAATCAGACATAAGTATTGTATAATTCTTACGAGGGGGTCATCAAGAGAATTAACCTGCATTTCCCTTTTGTTTTCCTCTGTTGGCCTTTAATTTCTGACATATGTGTTTCCATGCTAACACCTGGAAATTCCCTCTGTATATCACTGGGTTTGATTTGACCAGCATTTGAAAGTCAATTAAAATCTCCTTTGGGACAAACACCTTTAGCATCACAGTACCCTACCCTCACAGTCTCTGTCTGAAGGCAGTAAGCAGTGAGAAGACAACCTTCAAGAACTGACATCTTGTTCACACCTGTAAAAAGGGTATTTTAGCAAACACTTACACTTAACTAAAGATTTTACTGTTTAAAAGAAGGAGTAGTTTTTCAGTCAGAGACCAGCAATAATACTTTCTGACTTACAGTTGCTCATATTTCAATACTGAATATGAAAGATTAGGATGTATAATGGCATTGACCTCTAATAAAAAAAAGATCTGTGAATCATGAGATTTAATTGCTGGTTAAAACACTCCAGAACTGTCTACTAGCAGTGAACTGAACCGACAGAAGGCCTTTAATGTACAGATTATTTAGTGTGTGTTTCTTGGCAATAGTCTAATGAGTTACATGTACTGTCAGCTATTTTTCATAATATGCCAAAGCTCAACATCACACCTTGCACAAACATGAAAGCACAAGAGGTTTTGGTAAGTCTAAAACACCTTCATCAGTTTTAAGTATTTGCTGCGTTCCTATACTCATTTTTGTGTTCTGAAAAATTGGCAAATTGGTGCAGTTTTAAGGATAGCAGGAGTGCTAAATAGAATGGTAACAAATGCCGTAAGAGCTCTCAGGTTACATTTATTAACTTGGTACCTCTGAAGTGACGAAAAACCTTTATTAAAAAAAAGAAAAGCCTAAAGTGTACTCTTGTGTACATCTGGTTTAGTTTTATTTCTCTAAAATTAGATTTGTTTTCCTCCTTCACTAACAGGAAATATATTTAGGAGCAATGTTCATCCTGGAATGGCATGCAGTGTTATGGCATACTGACACTTTTTGAAATCTGTTTACTTTCTACTAGTCAACAGTTGCTAAAATGTTCCTGGAATGAACAGTGGTTTTTATCCCTTGAGTGTCTGGACATTTGCATCCAATTATAATACTTTCTTACATTCAAAATTAACCTGTGAGCTTCCTTGATGGCTGGGAGACACATCAGCAGGAGTGGGGGTGGAAAAAATTTTAAATGAGATTGTGCAGTGAAATGCTGTGTTTGTCAAGGCTGCCTCAGTGTTTTCTTGCCTGTGATTTCCTGGGACTCAGCTCACAGGGGCTGGTCTGCATCTGAAAATGGTGATACCAGGCTGTCCCTGTGAGACACTAGGCTCCTGTGCTGGTTTCTTTTCTGCTGGTGGCTTCCTATGGTCTCACACCATCACAGGGAGGCATTTCTTGGCTTTAAAGCAAAGCTGTTACAGTTTCAGGTATGCACCAAGATAGTTCAGAAGGTAATTTTGCATTTTTTTCTTTCTGGCCTTTTTTGCCTAATGCAAAAGACCCAGAAAAAGAGCTGCAAATTTTGGGTCTTCTCTGCTGCAGCATCTGTACAGAAAATTTTGACTCTCAGCTCCAGAACAGCTATTTCCTGGGTTCATAAGTTTGGTCACAACATTCCTTGCCAGATGTGATAGCCTCATTACAAGACAGACTCTCGGCTGTGCTTAGGTCGAAGATCCCTGTCCTTCACAGGGCCTCAGTGTGACAGTGCTATTGGTGGGAGACCATGAGCTGCACTTTCAGGGGATCATTGATCTGGTCAATACACAGGGCTGGTTTCTACATCTTCTGGTGTGGCAGTTTAGTCTGGCTGAGCTTATGGCCTTGGGTTTTCACTAGTGACCCTGCTCAGGCCTCACCTCTATGCGGATACCCTTCCCATCACTTCGGATGACTTGCTGAGAGAACATGACCTGAAATGATCATCAGTGGAGTGGTACAGGTGTGGACTGGTGAGAGATGGGGCAGGCACTAAGCCTTTTTTCTCCATGTTGTTCAGGCTGCATATTTCAAAGAAGCTTTGGCTGTTAAACCTACCCATTTATCACCCCTAAAATGGCTTATGCAGGCAAAACAGGGTTTTTCTAGACACGAGAGGGTGTCAGTTCTATTAATAATAATTGGAAGCTTGCATCATGACTTGTATGAGTGGGAGCTGGTCTTGGGGCTGTGCAAATGCTCCTAAAACTCTGGGTGCTAGATGTGTGCCTGACTCTGTAAGGGGTGCAGGAAAGCTACTTTTCAATCTAGAAAGGCTATTCCAGGGTTACCCTCAACCATATGTTTCTGTATAGGGTCTATGGCCTCTAGGCCCTTTCTGAACTGGATAATAATTAGGAAGGAATTTTCTTTGTCAGTAAGAATGATGTAAGCAACAGTCAACAAATACTGAGTAGTCTAATGAACACTTAAACAATTCATATGCATTCTCAGTGTTCAAATTTATTTATTATTTCATCACACTTGCCCAGTAACTCGTATGGATAAATCTTTGCCTCTTTGTGATTTACAAGTGCTGCTAGTGATTCTTTAATGTTTAAAATCTAAGCTTTGTTCATCAGCATTTTTGAGAGGTTTTTTTGGAAAGAGATTATGTGGTCAGGCATAATCATGTTGTACAATATGGCTCTATTTCCTGGTTGGATAATGGTATTTAAATTGATGGAGTCAGTTGTGATTACCACCTCAAGTATGAGAGTCCACAACCATTTCCAAATTTCCAGACAAGAACTGTTGGCATCAGCAGCATTCCCTCAGAAAAACTAAGTACCATATCTGAGACCATCAGAGATCAAGGCACTCATTGCAGATCTAAGGTGAATTCTGTTTCAGAATGTGATGATTTTACTCTAGCCCTTCCTGCTAACTAGTTGTAAGTAAGGAAATGCTCATTTCCCAGTATTCTATATGATTTTTACATAAATCAGGGTATAAATAAGACGGAGATTAGAGGCCTTGCTCTCTTCTCTTCCGGTGAGGTTCAGGAGCAGTGTGTCCCTGCGTTGGTCTCACTTATCCAGAGGCCTGCAGTGACCGCTGGTCTGCCACGCGGGAGGTTGGAGAGTGCTGGCCGTGTCTGCCGAGCCTGTCTCTCTAAGGGACGTGGTGAGATTTTCATTTTGCTAAT
>JAWWLV010000100.1:35202428-35245781 GCA_035041135.1 Platyrinchus mystaceus | reverse complement strand
TGTCCCTTTTCCCCTTTCCCTTTCCCTTCAGGGGTGTTTGGGATCCCTTTGCGGTGTACATAGTATTTTAATTGTATGTAACTGTAATATATGCAAATATATATCTATTTTTTATATAATTTGGTTGATTTGGGGTTCTTTCATTTTCATAGTTTTTTTCTTTGCCCTAAGGGAAGAAGGGAGGGGTAAGGGGTTGTTACTGTGAGTTTGGGCACTTGGCAGGGAGCCAGATCTGAACCATCACACTTAAATTGAGTTAATATTTCTGGAAGGCTTTTGAGCTCTGGTTCTGTGGCTATGCAGAGCTGTCATTGACTGCCAGGGTGAGCATTAGGATCCGTCTGGCTTCTTTCTGTCAAATGACTGTTTAATGAGGCAGCCCTGCAGCTGCTCTGAGATGCTCCATTTCCAGATGCATTGTTTTGGTATGAAAATTACTGTGTTCTAGTTATTTAAATTACGTGTTGGTCAGAAACACTACTGGAGTACTCACTGCACTACACTACCTGTACTTCACTAGAGTACAAAAGCAATGGCCTGAGTAACTGAATAATAATCAGGAATTTTAACATGCAGCATCTTTACAAATAACCTTTCCTGACTATAAAGGACTACTTGCAGTCCTCAGCTGTTACCTTATTGTTCATCTTTGAAAAAGTGGAGGGGAAAACGACAGCAGCTTGTCTCTGACATCTTCTTTTAGCTATAAGGAAACCAGATAGTTTTTAAATAGCTTTTGAGAACCCAGGGATAAGGCAGCAAATATTGCAAAGTGATTAACTGTACAACAGGTTGGATTCACTTAACAATCTTTTTAATATGATCTTTAAAAGGTTTGTAACAATATTGAAGAAACAAGAAAACTAATATCAGCATGATTTGGGTAAAGGTTGTTGTTTTCTACTCCTATTTTCTTTTCATTATTTTCGGTTTGTGTTTCTTTGTCATTGAAACTCAGCTAATCTCCTGTACCTTGGAGCCAGTTCCTACTGACAGGGTGGAAGGAATACAAAACTTCCACTGTCTCAGTGATAAGATATCTAAAGAAAGACCACATATTTCACAAACTTTCTCTGTTCATCCTTCTCCCATGTTTTGAGCTTTGGGAGAACTTGAAAGGAAAAAAAAAAAAGAAGAAGAAGAATACATGCCTAAACCTAAAATTGTCCTTTTGGAGGGTACGTTGCTATGTAAAGCCTTATTCTCCTCTCACTTACACTAATGCAACCCCAAAAGAATTACACAGGATTAAAGAGAACAGCATCAATGTAAAACCAGGATGAGAAAGTGAGAAAGTAGTCCCAAGATGCTTTTAAATACATTGGGGTTGCAATCAAATGGATCAGAATTTTAACAGATTGTTTTATATGACAGCTGCACACTGTGCAACCTGAGCACATAGAAATTGGAAGATGGAGCCAAATTCTAGGGCTGCAACTTGTGAATGCAGCAGAAATACAGATGTAAGGTTCCCTGCTGGAGCACAGCTGTATCATGGAATTGGCCAAGTTTCAAGGTCCAAATACGTTTATATTTTAAGGAGGTCACAACAATAGGAGAGATTAAACTTTCTAGCTTGGATTTATTTCTTTTTAATGTGCAGTTTTATCAGTGAACTCTCCAAAGCCTGTGTGGATATTTCAGCTGGAGCACATTGGTGCAATGTTACTGAAATGACTGACAGTTCTTCAGTTGACCCTGCCTCAAATACACAAATTGTAACTGCTTCCCAAATCTGGATTTTACTTGAGCAAATGGATAACTTAGAAATACTTCATGAGGAAATAATCAGAAATGTCCAAAAGCTGAGAAGTGTTCAGTTCATCAATTTTTTTTTTGTTATTTTATTTACAGCTTTTATGCCTAGGAAATTCCTACCAATTTTCCTGAAATTTTGCTGAAAACACATTTTAACTGGATATAATCTAAAGTGTCTCTGCATGATCCAAACAAGGACCAAAAGCTGTACAAATCTTAGTAAGGCTTCCAGCAAGTCCAGAACTTTCTAACAGGACATGCGACATCTTAAATGTGTTGCTAAAAATCTCTTGCAATACTAGGAAAAGAAAGGCTAGGAATCATAGTAGTTTTTAAATAAGAGTGCTGGTAAAAACACATCAACAGGGTGAATTGTACAGTCAGTATGCCTAACTGTAAATAGGTATTTCTGAGGAAAGGTGAATTTTTGAGAGTTACTACAGAAAAGTAGTTTGAATTTGTAAACAAGTCCTGAAATCCTCTCAGGCCTCTCTACCTCTTTACCTTAGTAAGATCTCTTACTAAGAACTGTACAGAAAAATTTTCTTGGACATAGTTTTCCATTAGTGCTGCATGAAGAGTGTTGTCTAATATCTTCCAGATTAAATATAAGTTTGGTGTCCAAGTATTAGGTCCAATACACTTCATCCAATGCAATCTGGAGGAAGCTGGATCATCTTCAGAAGTGGTAAAAGGGATGAAGCCAAAGCTGACCACATCAAAGGCATGCTCTAATTCTGTTACTTATCTAGGTGAAAGGATAATGTAAAATCTTGCAAAATCTCTTGTCCTTGAGACACTGTCATGCCCTCCTGCTAAGATCTGATTTGTGTGCCTCAGCCAAGGAACTCATCCACTACAAGAAGTCAGATAGCCACCAAGGAGTTCTTTATAAAGTTGTAATGTTCTCCCTTGTGGTTAGGAAGGAACATATTGTTATCATTAGACTATTTTAACAAAGGGGATATTTGACTCACTCTCATACTGGTTTTACTTGTATTTACAGATTCCTTGTCCTTACTGACCTCTAAATTTCAGGAAGCAACATGGAAAGTAAAATGACTCATTACAGAATAAGTGTTATATCTTAACCTTTTGAGCAAATTGCATTCAGAGACCAAGAACTTGCAATAAGGTTGATGAGAGAACTGAAGGAACCCTGAATAAATCTTGGAGTTTGTATGCCAAAAGTGTACTCAGCAAGAATGCCTAAAACCCACAATGATAATAATAAATAATAATAATAAAAACCCAAGAAATATCTGATATTGCTGGGAAGAGGCTTTTCGGCCATTTCTGGATGTGAATTACAAAAACAGAGAACAAAGAAGTTATGCCACAAACCCTTGGCCACACAGAGGTTGCCAGTTACAGACTAATTTAGGAAGACCCTTCTGGTGCAAAACCACTCGGTAATCTGGGCCACAAATTTCTCAGCAATAACCTGAACTTTCTATTGAGAAAACAACCTCCTTCTGTGCTTCCATGAGACATACAGTGTAAAGTGGTCTGTTTGGTCACTTGTTCATCCATCCCAGCCTTTCCTTTTGCACTCAGACTAGTGTCTACACGAGGACTGCTGTGATATGACAGAAGAATTGCCAACTGACTTATTGCAATACTGTAAACAGAAGGGATTTCTTTTAGCAAATGACACCATATCCATCAATTTCTCAGCAAAAATCAGTCTTTAGGAACTAGAAAAACTGCACAACCATCCCCACCTGCTACACAGAGGAAGAGATAATAATGACTGGTCCTGGAGTACCCAAATCTGCCTCCTCTGACTGGTCCCAGTTGTGAGCTCCAGAAACACCTGAGCTTCACCACCCTCCTGCCCTGTTTGGGCTCTCAGAGATGATTTTTACAATAGAGCTTTTACAGTGCTTAAGGTCTACCTTACTACATCTTTCACTTCAAGTCTTAAAAAGCAACACAGACCAAAAACATCCTTGTCCCTTAATTCCTTGAGAGCTTGGCCCATACATGTGACTGGTCATGGCAAGAAGAGCTGACTATGCTCAGCTGCTCCCTGTAACTTGATGAGTGAGTAATTAAGACTGAATCAGCTGTATCACCAAACTTATTGTTATCACCGTTATCAATCACCTCAGTCAGCTGATTGCCTTTGGTCAGCCACCTTGGTTCAATAAAGCATGGCAGATTCTTTGCCTCTGAGGGACCTAGTGTGTGCAGAGTAACTATTAAGATGCCAGCTGTTTTCTATTTTCCTTTTCTTTGTTTAAAAAAGAAGAAAGCACAGCAGCTTTCTAATATTTAACAGACCTTTTTTTAAGGGCTTTTATCAAGCATGAAATTTACTGGGAGTACTTTGTGATTGTATTTTAGTAGCATTTTAGCTGCAATAAATTGCCTAAGTGTAAATTGTTGTTTGAGAAATACCCCTGGCTGTACCATTCTTCTTCATGGAAATAATGCCATGCTGGGTTACCAGTTCAATGATGATTGAGAGAGTCGAGTATTAAATCATGCTCTCAAACCACATTCTATTTCTGATCCATATGATAATAGATTACAGTTTTGTAAAAATATTCCAAAAAATATTTCAAAATTTCAAATGTTAAATTTCTTATTCAATTCCCTAGCTCAGGTGCCAGAAGAAAAGAATGATACAGAATTGACCCTTTTTTTGTTGAAAGGCTAAGCCATCCTTTGTTTAAAAACAGATTTATGAGCAAAGATGTACACTATCTTCTTTGTCCTTACATGGGATTTCATTGTTTCTCAGCGAATCTCTTTCAGAGTTATGTACCTACTTCATGTGCCAAGTTGCAAATGTACCTTTAACATTTGCAAGCCTAAAGAAGGAAAAGATTTTGTGAGCTTCACATTTTCATCATGCCCAACTACTGACAACAGAACAGAATGATCTCCCTGAGGCCAAACAGTATAGGTGAAATAAAGTTACGTTTGGAAAGTGCTGATTGAGAAATGTATTATAAAAACAAAATAATGCCATAAGAATCATCCAGTGATGGATGGTCTTAACCACATTTAAGAAAATTACATGCAACAAGAAGCTTATGTAAGTAAGCTAACTCTTCTTTTCTACTGGTAAAAATTATGAGAGGCAGCATAAGACTTCATTTCCTTTCCACTTATTCCTAGTATTTTTGTTTAGGAAGCCTTCATTGTTGTGATAAAGGTTTCTTTAGCCTCATCAAAGCAAAACTGCCCTTCAGAACGATTCCACCTGTTTGATGCAGTGGGTATGGGAATGAGAGACTGTGGGGTGGTGGCGAGTCAGGCATTTTTGTAAGGCTTTTTTCCATTATGATGTTATTGTCAGATTTAGCATGTGCTTGAGTTTCAGTGCCACACAACTATAACACATTTTCTCTAGTCCTTTAATTCTGAGACCAGAGAATTAATTGATCTATTTGATAGAAAGTTTAAAAAAGGAAGCTAAACATCTTGTTTTTATTATTGGTAGTAATCAGGGAACAAGAACTAGGGTCACAAAATTAAGAATGCTTGTAGCCTCAAAAATGTGGTGTGATGGTATAGCTGATTCTCCTTATGCATACTGTAATGAGATACATACTAAGGCTGCAATTTTTTCCCATCACATTCCTCTTTTCCAAACAAGGTGTAACACTTCCTTGACAGTTATTTATTTTGAAACCACTCCTTTGAATAAGTAATCACTTTTAAACCATGCCTGTAGTCTGCTGATGGCTATTTAATACCACATGTGCAATCATTCCAAGAATTTGTTTTTGTCAGTCTTGACACTAGGAAGTACAAAACAATAAGATCATAAAACTTCTCCAGGCATAGGTCCCACTCTGCTTACAGTCTCACCCTTTCATATCTGGACTGAGATCATTGATAACAATGGGACTGTTACAAACTGGCATTAACTTAATTAAGAGAAGGGTCTGTAGGGCATATAAAAGTTCCCCTGTATTTCACACCAGAATAGAGGTTCTGTGAGGCTGATCAGCTGCAAGAGAAGCATTGTTATGAATCCCCTCATGTGAGGACTATGCAGGTGCAGTTTGCTTGACTTCAGTTCATATTTGTAGGGCTAAATTAACTGCCTTTCTTTGGAAAAGTTAGCACCAGTACTTCCCTTTTTTTTATATCAACTGCATATCCTATTCAAAGCAGGAAGACCTTTGCACTTTACTTTCTGGGGATTCCTGTTGCTTGCTGCTGTGAGATGCTGAACATCTCTTTGGAATCGTGCAAATATTATTGAACATCTGTCAGATGGTATTTAATACTTCAGGGAGACCGGCCCAGCGTGCATCTCTTACGCTTGTTAGTAAGGTGCTGGTTCAGGTAACTGTACCCCACACTTCTGGTTGGACAAAGGTTCCAGTATTCAGTGCACTTCATCTAGGTGACCAGCTCTTTAGAAATAGCAATTGATTTAAAGAATACAATTCTCTCCAACTAGTAAATGTCTCGAGCTGCATATGGACCTACAGAAATTTCAGCATGTTTCAGTTTTAGGATTTTTTTTTTTTTTGGGTTGTAAGAACAGTTCCATAATCATAAGGCATTTGTTACTCTCAGGACACATTCCCTCCCTGTAAAAAACCCTGATGGCCTAATGTCAAGAATGTTCCTGCATACAACTAGTATCTCACTACTGCTGCTATTGCCATACAGTTAAAGGGGCATGAAAAGTGCACACAACTAGTATTTCCAGGCTTACCTCTACACTTTACGGACTGGTCTTTCATGCCAATATAGATCACAGACATGTGGGAGCCTGTACAGATTAATATGAAATTAGTGGAACTAAAGAATGAAGCTGTGTTTTCTAACTTATGTCCTCATTTCAGGTTAGTTTTGGATCACTTATTCATCTGGGAATGTTCTTCAAATTGCAATGCCAGATCCCAACAAATATTGTTATTTACACTGACAATTCAAATCAAAACAAAGTGATGTTTGGATCTATTTGGTGGTGTTTCAGAAGAGAATCTTAGCCTGAAACAATTTGGAAATTTCCTCAAGATGAAAATTGAGTTTTCTAAGCCAAGAGAATCTGCCTATATGTTGAGGCAGGTTGGGAAACAGCAGTGCTCTGATGGACAGTGTACCTGTTATGCGGGATCCTACTAAAGTGAGCACAAGGCCCAAGAGACAAAAGAATTAATTATGGGGCAGAAGAAATATGAAGTGTTTGGAGCCATTCTATCCTCTCCTCAGAGGGTTTGTGCTATGATTTTCCTCACATCCTTTCCCAGTTAACCATATCATTAAATTCCCTTCCCTCTTCCAAAATTATAATCTAAAAGATTCTATTTGTCTAGCAATGCAAGTTGTGAGTCCTTCTGTCTTCCAACCTCCTGTCACAATGTCCTTTCCCGCAACACATTTCTCAGTGCTCTGTAATAAACCATTTTGTCTTCTTTGCCTTCATCCAACTATCCTCACATCGCACAGGCGCACCTGTTTAAGCAGTGTCTCCATGCTTTCTTCTGCATTAGACAACCTCCCGAAATCTAGTCCTTGCTTAGACAAACTCCCCTCACGTTTGTTTTTTGATATCTCTTACAGGTCTTTCATGCTCGATGAAAACTTGACCAATTTGTACAGACCATTCCCTTACTGCTCACTGATGACATCCGTATATCACTCAACTGTGACTTTCTGGGGTGTAAACTAAATTTTCTTCAGTGAAGATGTTAGTGTAACAGCTTGAATCACTGTTTAAAAGAAAAAAGAAAAAATTAAAAGATAAAATAACAATTAAAAAATCAATGTTTCTGCTCTAACTGCTACTTTTCCGTAACAAAGTCAACAAAGTCAACACTGATCAATTTCCATGGATGAAACTCAATTTTTATCAGATTTTCATTATATTTTCTCACCGTTTATCCTCCCCAAATTCTGCTAAATATGACTTCCTCATATATCCTTCAGTGTTTCATGCCTTTCAGAAGTGAGGCAAAGTAGGATGAGGGAAATTCAGCAGCTGAGACACTCAGTTTCAGGGGAAACTTGAGATTTAATGACAGTTGCTGAAATGTTGCGTATTTTGATGTTGATAGACTAGACTTATAGCTTACATAAGCAGCTGGAGTGTGTTGGATTAATGAATGAGTTTTTCCTGTGAGGTAAAATGCCTCTGTTCAGTGGATTTTTACTTTGCCATATTGATCTGTGCTAGAGGAAGGACAGGTACTTGTAATAGGACCCCACAGAAACAGAAAAGGAGGAATAACAACAAGCATTTTTCCTTACGTGACATTGCTAATTTTGAACATTCCCTTCTATTGGAATATAGCTTATTTTATTGACAAAACTCAATCTGTATATATCTTAGTTTTCTCCCTCTCAGATTTCATGACAATCTTGGTGTTTTGAAGCTTTGAGATCTCCAGATTGTACCTGGACATCAAATGCACCTCATCTGGAGTAGAGGCTATTTGCAGATGCAGTGTGTTCAACAACTCCCTGATCTTTTACTAACTTGTTTTTGTGCCTGTGCTGTGAAGTCCTCATAGAGTGAATGGTCCAGATACACCTCTGGGTGTCATTGAGATGCTGAAAAAATCCAAATACAAAATAGCATGAGAGGAGTAGCACCAAGACCTGTGCTTCTGTCTGCTAAATATGTTGTGAGAAGCAGTATAATCAGACAGATAGGCAAGCCATCAACGCAATTAGTGAATTAAACTAAGACTATGTTAAAATTTTAAGGGTAAAATCAATGTTAAAAAGGGCAGAAAATGCAGAGTTAAGGTGCAATTCCATCTTAAGCCTGCACTGCTGTGTATAGTGGCACTTCACCTGGGAAGTGATCATTGTGAAAGGGTCTTCTGGGTAGAGTTTCACCTTTAATTCCTACTTTCCTGTCTCAAGCCTGTCTGTGTGACAATTTGGAATCCTGTTTTCTCCTCCCAGTTTTCAAATGTGAGTATAGAATTATTTATGCAGCTTTTCCTTACAAATCCTGACAGATGTAAGCTGTGCCATACACTGAGCATCTAAATCAATCTCAGTACACACTAACAAACAGTGTTTATGCTGCCAATTAAAGACATCACTTTTTTGAATTATACAGGGAGCAAAATGATCTCTGACAGCTGTGAATTGCAGAAAAAGAGCTCTATTGTTCAAAGAACTGCCTTTAATATAGAGAAACCCTTGCTAAACTTTTGATTCCCAAGTATGGCAAACATTAATTGGCCATAAACTTAACAAGAATCAGTTCACTCATTCCCCAACTTTTGCTCCACTCCCCCACTTTCCTTCTCATTACTTCCCATTAGTGTCTCCTAGCAAGTGCTTAACTCAGAAACACCCCACCCCCATTCCCAGGTTTCCATCTTTACGCCTTCAGTGCTCTCACTATTTTATTTAGCTCTTTCAGCTGCACTTGCTCTTACAAATGACTTCTACAACAACAACAAAATCAGGCTGCCTGAGTACAGACAACCTGGCAAACTCATGGATTTGTCCGAAGTCTTGTGCTCTACAGCTGTGTTTCCTGAAATCCAAATCCCAGAGATGTTTTAAGAGGTGAGAAGTTCCTATTTCACTCCTTTGAGTGTAGCTTTCTAGTCTTTAGAATTTCAGAGAAAAGATTAAAAATGTTACCTGAGCACTTCCTAGAAGAAACAAAATGCAAAAGAGCACCAAAAGATATTGCTTTCTTTAAATCTCATGTTCCTTATGCAAAACTCATGATTTTTGGATTTCAGTTTCTTAAAGTAATAGCAATCTTGCACTGGCCTGAAACTACACATGTAAATCCTTACCACTTAATATTTGTCTGATGAGCTACACAGAATAAATTAATCACAGATAAATCCACTTCAGCATATCCCAATAAACTTTGAATTTTACAGACAAACAAAAGACTTGTGAGAGGAGATATTTTTAATAAACAGCTTCAAAAAACTAACAACACTCCTTTTTTGGCTTTTCAGTAAGACTTTTCATTTCTTAGGCTTGCAGAGGTCTAGGAAGTACAGAAAGGGATTTAGAACAAAATATTGGAAACAGAAGAGAGCAAATATTACTGTTATTTTGAGTAGAGATGTGAGCATTATGCTAATATTATAAATTGTAAAATGTATCTCAAATTAATTTTGAGTATGTGGGTAGGAAGAGCTACAACATGCTGTGGGTTATTTCTTTGTGTGGAAGCATAATTTAGATGTATTTTAGGATCATAAAGTGAAAACAGGGCCATTTGTGATAGCTGCTCTGCAGACCCATGCTATTTGCTGGGCCTCTTCTGAGTGAACCATCCAACTAAGCAGCAGTACGAGGGATTAAATTACATGCCTGGGGCCACAGAGATGAAGACAGTTCATCATATCTGGTTTCTCAGCCCTCCTGTAACAACTGAATGAAGTTGCCCCTCTGTTTCTCTGCCATTCCTGTCATATTTTCTTTTCCTGTATCGCCATCCTTTCTTGTAGATAGTCCTCAGTGCTGCGTTTTAAAGGATTTAGTACCTCCTGTGTCTAGGGCTACGCTTCTACAATACTCTGGTTTTGTGTTGCTGATCCTGCCAACAGTATCTGCCAAGAGTGCTGCTCTTAACATCTTTGTGTTGATCAGAAAAGTGTATATATCCTGGCTAAAGCTTTCCTTTTCATATTGCTTCAGGACTGGAGGTGTCTAACAGCAAGCGATTTAAAAAAAAAAAAAAAAAAAAGAGGAGAAAAATAGTCAAAGGGACATATATGGACAAAAAGTGGATGATACTAACCACTATCACACCTCTGTTTGTTAGATCAGAATTGTTATTATTTTAACCTATTGCCCAGTGTTTGTGACTCATTATCAGGTTGTCTGTGAAGAGTTCATGAGGTGTTACATCTGCCCAGAACAAACACAGATCTGTCAGACTGATCTCAAATTACTTATAATTAATAATTAGGTGCCCAAGTCTATTATTGTGATCTGTGGCTGTTCAGCATATCAACATGAACAGTGAGGTAGTTAAAATGATGCTGTGGGTTAGAATCTGTCAGACTCTTCTATTTATAATTTCTGAGGTAACAAAATAAACAGTTTATGTTAGTAATTTCCTTGTACAAAGATTGATGTATGTTTGACTTGAAGGCCTTTACTAATAGCTATTATTCTCATACTCATAAATGTTTTGATTTGTGTCGTATTTATGAAAATTTTACAATTCATATTAATTTGTCAAAGAAATTACTATGGTCTAGTAACCAAACATTAAATAATGGTATACTTGCATATCTATCATCCTGAATAAGAAATGAATGTATAAATGGTGGGTTTAAAGGCAGAAAATTATTTTTATTTCCTATTTGAAAAATAAGAAATTAAATTATACAGGAATTAATGCATGTCAGATGTTTCTTTATGCTAGTTATTAATAAAAATTCCTACTTGATGAAATTAATGACCTAATGATGAAGTAATGGTTACACAGAACTTGTCATTTGTGGAAATCAGGGTTATTATACATGTTCTGCACATACTGGCTATGTTAGGTTTATGGACTTGTTTTCCACATCCCCCCCCAAAATTTCTCTTCCTTAACATTAAGAAATTTTATTGACAGGAAAAATAGGAAATGTCCCTCTTCCCCCCCCTCCCCTCCCCAGTGCTGTAACATATTATGTGGAATAAGAAATGCTGTCTCTTTGGATTGAAAAATAACAAATATTAGAAAAAACATAATAGAATACAAATAGTCTGCTATTAGGAACCACATAAGTTGCAAGTCAAACTATGACAGGTAGTTGTGGATCTGTAGCCCATCTTCTGTCTGACTGTTCAATGGACTGTATAGCAGTGAAAAAATCTTTCTGTTATTAAATGTGATTCTCTTCACGCCAAACTAAATGGTATCCATGAAAAGGGAATATTGTTCCTTGTTAGGAGTGGAAGTTCACCAGGATAAATTCTTCATCTAATGTTGATGAAATATGTAAAAAAAGCCCTTCCTATGCCAGGGCAGGTGCAGATGTTTGTGCAAGGTACTCCTCAAGTAAGAGCCAAGAAATGCCTCCACCTTGCAGGCAGCAGAGAGCTAACCAGGGCAGAAGAGTTACTGCTCCCTCCTTCCCCGCAGTATGCCTCCAGGGTTATGCCACTGGCTATAAGTAGACATCACCCAGAAGAAATCTGGTGACACTTGCATTTTGGTTACTAACACAATAGTAAAAAACCCTGGTCTTCCAAAGACAGTCCAACAGCCCTTCCTAAAAATTTGTTATCCATTAACATCCATAATCTTTGTAGTCTGGCAGAATAAGCCGAGATGATTGTCATTTTAAGGTACCATCTTAGAGAAAGATTTCAAGAAGTCCTCCTCAGATGTAATTTTTAACTCTAATAACCTAATTTACAATTTTATCTACAGCTGTGCAATATCTTGTGCCTAATAAGTCCAACAATGCAACTAGGATACTTCACTGCTGTAGTAAACAGGAATCAATTAATATAATTTCATTGTTACCTGTATTTTTAGGATCAAACATCTGATCATATTCCTTGAGGAAACGAATCTTCTTCAGTCATTCTTAGTATTCAGTTTATATCACATTTCACATTATTTTAAATTAAAATACCCCAGCACTTTGGTGTCTTATTGCTAAATAACAATAACCAAATACTTAACATGTCAAATTAATGTTATATATCATATCCTCTTTTCCTTTCCTATTCCAATGATTGAAGATCAAACTCCTAATTTTTTTTCTCAAAGACTCACCTTCTGTCTGTTTTGTAAGTAGCACAATGAGTACAAAAAAGGTCTAGAATGGTTGACGCACTTCTATTGATATTTTAGCTCTAGAGCCTTTGGGTCTCTGGTGAGTCAATAAAAATTTTGGGTCTCTGGTGAGTCAATAAAAATTGAAATATTTTTATAGTATAAGTTGCCATTTCTTTATCATGCTCACTTCATGTAGACTACTAAACCTCAATAGCATGAAAATAGCTTTAAAGTTTTAAAAAGCTTAGTTTTTTTTTTTTTTAATGCTTCAGCATTAAATTGCTTAGCTCAGATACTTGTTTAGTACTCTCTCTCCAAGGTAACCTCTTTCTCTACATTGACTGTAAAAGGAATCAAAGGAGATTAGCTGGTAAGGTGGCTAAGTCTTGCCTTAGTAAATTTCCAGAAGGGACTCTCTGGCAGATGCTTTCTATGGTTATACAGAGAAAATTCCAAATCTAAAGGATCAAAAGGCAAACTACTTCTGGGATGTTTCCAGAAAAGATAGAGCCAAACATTTTCAAGAACCCTCAAATACTAAAAAATAGCAATATTTGCAAATTTTTGATGTTGGGAATGTGTTTCTTACTGTTTCTCTGAGTAAAACGTGTGAGAAATCTTAGAGTTGCTCATCAGTGATTATAACTAGGAAAGTCTGAAATGGCTAAGGGGAAAAAGATTTTGCATTTCATCATCAGTTCCTCAAGAGACTGGCCCATGGGCATGCCATGATGAGAATGGTACCTTGTTACTGATCCTGACTCTAGCACACACTTAGTGATAAGAGCAGTTCTTCCAATCAATGCTTTTCCTTTTCTTTTTCCCCTTTCCTCTTTCTCCTTTCCAATGTATAGATCTGAAAGTGAGAACTAAGCTGAAAATCTAACTTTGTACTTTTGATTCCTGTCTCTGTACTCTTTGGATGTTTTTCCACAATGAACTTGGTGCTTGTCTTTGGTCATGGTGAGATGATATTGGTCTTTCCATCCACGACACCTGCAAAGCAGTATCTGTGAGAGTTTTTTTGGACTTACTTGACTTGCTGAAGCTGCTGAGGCATCAGGGAGAGAGGGAAGGCCTGTTCTTTCCTTCCCATTCATTTTAACGCACTGCACTAAGGAAAGGACACAACCTGGCAAGGCTGTTGATGTTAGAGGAATGTTGCTTGGTTGGCACTGGCAGCTTTGCCAGGACTGAGGAAAGCCTTCCTGCTTAAGCAGTTGTCCTTGCTCAGTCTCAGTTCAGAGCACATCCAGACCTTTGGGGACTTCACAGACTTTGCACACTTGATCCAGAACTGCTAATGGATGTGAACATGCCTACATCCAAGGTAACAGGCAAAACAGTGAGAGCCATAGAATGTGTGACTGGAGGACTTGCAACAAAGCTGATGACAACGCAAGAACAGGGAGAAGGGAAAAGAAGGAAGGAGAAGGCAGGAGAGGCTTTGAGAGAACAAAAGAAAGCCTTCCACTTCATGCTTTGAGCATGATGTTGAGCTTCTAGCCTGAATTATCTTATGATCCTAAGAAGTGCTATACATTATGTGCTGATACTTTCAAGGCCAGGTTGGCTGGGGCCCTGGGCAACTTGGTCTAGTGGAATGTGTCCCTGCCCATGGCAGGGGGGTTGGAAATACATGATCTTTAAGGTCCCTTCCAACCCAAATCATCCTACGGTTCTATGATAAATGAAAGGCACAAGGTGATCAGAAAGTTCTGAAAACTCTGGTACTGTGTCCCAGAGGTTACTCTACTTTTTCCTCAAATTATTCTTGTGCAGTCATGGAAAGAAAGATTAAAAGGTCACATAATTGGCACTGACAGGATAATGGTTTGACTCAATGATCTTAAGGGTCTTTTCCAGTTTTAATGATTCTGTGATTTCATGATTCTATATAATTCCCCACTTGCATATGCTAGTCTTTGTTTTGATAGATGTACTTAGTATCTGATAATGCTTTTTTTTTTTTAATCTAATAATTTTTTACCCCTTGAGTAAAGAAGGAAGCCTTGAGAAGCCACAAATTTATCTCCAAATGAAAGACAATTCCTAGCGATTAACTTTATTGCATCCTTTGTGGATTTAGCTCAGAGTTGTAAAGGATGATAATAACTTGACACTTCCTGCTGCACATTGTCACAGAGACTTGCAGGATAAAGTCTGTGCTTGGGACAGATACTGATGTGGATTAGTGGAAGAACCTGAGTTACCAGATCCATTCACTAGTGCCCTGAGGGTGCATATTTGGGCCATGAGGCCTGACTTTTCTCCAAAGAACTTGCAAATGGAAAGGAGAAAAATGAAACAGCACAGATCTACTAACCTAAGTGCTGCATCAGAACACCCCCATCTTTTGCATGGTCAAAGCCATTACTGAAAATAAAATGCTTGGACCGAGGTAAACATATGTGACTGCACATATTAAAAGTCATTTGTGTTTGTTTTTATGCTCTAGTAGTATAATTCTGGTAATTTCCCAATAGCCCAGTGTATTGAATCCCATGTAATACTTTTGTAAAATATGGACTTGAAACATTGATTTTGTATTCTGAGAAAATCCAAGGCAAGTAACAGCAAGGGAAACTCTAATAATTGATTCAACAGTTTCCTGGCCAACAATTTCTTTGCCCAGATTTCCTGTACATTTTCTGTGCACTAACAGAAAGTTACCTCTAAACAGTTCACAGAGGGATCTGCTCTTAAGTCTAAATTCTTGTTATTTGATGCAGATTAATATAAGAAAGACAAAATAAATAATAAACCCAGTTTCTTGGATTGTTGCTTTTGATCCATCTATAATAAGTTGAGTGCTTACTAAGAGATAATATATGTCAGATCCAGAGCTACGGTTCATGCCTACAGTTCCATTGACTTCACTGGAACTATCCTCGCTCTCCCTAGCTGAGCATGAAATGCCTTGAAGTTCTGGGAGGAAGTACATTTTTCAGCTGGTAAAGTGAATCCAAATCTTTCGGTCCCGGGCTCTGAGCCAAGCAGCATAGCTTTAGCCTTTCCCACATTCAGCATCTACTTACATTTCAATAGCAAAGCCTGGAAACTGTCAAAAAACGCTCTGGAGGTGGATCTGTTCCTTGTCTACAGCTACATTACTGACACGTATATCAGTGCTTTCAATACACTTACAGTCAAATGGCTTTAAAGACTATGGAAACTTGTATATACATCTTTTAACAAGAGAAAAACAGATGTTCGTGCAGTTAGTAATATCAGAGTCAGTGTGCACTATCTGTGTCACCCTTAGCTGCAGGTCTTTTGAAAATTGGTCTGAAAGAAAGGACTTTTTCCATGTACACGTTTTGTAAACTGAAGAGCATCAGCAAAGTTAACAAGCACTGTGTCTTCAAAAGCTAGAAAATCCTGCCTTCAGATGGGGTTCAGACACATTGGCGTCAGATGCTGCTCAGGCCCATTTGTTAAGCTTTCCTGCTATTTATCATGGTACAGAGCAGCAAGTAAGGGCAGAATTTTTTACTGGGAAGGGAATGAACATTCACTATGGAAAGTGTAGATGAGTGAGGATACCTATTAGGGTGAAATTCCAAGCTTTTCAAAGTCAGTGGGAATTTTGCCATATAGATAATATGGCAATACTAGAGCCTGTATCATCCCCGATGTTCCTAACCTATGTCCATGTTGCTGAAATCACAGTGAGCAGGCAGGCTTGCCTTTTTCATCTGTCTAATCTACAGGCCTTTGAGGAGATATGTTTTGAATACAAATGATTTAACTCATTTATGAAGGTCAAAATTGCTATGTAAATAGCATTCATTGTAATTTTGCTGTTCTTCGTAAAAGCACGTTTTGGAATTGAAGCATTGACCTCAGCATCAAATGCTGTTACCTGCATATATTTGCATCTATTTCATATGTACACAGGTTGCTTACAAAACCACCCAGAAACACAAAAAATAATGGGGTTAAGAGGGCACCTGCAACTAAAAGCTGTGTCCAGAGCCTGTAGTTTATTAAATGTTGGCTGGTAGGAGAGAGCCCCTGCCCAGGGCATGTCACAGCCAGCCTGTTCTGCAGCTGCTAACAGCCCTGCCTTGACCCATCTTGAGCTCCACCAGCTGGCTCACCCATGGGTCCATGGCTTGTCCTGGCCTTGGCCTATCCCCAGAGCAGTGCCCAGTGTCTGGGGCTGTGGCTGCCCATGGGGCCCCCTTCTCCCCCACTACTGGCTGGAGTGGAGTGATGGGCCTTGGCTGCCAAGAGCCCTGATGAACTTCTATATGGACTCCACAGCCCCAGGGAGCCCTTGGCCCTGTGGCACCATTGTGGTGGCAGCCAAAGCTTCTTGGAGGACTTCTCTCACCTATTATCAGTTTTGTTGCCTAGGGAGTCTGCAGCAAAGTATCTTCTTGGCATATATAGGAGAGGGATGAGAAGGGAATCTGAGGGTGGGAAAAAAGGTCATCTGCTCCCCTTTCAGCATGCAACTGCAGATTCACCCCTGTCTCGTCTTCAGGAATCAAGGAAACCAGAGGGACTAAGACAAATGCAAAACTTGCACAAAGACCCAAACCACAGAATCACTGAATCATTTAGGCTGGAAAAGACCTCTGAGATCTTTCACTGACCACCACCTTGTCAACTAGACCATGGCACTAAGTGCCATGCCCAGTTGTTTGTTGTATACCTCCAGGGATAGTGACTAGACCTCCATGCTTGGCACTCCATTCCAGTGTTGAACAACCCTTTCTGTTAAGAAATTCTTTCTGATGTTCAGCCTAAATGTCATCTCCTGCAGGTTGAGGCCATTTCCTCTTGTCCTGGCATGAGCTGCCTGGAAGAAGATGTTGACCCCCACCTGGCTACAACCTCCTTTCAGGTAGTTGTAGAGAGTGGTAAGGTTCACCCCTGAGCCTCGTTGTCTCCAGGCTAAAAACGCCAGCTCCCTCAGCTGCTCCTCAGAGGACTTGTGCTCCAGACCCTTCATCAGCTTTGTTGTCCTTCCCTGGACATGCTCCAGCACTTCAATGTCTTTCTTGTCATGAAGGGCCCAGAGTTGAACACACGATTCCAGGTGCAGCCTCACCAGTGCTCAGTTAAGGAGGGACAATCAGTTCCCCGGTCCTGCTGGCCACACTATTTCTGATACAAGCCAGGGTGTCACTGGTCTTCTTGGCCATCTGGACACACTGCTGGCTCATGTTAAACTGGCAGTCAACCAGTATCTCCTTTTCCACTGAAATGCTTGCCAGCCACTCTTCCCCAAGCCTGTAGTGCTGCATGGGGCTCTTGTGACTTAAGGGCAGAACCCAGCACTTTGCATATTGAACCTCATATTGTTACTCTCAGTCCACTGACCCAGCCTGTCCAGATCCCTCTGCAGAGCCTTCCTACATTCCAGCAGATCAATACTCCCACCCACCTTGGTGTCATCTGGAAACAGACTGAGGGTGCACTCAATCCTGTCATCCAGATCATTAATAAAGATATTAAACAGGACTGGCCCCAATGCCGAGCCCTGGGAAACCCCACTTTTGACCAGCCACCAACTGGATGTAACTCCATTCACCACCAGTCTCTGAGCCTGGCCATCCAGCCAGTTTTAAACCCAGTGAAAAAGGCACCTGTCCAAGTCATGGACTACCAGTTTCTTCAACAGAATGCTGTGGGAGACAGTATCAAAGACTTTGCTGAAGTCCAGGTAGAAAATATGCACAGCCTTTCCCTCATCCACTAGGTGGGTCATAAAAAGAGATCAGGTTGGTCAGGCAGGTCCTGCCTTTCCTAAACCGATGCTGGCTGGGCCTTATCTGCTGGTTAAACCTGTATGTGCTGTGTGATCACACTCAAGATGATCTGTTCCATAACCTTGCCAGGAACTGAGGTCAGGCTGACAGGTCTGTAGTTCTCTGGATCCTCCTTCCAGCCCTTCTTGTGTATGGACACCACTTTAGCCAACCTCTGGTCAGCTGGGACCTCCTTGGTTATCCAGGACAGATGACAATTGATCAAGAGGGGCTCAGTGAGCTCTTCTGCCTGCTCCATCAGTACCCTCTTTCCCTGAGATCCTGCAAAATCTCCCTGTTCAACCAGGGATAGCCTGCTTCTGCCCCTGTAAGATTTCCTTCTTAAAGTATGCTAGCTTTCCTGGATTCCTTAGTTATTAAGGACAGCCTCTCTCTGCTTCAAGTATCTTTCTCTCTGCTTCAAGTATCTTTAGAATGTCACTTTCAGAAGCTCCAGCTGGAATTTGTTGTACAGATTTCACTGAAACCTCAAAAGACGAGCTCATGCAGATCTGTATGGCCCTCTCATAGCAATGAAAAGGTTCATCTTTGTCTGTGCCATCATAACCCAGTTTGGGGTCAGGGGAGAAACCGAGACTGTGGGGTCCTTGAGCCGAGCTGTAGTGCCACTTATTGCTCAGTAGTGGAGCGAATAGCAGGCGGCTTTTAGCTGTGAGCAAAGAGCCAAAATGCAGGAGCATGCAATGGAAAAGAACAAGCAGCAGCCAAGGCAGATATGATGGGATGATCTGAGGCGATCTCTCTTTATTAAACAGGGGTAAGGGTTCACATAGGGTTCGGAAGGAAGGTGCTAGAACAGGGGCAGAGCATGGGTGGAGTGTGCAAAACATGGAGATGGGATAGGGTAGGTCACAGGGACAGACAACGGAAAAGAGGGGTAAAACCATAACATAACTAGGGAGAACAGAGGGCAACATTATTGGCTGAGGGCAGTTGCCATGGTGGTTGCCAATCAGCAAACTGTTGCTGTCCTCTGGCATAGTCTTCTCCTCTACACTGGATACAGTTTTAGGGAGCACAATATGGTGGGCAAACTTGTTGTTTTAAGCTAGACTCACTATAAAGAACCACAAGTCCCATTAAGATGTATTGTCCTCAGATTTGTCCCCAGTCAACATCTTGGCCTCGAGTCCAGGAGTGTCTTCCTTCCACCGACCATAGTCTGTCTCAGGTTCCTGCCTAACCCCAACACCATCATTGTCTACTGGCCCATACAATGGGCAAAGAGTGCTTTGTTCTGTGTTATCAAAGATGGCCACCTCCTTTTCTTTCAAATGATGACTGCCTGCTGCATTCCTTATGTCCACGTCTGAACTCCTTTCACTGCCTTCATTCTTCCATACCTGACATACTTCCACAGAAGTCAAAGTTCTTTTTAGAAAATGTTTTTATCAGGTAAGCTGGGATGCTAAATATGTCTGGCTACAAGTAATAATTACTGTCATTTGGTTTCAGGGGGAGTCTGCCCAAGGGAATGCTTTTATTCATCCTCTGCAGATGAGGAACTGAGGCATAGATTATAGGTGATGCCCAAAATCACACAGTGTGTTTGTGACTGAGCTCGGAAAAAGGTCTTCTGATTAAACTATTGGGAAGAAATAAAATGAAAAAATAAAAGTAGCAAGTTTTTTTTTATATGACACAGACACACAGTTAAACAGTGAAACTAAAAGGTTGTCACAAAGGCCAAAGTATGAATGGATTCAAAGCGGGATCAGAGAGCTCCTCGGGTGAAATAAAAAGCTCATCAGGTTCTATAAAATATAAAACCACATATTCACCCTTCAGTGTAGTAACAGTGTAGTGCACAGGAAGCTGGGAGCTGTGTTATTGCAGGGACATGGCTATTCTGGTCTTCCCCTGGTCTCACCTACTAGTAGCTAAGCTATTGTCAGATCTAGGATTCTGGTCTCTGTGTATGCATATGAATATACATAACTATACATATATAAATATTCATACTTTATAGATATAGACACATATTCTTTCTCTCTCTCTCTCATACAATGTCCTTATACAATGTCATTTAAAAGTCTGCCCAAGGTTAAAAAATTCTTTGTGCTGGGACACATCTTTTCTAATGCAGAGTCCAATACATTCATCAAGAGGATCCATACAGGGAGTGAAGCCAAAAGCAAGTACCTCCCCATCCAACAGCTCATCTTTGGGTTGTATCTGGTAGACTAAATGAGAAGCATTGCTCCAGGGACTCTGTCTAGCACTACAGTCTTGGATGGAACCAGCTCTCCTCCAGCCAGCCCCCCGTGCACCTGGGAATCCCAAAACCTGATCCACACTAGCATTGATGAGACAAACCTCACAATACCAGGCAGCAGTGCTGGATGTACCAATGATATGGATGTATTGAAATTCCATATTTGGAGGCCTCACAGTAAATATTTGTAGAACTCATAAAGTCATCTTGGTTTGAGACAGGAGACCTGTCTTGTCGTGATACTGACACACAATGCATTTTGGTACCCCCAGTGGAAGGACTTCTGTTCTTCCCACCTTCCATAGGGTTGCAGCAATGTTGCAGCTTGTAGCCCTACCACCCAGCTGTCAGTTGCCTCCCACCTGGGACCACTAGGAGGAAAACTGTTGACACTGAGCACCCTGAAGCCCGTGGATGTCTATTACAGCAACCATAATTTGGACCAAAAGATTTAGAAATGAGATAGTGTCCTTTCTGCTTCTGGTATTGCAAAGGTAATTTTAAATTGGATCTGTGTCACAGGATACATATAGAGTGTGCTTATGAAGTCTGTTGAATTCAAGGTAGCAGATATATATTAAAACCTTATTCTGTTCTCTTGCATGCCATGCTCTATTTTAGAGAGGCATCCTTTGTCATGTGCCTGTTTGATACTGTGTTATTTTCACTGTGCTCTGGTGGCTATGTCCTCTGAGAGTAATAGCTACACTGTTTCTACACCCACAATTAGAAGCCTTCACTCAACAGGACACTGCAATATTTGCCACAAAAGTATTGGAGAGTACTCTATGAAATGCAATGTTAATGAAGAATAACTCTCTCTATGAACCTAGCTTAAAGAATTCTCTCTATAAACTCAGCTTGTTTGAAGCTGTTTTTCCATGGTTGTAAATAACTCTGTCATTTTTATTTTGATTGTAGTTTTTTCAGCTGTATCTTTATGCGGTGCGAAGCTAATGGATGATTACACAAGGAAAGAAACAGGCATCCTAGAAGAAGTGGCAGAAAGCAACTCAGTTGTTTTTTTCATTTATTCTGGTTTACCTCAAACTGCCCTTTGGGGTGTAATGTTTGGCTTCTTACTCTTGCTCATTGCTTCTCTTTTCTCTATAATATCTTTTTTTTTTGTTCATGGCATGTCCTAGGCCATAGAAAGAGCTGACATATAGGATATATAGGAGAAGGATACTGATCTGTCAGTTTTCATTGCATTGCAATTTCAGAGGAAAGAGAAATCTTTTCCCAAATACTTCCTGAATACTCTTCCCATTGTAAGAGGAAAACACAGTATAAGAGCAGAATTCATTCATCTCCCCTTCCAAATACAGAATCACAGAAGGGTTAAGTTTGGAAGGGACCCCAGTGGGTCTTCTTGTCCAATTTCCTGCTCAGGTAGGGTCATCGCAGAGCACATGGCACAGGATTGTGTGTAGGCAGTTCTTGAATATCCCCAGTAAAGAAACTCTGCAACCTCTCTGGGCAATTTGTTCCAGTGCTTGGTCTCACACACAATAAAGAAGTTCTTCCTCATATTCAAGTGGAACTTCCTATGCATTAGTTTTTGCCTGTTGCCTCTTGTTCTATTGATTAGCACCATTGAGCAGAGCCTGGTTCTGTCCTCTTGTCACCTTCCCTTTGGATACTTACAGACATTGATAAGGTCCCTTCTCCATCATTTCTTCTTGAGGCTGAACAGGCCCAGCTCCCTCAGCCTTTCCTCACAAGAGAGATGCTCCAGACTCTTGATCAACTTAGTAGCTCTCTGCTGGACCTGTTCCAGTTGCTCCATGTCTTTTCTGAGGAGTCCAGAACCAGACACAGCACTCCACATGTGGCCTCATCAGGGCTGAGTAGAGAGGCAAGATTGACTCTCTCAACCTGCTGGCAATGCTCTTCCTAATGCATTCCAGGATACCGCTGGCCTTTGGCCGCAAGGGCACACTGCTGGCTTGTGGGCAGATTGTTGTCCACCAGGTCCTTCTCACAGATCTGCTTTCCAGCAGGTCAGCCCCCAGACTATGCTGATGCCTGGGGTTGTTCCTCCCCAGGTGCAGGACCCTGCATTTGCCTTTGTCGCATTTCAGAACATCCTTCTCTGCCTATCTCTCCAACCTACTGAGATCCCTTTGAAGCCGTACAGCCCTCCATCACTGCACAGTCGCTCCTCCCAGCTTTGTGTTATCGGTGATCTTGGAGCTCCTCAGGAGGTACTCTACTCCCTCACTGATGAACAAGTTAACCAAAACTGGGCCCAGTATAGAACCTTGGGGGACACCATTAGTGACAGATGTTTAAAACAGATGTTTAAAACAGATGTTTAAAAAACCAGAAAAATATTGGGGTCCAGATTTTCCTGTGCTGTATGCACTATTTCTGATCACGTTATTACTGAACTTCAAACCAAAATTGGCTAAAAAAGTAGCTAGATCCCCGCTGAAAGACAAGCATTAAACGAACATTGATTCTAATTAGCTATCTTATTTGAATTATTTAAAACATTTGTGTTATTTTGGTGAGGAAATGTATTTTTCACACTGTTTTTAGATCTAGGTGAAATTATCATTATGGATAGCCTTTCGAATGGTTGCAAAACACTTGACTGTTTTTCATAAATACAGTACACCTGTCCAGTCTTGCTGACTTCACTGGAATTGCTAAACCTCACTGCCTCTGAAAATCAGACTAAGCATCTAACAATTCTTTGCTATTGTGGGGCACATCATCTTGGGATTTCAGAAGTAAAGGTTGATGGGTGAAATCTGCAAAGTTAGGCCAGCATATGGCCACTATTATTAGCATCTGGAAGAGAGACATTTTTTCATTATTTTTTTACCCTAAATGAGTAGATTTCTCATTCTTAAAGGATTTGTCATTCAAGGTCTTCTAGCTCTTAAAATCATTTTGCATTTGAAAGGTTTCCATTAGTAAAGATGGTAGAGACTTTACAAAAATAAGTGATTTCAAGATATTTCCACTAACATGGCCAAAATCTTTTTTACATCGCTACCGCATATTTCAGTATTTTCAAAAGCAAAAGTGAACCCTTCTCTTCATTCACTTTCCATGCAAACTGGTTTAGAAAATAAAAAAACCACTCCACTCTGTGTAACTTGTCTCTTCTCTAAATTTGGGTATGTTTGATCTTTGATATTACAAGCAGAATAAGCATGTGCACCCTTTCACACTTCAAGTTTTCCCTACTGTACCCCTGATCTAAATGATTTGACAAATGGTTCATGAAATAAATCACAGTTGCTAATATTCATTAAAAAAAAAAGTCCATATCAAATCTGTGTGAAATGGTCTGTGTGATCAAATAATTTTTAGGGAACATGCTCATAGGTTGTCATGTGCTGCAATGCCATCAGAACCCCATGAAGGGTTTAAACTTTGTTTGCTTTTGTGCTTTCAGTTGTCATTCTTTACAAAGGTGGATGACATTTCAGAGTCCTCTTTGGTGTTAGAAAGCCCCTGCCAACCACAGTTCAATATTGTGGGGATTTTTAACCAAGGATAGTATCACTTAATAATAGGTTTGCTTTCACTTTAAGAAACTGTTCTCCTTTCCAGTGTTCTTGGATAATTTGACCTAGTTTGGTTAAACAGTTGGTTTAACCACACCTCTGAGCCCAGGGACCTCAGTGTAGACATGGTTCAGTAATTCCTGTGTGGCACTGCTATTGCTGGACCTGTGTTCCAGACCTGATGAGCAAGAAGTGGTAGCAGCTTAGGGGAGGAGGAAAAAAGGTGGCAGTGGACAATCAGGCTATGAGGAAAAGACAATGACTTTTGACTAGGATGGTAATAGCTGCTTCTTGAGGTTAAATACTCCCCTTCTGACAGCTCTCTGATCAAAAGGTTGTAATTAATTACATCTGCTGTCATGTAAAAGGAGAGAATACAGCATGCATAGTATTACTGCATATTCGTGTCTTTGCATTCCTGCATCTTGGCTACTGACACTGGAGTTTCATGTTAAAAGGGCCTAAAAATGTAAGTCTGGGTGTTGGTAGATGATATTCTTCTACATGATGATTCAGAGAGTCTATTTGGGACAAAGAGAAGAGCCCTGAGTAGAACAAGGAAATATTAACTGATAAGGCATTTAACTGGACCATAGGCACTTCTGTTTATGTGTTCCTTTTTTTTTTTTTTTTTTTAACCAGCTTGTATCCGGATGTGTGCAAAGATAATTTGATTCAGAGAGTCTGCTTCTGGAAGTTAAAAGGACATCACTGAGAAAAAAAGATCATTCTACCAGTGAACTTATTCTAGCTGAGCTATAGGCTCTTGTACCCTGCAGTTATCCAATGGGCAGGAAGATGACTGCACTGCTGTAAGGTACATATAAAAATCAGGAACTGAGACATCTAAGAGGAAGCAGTAAGAGTTTAACTGCACATCTTGAATGCTCTAGAGGTCAGAAACCAAGCATGCTCAGCCCCAGTCATTAAATGTACTGTCTTTGTCAAACCCATGGCTGATGCTTGTGAGCTCTTACTAGCAGGAGAAGAGATGAGAAACAGCTCTCATCTGGTAGTTCTTAGTTTGTCACATTGCACTTATTAAAATCTAACTTGACAAATCCTTCAAGATCTTTTTCTTACAGGAGTGCTTCAAGCAGTGCAAAGCAGTTGCTGGATTTTATTTTTTTTTAAGGCAAAGGGACTGTAAAGCTAACTCTGGGTTCACAAAGGAAATTTGGATGGTCATTTGCAAACCAAGATCATGTGGGTGGTCTCTGCTGCCAGTCACGGAAAAAGAGTATGACAAATGTGTAATTTCTCCTTTCTTTTTCAGTGTTTCAGAAAGCTAAGTCTTTTCCCGGTTACAATAACTCATATTGGTGCTATGTAGTTTTCTATCATGTTGTGATGGTCTTGGCTGGGGTAGAGTTACTTTTCTTCACAGTGGCTAGTATGGGGCTGTGTTTTGTATTTGTGCTGAACTCAACGTTGATAATTTAGAAATGCTTTTGTTATTGCTGAGCAGGGCTTACACAGAGCCAAGGCCTTTTCTGCTTTTCATACTGCCTCACTGGCAAAGGGGCTGGGGGTACATGGGAGATTGGAGGAGGCACAGCCAGAACAGATGTCCACAACTGACCAAAGGGATGCTCTATATGACATCATGCTCATCATAAAAAGTGAGGGGAAGAAGGAGGAAGGGGGAATGTTTGGAGTGATGGCATTTGTCTTCCCAAATCACCATTACATGTGATGGGGCCTTGTTTTCCTGGAGATGGCTGAAAACCTTGCCCATGGGAATTCCTTGTTTTGTTTTACTTGTCTGAACAACTTTTGCTTTCCCTATTAAATTGCCTTTGTCTCAACTCATGAGTTGTCTAGCTTTTACCCTTGCGATTCTCCTCCCTCCCCTGATCCTGCTGGGGGGACAGTGAGTGAGCAGTTGAATGGTACATGGTTGTTGGCTGGGGTTAAGCCATGACACGTGGAGAAAACCTCAGAAAAGAATAAGGCCCTCCTGAGATGGGTGCCCACAGGACAGCTCAGAATGTTGGAACAGTTCATTTTTAACCAGTCACACACACTGAAGTGACCCAGTGTCCTGAATGTTCAATAACAACTCAGAGGAAACTTCCCATCACTTGATTGTGACAGTGCACCTCTTGGGTTTTATTTACCTAGAGGGTCTTACCCATCTAGAAGCCAATCTGAGTTTCAGGAAAAGATGCCTGTGCCCCTATTCTACTGTTTAAAGCTGTTAAAAAAACACATTAGAAAACAAGATGCTGTTATTTCAGTGTTCACCTGAAGGGCAGGAAATTGATTGTAACCTCAGGTTGTTCTTATTCCGTTGTTATTCCATTAGGCAAGAGAAACAAAGAATGATACCATGCATTGGTGGCTAGAGATCCTACCTGTAGAGATGGACTTCTGTCATACAGTTATTGAGAGAATCCAGTACAGTATGGGGATACACTGTAGCTTATTCTTGAAAATTAAGCATTGCTTGCAAATCAGAGAGAAGAGATCTGAGTTATCTCCTGTGGGCAGAAAGTGAGTGGTTTCCCTTCTGCGACACTGTGACTTGAGCACTGACCTCTGTCTCCATGTGAAATTCCAAACTGAAACATCACTTCCAAATAGTCTTCTTTGTTGTGGTGGTGGTTTGTTTGTTTGTGTTTGTTTGTTTGTTTCTGTTTGTTTGTTTCTGAAGGATCAAAGTCATTCAGCAAAAAATACTCTGCTGCAAAGATAGTAGAAGTGTCACCCTTTTTCAAATAAGGCCTTATTTGTCAAGGTTTGCTTGGTTTCCCGATCTGCTAGGTGCCATGTGCTTTAAGGCCCTGGAGTCTGAAAAGGGTTCAGGAGTAGCTTCTGGCTGGGGTCTCTACAAATATACTTGGCAACAGAAGTCCACAATATAGCATAATTTCCTGGGAATACAGTTGAGCTTGTTGTCTTCCTGAGACTAATGCTGAATCCTCAAATTCTGACACAGTGAAAATATGCCCTTTCTAAAATCCTCTGATATAGTTTACGTGCTGTTTGACCCTTGAGAGCTACTACATGTCTTGGTTTGATAACAATATCTTCAGCAGCTGAGACCTCTAATGAGATAAGTCCTCCTTTTCCTTCTCTAATTTTCTTCCTCCCAAATATTGACAAAGTAGAAATTATGAGGAGTCTGAATGAAAAAGGGAAAATAATAATATTACTAAAAACTAGAAAGAAACAAAACCAAAAAAACCCCAACAATAGCAGAAAAAATCACCTTGCCACCGCCTTCCCCTACATTAAAACAAAACCTGGATGGATATCTCATTCAAAGAGAAGTCGTATGCATCCAGGGTGGTAGTGTTGGTTCCTGTGTAGCAAACCATATGAAGTGACAGTGGTGGGGCCAGGATGGCATGACGCAGTGCTGGCACTGGGCAGTCACAGGTCAAGGAATGATAGCACTTTTTACAGCTCCCCAAAGGGAAAATCTTGCACTATCAGGGGCAGTTCATTGTGCCAGGATGACTGTGCTGGGGCCGGTGGTCTAGGTCCTCCTGGTGGTGGCTGTGGGGCTCCTGGAAGGGAAATTCCTGAGCTACCAGTGTGGCTGTGCCAGCGGCACTTGCACTCCCACTCAGCTGGGGCTGTGAGTGTTGCAAGAGCCACTCTGAAAGTTCTTCATGTTGCATGGGGCCAGGGCAAATGTGGTGGCCCTTTCCCTCTGCAACTACACCCAGGAACAAGAGGGTGAGTTCCATAAGCACTGGGGATTTTATCCCCTGTCTCCTGAGTTTCCTGTGATGCTTCACTTCAGGGACCACACTGTTTTCTGGCAGGTCTCAAGATGCTGGGACCAGTCCCTCTGTAGTTTATCTCACTTGGGTTCCCCATGCTCTGAACTACGTGGTGATATAAAAAAATTCACCAAAAATCTTTCCCATTTACCTAAAACTACAACACTTGCAACAGAAATTAGACTTGGCCACACATGAATGTGTATGTGCATACACACAGGGCATTTCTGAAGACATTACTTTTCACAGAATTAGATATATGCAGTATATCCCTTTTCAGTTCCTTTGCGGCTCTAAACCAGTATTTCTCATGGGGTCAAACAGCAGTCCTCAGTACAGCTCATGACATTCACTCTGAACCATAATTTATCTTGTCCAGATTGTTTTGCCATCTCCACTGCAAAGCCATTCCCTCAGCCTTGTATGACAGTGTGAGACTGTCAGACTTTTGCTCAAATGGTGCTTCATGACTTTCCTTTTGCAAAATCCTTCCTCTGTCCAGAATGAAGGACTACTGCTTTTCCTCTTGTCCTTATCATGTATTTCTGTTAGTCCAGTGGCTATGCACTCTATCTGTTACGGGAGCGATGTAATAGTATCCTTCAAGCTTCTTAAGAGAGGCATTAAAATAGACAATACCACAACTCCATTCACATCAACAGCAATTGAAAAAGTATACATGAGCAAATCCCACAAATCAACACAAGGACTAAGTCATGAGTGATTGCCAAGGCACTGAACTGTATTTTCAACAAATAAATGATTTTTCTGACTCAGCTCAACATATGTCAGGCTAATGTGCTTGAATTATATGCAATTGCCTACATCTTCTTACTCGTGTATGTAATATCTCATATAAGTTTAGTAAGTAAAGCATAATATGATGTACTTACATCACATGTAGACAATGTATATCATATGTAAAGCATATTATGTTATTGGTATAAATTTAAGCCTTAACCCCACGTGTATATCTGTATCCATAAAAACTTTGGCATGCCTTTGAAAGATAAGGAGCTGAAGTCATTGTCTTGGTTTCCTCAAGCATCACATACATGCAATGTAATGGAAGTCAATTTATGCAATACATTCCATGCCTCCACTTACATGTCATAGACTTGATACACTGATGCTGTCCACCTGTCAGGCCTAGAAGTGGGGAAGGGTCACAAGGAGTTCCTTGCGATCTACTGAACGTGGGATTTTGAGAGACAGGATCACCGAATGTGTCACTGAGCACATCTGTCTTCGTTCCTTGTATTAAACAGAGTTAGACTGTAGACAAATCTGCATGCACTTCCAAAGAAGACACACCTTTGTGCTGTGAGTGTAATACTGACAGCTGCAAAGGAAGACAAATGTCATAAACAGGATGCTTCCCATGAACCAGGCTATGTTCAATTAGTGTTTCTTTCTTGTCATTTCTGAGTCACTCCCAGTCTGCTTTAGCTTCCGTCTTTGTGTCTCACTGTCCCCTCTCGCTTTCTCAGGTGGAAAATCGGATGTGACCCCCTCAGTGTGTCTGTCAAACATTTTGGCTCTTCAGCTAATCTTTGACCAGACCTGACTGTATGCCTTTCAGTGAAGCAGATGATTGGTTTCCAGTTAAGCCTTTGGAATCCTAGGGCTTGGGAAGAATAACTCCAAGCACTACATTTGGAAAAGCTTTATTAACAAGTTGAAAGTGAAAGAAAGGTAATAATTGCATTTAAACAATCAACCAAAGCAAAGCTCACCTCTGGGTTTATAAATTTGTAGGGAAGACATAATTACAAGGGGCCTGTGTTGCTACATTGCTTTTGCTTTGAAAACCAGACCTCCACCCCACTCCCACTGGATGGATAATTGGGTCCTCATAGGTCTCTTGATTCAAAGTAGTGTTGCAGTAAAACTTTATTTCTCCAGTGCTCATTAAAAGAGAAGCTGAATGGAAAACTCCCACTTTGGGGACAGGATTAGATAGCCCTAGATTATTCCTCTTCCCATGCCCTTTCAAGGTTTTTTGTTTCTAAATCTGCTCAGCAAGAAAAAGTAAATTGCCAGAAGTGAGATTAGTGAAGAATATTGTCCCAAGGACAATAAGGCTTTATTGCAAGGCTGGTACGAGATCCCAGCTTCAAAAAAACTACAAGACCCAGAGGTGTGTGAGCTCTTAATTGCCTAGTTCTGAAAAACTGGCAGTGAAAAAAAAAAAAAAGAAGAAAAATCCCATTCAGCCATGAATTAGCCTGGATCAAGTCCACCTGCTAATCAGAGTTTAATGAGGATGCTGCTAGTCTTAACATATTCAAAATGTTTAAAACTGCCCTGGCTTCAGGTTTGTGCAGTTAGTATTTCCTCTGTGCTGTCACTTCTGCACAGAGGCCATCATGAAACTTTAGAGAATATAATTATGTCTGGGACAGGCATGGTAGGGAGAGTGGGAGAGTATGTACTTCAGAAGGAGTGAAAATGTAAGGCTGAGAGTTACTCTGCTAATTCATTCCCATATCATCCAGATTGTCTACCCCTCAGCTGTTGGAATAAATACCCCGATCTGCTCATTGTTAATCAGACCCACAGAGCTTGGATATATATCAGGATTTCTAATACTGTATCACAGTCAGCCTTTATCTGCCCTTGCTCTCAGGAGAATCGATAGGACAGCTGGCCCTAGGGTTCAAGAATCACAGGTCACACCACTGACAACCACAACTGCAGCTTACTGCTTCCACAACCCCTGATAAATACCAGGAGCCATGCAAATACAGCCACTGTGGCAGGGAGCTCAATGTGTAATACCAGGATATGCTTTGACTTTTGTTGGCTATACTGAAGTTAGCGAGTTAGCTCACTGCAGTAGCTACAGGGCTGAAAGCAGAGGCCTTTGTGCAAACAGTAGGCCCCAGGGCAAAAAGAAGTGGTCACTGTCAGGTATCCTTTGATCTTTATTCCTCATTCCCATCCTACTGCTTTAAACTACATGCTATAGTGGCACCAATTTAAAAGAAAATATCAGAACAAAGAACAAGAATTCTTTGATACCTTCTAATTATGGGCTTGATTTGGGATGTGGAACTGATCACATGAGGCTATAAAAGCTTTTATATAAACCTTTCTGGTTTATGTAGAAACCAGAGTACTGCTCCATCCAGAGCAGTATGTGACATCAAACCATGAGAAAAAAGTACCACACCTTTTTTTTTCGGCCAGCACAGTTAGGGCCATATTGTTCAGTGGGAGACTGCTGATCGGCAAAGATGCTTCTGAGTGCAGTTACAGTGGGTCATGTACATGCTGTCTTGTGTTCAAAGCTAACTTTATCCACAGCCTACCCTGCACAGTTTGATGAATCTTACAAACTTGTTATAGGATTGAACTTTGTACACTATGAAGAACATGTTACACAGAGCCTTACCCTGATTTTATACTGCTGCTGAGTTCCATAGAGCAGCTCATTACTCGCAGCAATTTGAATGAGAGGAAAACCAATGGTGGGATACCATGGGTGTCTTTTTAACACTCAGATTTTTCTTGTGTATTGTGTAAAAATTGTATTAACCAAGCTTCCTGTCTTACTTTGTAGAACAGCTCTTCAAGATGGCTGGGAAATTATAAATTTACTGTCATATGTCATCAATAATTCTTGAGAGTTTTTTGTTTAGACTGAATATTTTCATGACTTCTACTGGTGTGGCCTCATGAAGTCCAACACTGCTATTGGTTTTAGTGAAAGTAATATGTTGAGGCAGGATATGATTAATTTGAGGTTGGAACTATATTTAAAACGTACACTAAGTGGAACTGATTCCAGGCTTTCTCACCCTTAATATTCATGCCATCCAGTATGTAATTGGAAGGTTCAAGTACTTTTTTTGCAGTGTTATCACAAAGAGAGATAAATCAACCAATCAAATGTCTATTTTTTTTTTCTTAAAACTAGAGGAGTAATATCAATGTGGCAGCAACTTAGGTGTTTGTTCGTAAAGCTCTAATATCTAGTATTAAGGAAGGTGATGTTTATATTGACTGTACAAGGGCTTTTTGAAAAACTAAAACTTGCTCAGTAACCAAAAATTGCCTTAAACAATTTTATATACATTAACATTTCTAATGAAAAGACACTTTAAATCAAATAACCATTGTCCAAAAGAGATCTTCAAGACAATATCCCATTATAGTCTCTGTGAAAAAGACATTGTCTTCAAAGAATTCTTATGCAAGCATCGTCCAATACTGTAGAAATGCAATATAAATGCAATTTAATGTAGTGTGACCCCATCACAAATAGTGTTTTCAAGCAGCAGGGGAATGGAGAAGGGGAAAGGCAGGGGCAGTTTGTACTTCATGCATTTACATCTACATATATTTTATGCTTTAAAGAGAGAGATTTTTAGAAATGCTTTGCAAAATCTGTATAAAAATCTATATAAACCATGATTGGTTCTCTGTAAAGCTTGTTCTGTTCTTGCTGTAAAATTTCATCGGTTTTAATCACTGACATGCTGGAATCCCAGCTCTTCTTAAGTACTATGCATTAGCAAACGAAAACTAGCTACAGCTGCTTTTTTTGAGTTTTCACATAGTTTATGATTTGGCTCTCCTCCTTTTATTTTTTTTTTTTAACTAAGAGGCACAGCTTATCTGAGAATCAACATGATTGAAAGATTTTGTGACTAGATACTGAAAGAAAATATGTTCATGTAATCTGAATATAATCGAGATGATTTTAAAACAGCACATTGTTCTTGCATCATTTAGAATCAACAGCTTACTTTCTAGCAAGCACAGTGATCCTATTTGATAATTCAGCTTTAATAAAGATTAAGCCCAGTCAGATATGAATAATTTATGTTTAAGAATGCTGAAATGTTCCATTTGAATGGAAAGTTCTTAACTGAAGCACTTAGACATTTCCAGAGTATTTTTTTTTAGATTTTCAAAATGAAATGTTTTGATATTTTGGAATCAATCTTTTATCTACTTTTCATTCTATACATTGCTTTGCCATTCTGACATTTTGTTCCAGTTCAGGACAAAACCAATATTAAAACATCCCTGCAGTAAGAAATTCCACTTTTGGGCCAGGTCTGTTTCTTATAATGAACCGCATATAAAGTTTTTCAATATGTTATGAATGAAAAAACTATTCTTATTTTACCCAAATTACAAGGGAAAACTTGCCAGTGACTTTAAAGGTCCTTTGCAAGATATAGGATCCTTTTGTTTCAGAGTGATCTGCTGGAATTGAAAAGACATAATTCATAATATGTACAATAATATATAAACATTTCTAGGAGCTTTAAGGAACAGCCATAAAACAGGATTTATACGACAAACTATTCAGGCAGTGTAAGGTCATAGTAAAGCCCAGTGCTTGCATTATAACTAAAAAAGATTAATAGTATTTGTAGAAGGCCAGTGGGTAGCTCCAGATCTAAATTATTATCATGTAAATCCAGTGAAAGAAGGCTTAAACTTTCCTATGAATGTTCAAAGATTATGTGCTGCCCAGTTCAGGCTTGATTCTTATGTCTTTCTGCAGATGCTCTGTTTACTTTGAGACAGATACATGAGAAAGGTGGATGGATGCAGATGATGTAAAGCCATCACTAGAAGCATTGGACTTTATTGCATTTTTATTTGCCCCGGCATCCAGGATTACCTCCCTCTGGAGCCAGGGAACAAGAATTTAACTCCCAGTATGGCTTTATGCATCTGTCCTGTGCATGGAGGCTGCAGGAGTCACCCTAGCTTAGCACTGGCAGTGTACAACTGAATGTCCTATCATGAAACAAAAAAGAATGGTTGGACCACTACCACTTTAGCTGTTTTGAGTTACAGACTGGAACAAACTGAGCTGTACAAAAAATCTGTATATCAAAGCAACTACTGGGCTGCTGTAGCTACCTGCGGGGGGCTGTGGCAGCCTGGAATCTGTGACATGAAAAAGGTAGTGCAAAGAATGCTTGAACTTCTGGGAGGTGCAGGAGGTAATTTAATATCACCCCATTGGCATAGAATAAATGTGAATGAAGGAGAAAAGACGCTCACAGTTTACAATAGGCTCAGTAATATTGCATGCATTTTGAGCAAATGCAAAAGAACAGCACAACAAATGCTTCCAGAAGGTTCCTAAAAAGCAGCCTTTCTGCTCAGATAATTTTTCAAGGACTTGGTATGCAGGACTGAAACAACATTTTAAAAAGGAAATTTCCAAGTCACGAACTTCTTCTTTGAAGGAGTTCCCAGTTCCTTCAAAACTGAGAAAGGGTTTGTGTTCATTTCAAGTTTTGGGTGAAAATTTGGGTCAAGTTTCAAGATGGTTTCTCGACCTCTAATTACTATTATTAGCACTCCTAAATGGATTCTTTAGAAAATCCCTTGACTAAGGAGAGCTGGAGTGAGCTAATGAGTATGAGAGTGAGAAGAAGGTCCTTGTTTGAATTTTAAATACTCCAGCTCACTAATTGGTGACCATAGAGAATGCTTCTTTTGGAGTGGAGGAGTTCAGGGGCAGGTGGGAGCAAGAACAATATTTTTTAGACCTGTCACTTTTAAATATAATCACTGCTGCTTTGACGTGGCACCAAATGAATTTTTAAGCAACAATAAGTAACCTTACCCTCCCTTTAGGTACTTGCAGGACTTACTTATTTTTGTTTTTAAAAAATGATCTGGGCAGGTTTTTCCAAGTTCTCATGGCTTTAAAGAAGAATAACATTCTCTGATGATCCTGGCAACAGGCATCTTTTCTTTTCTTTTCCAAATAAAAACAAAGAGGCAGAGAGCCTTGTGCCTACAGCTCTGTTATGTATTAGATTAGCAGAGTCCCCACTGACAGTAGTGTTCCAACTGAATCCTCTTCCTGTCTTCCTATATTTTTGTTTTTCATTTTTTCAGTAAATACATTGTTACCCACCACTGCATGCATCACTGCCACCCTCAGGACCTACCCTGATTTTTTTTCTCAGAGGACCTACAGTTATGGCAGTCTTTTCCAACACAGAGAAGATGTCCAGTCTTTTCTTTTTTTTTTTTTTTCCCAACAGAAATCTATTTTAGTGATCACCACCTGAATGCAGCTGAGACAAACTCCATTGTTTTCTGCCAAAAAAAAAAAAAGTGATGAGAAGTGTACTTACAAAAACATATATTTCTTCTTTTTGTTTACAAGACTTGGAAAAATTAAAATGTGTAAAATTATGAGTCCCTCATTAACTTAGAAATTATGTGGACTCGTGCATTAGATCCATGAAAATTCTGCAGACTGGGCTGTACCTGATATTTCAGAAGGCACTTACAAGTCACGAACAACAGAAATAAAAGGGACTCCCTATCTCTAGGAACACCTTCTTTCTATAAGCCAAGTAATCCAATGAACTAAAATATTTAATTTTGACTGATTACCTGCCAATTATTTTTCTTTTACAATCACACATATATAGTCAATTTCTTCCATGTGAAGCCATACAAAGTTTAAAGATTAATTAGGGTCAACCCAAACTCTTTGTAATGTGTAATGTTTGTATTTCCCGGCCGTAGAGAGAACTGAATCCCACAGTTCCGTGGTGACAGACTAGCTTGGGGTTGATGTCTGACTTGAAGTAAATTTCACATTTGTTTCTATCTTATATGTATGCCTCCAAAGCCCTGATTATTCTTCTACTGATGGAACAAATAAAGCCTCATTTATATTTGAAAAATTTGCTTCTGTCTATGACAATACTTTAGCACCAATGCAAGGCAATTTTGCTTATCATTTTGTATTTATAGAGGCTAATGAAAATCTGCTAAAAGTTTTGCAATCTGATTTTACAAAATGGTATTGACAAGAACGAGCTTAGTTAATCTAAGCTGTCCCAGAAAGGGTCAAAATATGCTTATATGTTTTATGATGGATATAGAATTACATGATGTGTTGTGGCCCAGTCCTGCAATATGCTGAAGAGTGTTTGTTTCCTGGTGCCTTTCCAAGGCACCTTGAAACAGGCTGTCAGACTGCATAAAATTCTCAGGCTGTCAGACTGCTTTTCTCCCTTTCCTCCCCTTCCTGCGTAACTGTATCTCTCCGTCACACAGTTTTGTCTTATCATTTTGACTTACCTGAGGAGAGATGGGGCAATAGATGCTAGGACTAAGAGGAGAGACTACTTCTTATACTTGCTCTTACAAAATGTTTTCTAATACATTGCATAGAGTACCTCCTATTTTTCGTTGCATGCATTTTCATCACATTGGAGGAAGAATCTGACTGGAGTGAAAACGGGGGCAGAGGCGAGCATGCTACCACACACACTAGAAATGTAGACCCTGGCTCCAACTATCAGCTCTGTAGAGTTGTTGCTTGCTTTTCCCATTTTCTGGGCAGGCTTTGCTGTGCTCCTTAGGCAGGGGCAGGCAGCTGTTTTCAATATCCAAAGAACAAACCTTGAAAGAAGTTCAAGGTGCCTTCCTTGATCTCTGGCTAAAGATTATGAAAATATTTGATTGGGCCAAGTAAGAAAAGTTGGCAGCTGCTTTCTACATGAGCTGTGGAGTCAATCTCTTGGAATGAGAATAGGTCACCTAAATTTATTCTCTCTTTTAATCAGATTTAAATAAAAGCAGATTTCTGTTCCTCCTTCCCTGTTCCCTTGACATCCCAAGGTGCTGCTGCCTGTGGGAAGCCAGGCACATAATGAGTGGGATACATGGGACATATTGAACTGGTTTCCATCACTGATAGACCTGTGGCTATTCTCCTTAGACCTGTCATGACTTCAGTAGTTCAATATTAAGTTGGGCACTAGAAACGGACCATGAAGTAGTTGAAGGCTTCTTCTCATTAAACTTTAAGATTCCTACAAACCCCTTATGCACAGAATATGTCTTTATCTTTGTGGCACTGTGCAGATGCTTATGAGTCTGCAAAGAGAGGATTCAAGGATCTGGTCAAAAGTAACCAACCCCTAGTTTGCCAATGGCACCTTAGAAGGAAGGACATGGATGGCTTTTTGTAAATATTTATCCAAGTTACAATCTCTGAGGTGGACAGGAGTTCTGCTTGCCATGTCTGGTACAGCGCTCCCAGTCAAGAAGCACTACTCATGCCCTTGTCACCCCAGGCAGGTTCAGAGACTCTGGAGAGCCCAGTTGCATTCAAAAATAGTTGTCTTAATTGGTTAATGAGTTCAGTGCCAAGCATGATTGTACAACCTCCTTAATAGTTTCAAACACCTGATGTGACTCTTGGGGTGTCATGTGCAGGGCTAACAGTTGGACTTGATAATCCTCATGGGTCCCGATCAACTTGGCATATTCTGTGATTCTGTGAAGCCAGGCTAGAATTGGCTCTGCTAGCTGTGCTCCTGCATGGTAGTCGAGACATCAACTCTCCTGGAGCATATGGAAAATATGCAAGGTCTTGGTTATATTCATATTTCAGAGATTCTCAGTATTACTTAGGCACCTAGCACAGTTTGGAAAACCCAAGACCTATTGACATCAAGGATAGGAATTGAAGAAATCAAAACTCAAAGTTCAGCTTTGAAAACCTGATCTAGAATTGTCCTAACTAAACCAAAATTGAGTATCTTGAGATACAGGCACTTACAACTATGACTATGTGTCACAGAGAGTCACTTTCTTGGGCAGAGGTGCTAATTGGTTATGGGGTAAAAAAATGGGCACCTAATTAGTACTTAAGTATTTCAGTCCTAAGCATGTGGACAGTCAGCAAGCACATCCTACAACAAAATCTGAATTCTTTCTGCCTGGCTAGCATATGTAGGGCACCTTGAAGGCGGAGCTCTAGCAAAGGCAAAAGCAGTGTTCCTTGTAAGTATGGTTGTTCAACTTGTACCATCTGCTTTCAAAACAGCAGCAGGGCCCTGCAGCTTGACAGACTTTCACTGGAATGATCCTAAGTCTCAGGCTCTGAGTGTAAGGAATATATTTATGAACCTGTTGCTGGGCCTTTGTATGCATAGGTGCCCTGATTGCCTATACACATAATTATGTAGAAGCTCTGTTATTATCTGTTACATGAAATTTGAGCCTTCAGGACATCTGGTGTGCCTCTGCAGGCACGAAGTGGTGGAAAAAAAAATAATATATATATAAACATACTTCACAAAAAAGTATTTCAGAACAGAGTTGTGGAACATTCACAGAGGTTTAGATTAGGAAGAGAGCAAGAAAGAAGATGCTTAGAAAAAGAGTAAAAAACAGAGTAAAAGAAATCTTGAATATACGGCTGTTGCTTTTGGAAACAAGATACATCTATTTGGGAAAGGAAATCTTTCCAAAAAAGTGAGGAGAGGTCAGGAGAAAAGGTGAAACATTGCCAATGAAATAAAAGAAAATCTCAAACTTTACCACAGAAGTCTTAGTCAAACCAACACTGAAACAGAGGAGTTAAGAACAATGGATTTATTTCCAAGAAGGAGCAAAGGCAAAGATCTCCAGAGAGACAAGAAGTGTTGTTAAAACTGCAGGAGTTGGGAATGATAGTAACCAATATCATGCAGCTGGTCTGACTACATTACTGTTTGCTTTTCCCTTTTTAAGTGGAGAGCTTTGGCAGGTCCCAGGTGTTGAAGGCATCTTTTCTCCAGACCATTTTCAGTGGTTCTTTCTCCCATAACGCAGATCCTGCCTCCCCTTCTGCTGATTAATTAAGCTCTCAAGGCACACAAAGCAGAAGAAAACTACTGGCTCTGACCACAGATTTTGGTCCCTCCATGGTACTGCCACCATATCAACCTCTGCCCAGTCACCCACAGTGGGATCTTGTCTGAGGGAGATGGGTGTTTTCAGGCTCTGTTCTTCCTTAGCAATCCCAGGCTATCAAAGCAACACCTTGGAAAACTTTCAGCCAGCATAAAATCAATCAGCCTCCAATCAATTTGTGTGGTGTGAGCCAGCCTTGGCACTGTACTAGCATGGGAACAGTGTATTGTAACAGCACTCTTGACCCCAACACCTGTAATTTGTGCCAGATGAAATTCAATTTCAGAGTCAGAACCTACAGGTACTACCATGGTAGAAACAGCAAATTGGAAGTTTGGTGCCTAACAAATACCTTCTGACTTTTTTTTCTATTATGTAGTCAGTTCCTTTTTGTATCGACAGAAAGCTGATTGCAATAACAAACCTCCAGCACTAGGCAATTTGGGTATCCTGTTGTTGCTTTCAGTAGTGAGGATTTCATAGGCATTCCTGTTAAAACCCCACCTGCTGTGGTTTGCTTTCTTCTTCATAGATCCACAATCTGACTCCTTCTTTTTGATTGAATTACTAGGCTTCAAAGAAGAAATGCACAGTAGAGTATAGTGAGTCAGGAATCATAGTGACAGAGAAAGCAGTTGGTATTATGGATGCATTGTAATACCTTACTTTATTAGTAGTAATGCTTGAAAGAACATAATTTTTTTTAAGAATAGGCTGGTTTTTAATATCCTTCTTAAAGTGACCTAAGGAGTATGCAAAGGCTTCATAACTTTACTCTTGTATTTTGTATGATTTGAGTTGCCTAACTATTCAAAATAGACATTCTCATTACCACAAAGCATATAAAATGTTGGTGGTGAATACTGCAGAGAATCCTCATCTCTGATTCAGACTCCAGAACAGAATCTGGCAGGAACAAAAACTTTCAGGACGTCATGGAAAATGAAAGCTCAAGTCATAGGTAACACAGGGAAAACAAAACCAAAACCAAACAAAAAACAATGGCAAATGAGAAAAATATGGGAAAAATTCCAGTGTCTGTTCCTGCTAATGGCATTCCCACTTGCAAAACCATTTTTCATTCCTTTCAGCAGAGACATTTACTTATAACATATTGTGAGTATCTACTCCAGAGTACTGGTAATCGTCACACTACCTATATTCGATGTATCACTTTTATTTCCTAGAAGACCATAGGAAGAAACAAAATCTGGTGCTTTTGATTCAATTGTTACATGTTTGAAATGGCAAAGCAGGCTTGTGCACTAAATTATTGATGCAAAGGTCACGTATTTAAAGTTTTGCAGAAATAGTAGGCAAACTGCAGTGTGTTTAGCACTCTGCAGGGTTTATCCTGCCCTTTCTCTTTTTTTTTTTTTTTTTTAATTGGAGATGCAGGATTATTATGGCTCACTTAGGTTGTGTTGTTCAAAGCAAACTCAGCTATACTTAGTGTTTTCATTAGGGAAAGATAAGCACCTGAAGAAGAGAATGGCATCCAGAGGGACCTGGACAAGCTCAAGAAGTGGGCCAGTGGGAATCTTATGAGGTTTAGTAAGACCAAGGACAAGGTGCTGCACCTGGGTTGGGACAACCCCCAATATCAATACAGTCTGGGAGAATGAATTGCTTGAGAGCAGCCCTGCTGAGAAAGACTTGGGGATGCTGGTGGATAAGAGTCTGGACATGAGCTGGCAATGTGCACTTGCAGCCCAGAAAGCCAATTGTACCCTGAGCTGCATCAAAAGCAGCATGGCCAGCAGGGCAAGGGAGGTGATTCTGATCCTCTACTCTGCTCTGGTGACATCCCACCTGGAGTGCTGCATTCAGCTCTGGGGTCCTTGGCACAAAAAAGACATGAACCTGTTGGAGCAAGTCCAGAGGAGGGTCAGCAAGATGATTAAAGGGATGGAACACGTCTCCTATAAGGAAAAGCTGAGAGAACTGGGGTTGTTCAGCCTGGAAAAAAGAAGGCTTTGGGGTGACCTAATTGGTGCCTTCCAGGCCCTTCTTCTACAAGAAAGGAGAGGGACTATTTACAAGACCATGTAGTGACAGGACAAGGGGAAATGGCTTCAAACTGAAAGAAAGTAGGTTTAGATTAGGTATTATGAGGAAGTTCTTTGCTCTGAGGGTGGTGAGGCACTGGAACAGTTTGCCCAGAGAAATTGTGGATATCCCATCCCTGGAGGTGTTCAAGGCCAGGCTGGATGGAGTGCTGAGCAACCTGGTCTGGTGGAAGGATTGGAACTAGATGATCCTTAAGGTCCCTTCCAACCAAAACCATTCTGTGATTCCATGATACACTGATGTCTTCACTTATCCTGGCCTTGTTCTACTATTTTGTTGACATCGTAAACCCTAAACTTACAAAGATTTAGTTGGCAATAAATGTAAAATCCCATAGGCAGTGAATATAGATAGGGACATTTCAAACACTATTTGGAGAAACAGGATGACTACTGATCAATAATTATAGCCAAATTCCTTCATAATAAAGATCTTGAGACCAAAGCCCTTGGTTCAAAAGCAAGCCCTTGAGGCAGTCAAAGCTACACTTCAAGAACAATAAAAAGAATTTCTAACTTAAAACTGGAAAGAAAATCTGAAATAGATCTTGTCTTGCTGTAATGATCAAACAGTGAAAGCAAGAAGTGTTTCTAGCTTACATATAGAGAGTAGCTATGCTTTGCTCCACTTGCTGTCTAGGATTCATGGCAAGCCAAAAAACTTAGAAATGAAACTGAACAGTGCCTAGCCTTGTTGTGTTACCTAAAGGAGACAGGAAGATCTCAAAATCTCTTTTGTGAATTGGAAGTTAGATACTGGGGGAAAAGTGGAGCCTTCACTTTCTGATTTTCTGTTCAAATGAACCAATTATTTTGCTGACCTTGGGGTCTGAATTTCAAAGAAAGCTGAAGACAGGCTTAGGCCTGCTGCTATGGCAAATTCCAAAATACCCAATTACTGACCTCAGGAGGAGTCAGCATTCCTGAGATTAGAGTCACTGGGAGTTTACTTCACAAACTCACTTCTAATAATATACTATAGTGCAGACACCATTAACCTGCCTTTTTCAGTTAGCAAATAAGATATGTCTCAAGGCAAAATAGTTATTAACAGCCAGTGGTAGGAGTTACATCTCTAATTGGAAACAGCAACATCTGCAGGGGAGTGTAATAAAAGCATATAACAAGTGAATGTGTTAGTGGATTACACAGACTCTAGGTAATTGTTCCATAAGACAGCTTTAGCAGAAACAATGAATATTTCAGGACTTCATAGATCCAAACTAATTCTGGTCACTGAAGAGTGTTCCAAGGTTTAACTCTATTCTTACTAGCCAATTTGACCAACATTATACTGGTAGACTTCCTAGATTTTCTTATTATAATGCACTGCATTTATTTCAATGTTTACACCATTTTGTGACTAGCTAATTCTCTTTTGTTTCCACCAGCTGGTTTAAGGATGCTGTTCAGTAACAAAGCCCTTTCACATCAGATGCTTGAGGTAGACCTATTTTGTCCTACTGTCAGTTATACTAAAACATCTTTAGGTCTAAGTTCTTCTAATATGAGTGAGCTGCTGTTTCTATATACAAAACTCTTCCACTACATTTTAAAATTAAACACACAAGGCAGAAGTCTGAAAACTGAGCACCTGCTGAGCACCCACAAACTCCTGGTGAAGCCTATCAGTATTCCAGATATAGAGGTTGAGATATTTAAACATACAGGAAATGTTCTTCATTATTCTCAGTGTCTGAAGTCATATCTTGCCTTCTGGATCAAGCTGGACTTGATACAGTTGGAAGGGACTTCTAGACCTGGTTAAAAAAAAAAAGAGTTTTTCCTAATTTCTCATTTTAAATTTTTCTCAGTTCTTGCTGAGTCTTTTCTATGCACCAATTTCAGATGACTGAAGACAGTATGTAGTTTAGATCTATCTTGTATACCATTCAAGCGTTCATCTGCATTTTGGAGCTGAATTCTATTTTATGGATGGCAACGTTAGACCTTATGACTTGCTAGCTTCTGGCTCTTTTGTGGTCTACGATCTCTAAAGACAGACAGCACGTAGATAGTTTTGTTACTTCTTGAGACGTGTATTTGGCTCTGTTTCCAGAAACAGCAGTATAGTAGATAAGCAAGCTGACCTTTTGCTTGCTATTGTCCAGAACCCCATTATACTTGCACCACCTTTTATTGTAGTTTCATACAAGCTCTGTGAAGGGAACATCTCCATCCATTCAGTAAAAGCAGGCAAACCTATTCTCATGTTCAGACAATGGAAAAAAGCCACAATTTCCTTGTCCTAGCAGTTGCAGATGGCAATGATGTTCACATTCTAAAGTTTTATAGAATAATGCCTCCCTCCACAAACATCCTAGAACAGACAGCGTGCCAGGGGTATGTTGCAGCTGATATGTATAGGAGTCTTTTCACTTTTCATTACCACCTTCTTATTTCTTGTTAAACAAGGTTTGTTTCAGTAGTACTACCACAGTCATCACAGCAATGTGGTAGAGTTATTCATGATTTAGAAGGTGAGGTAGTAAAGCAGCTCAAGCACACGAGGACTACTAGGCAACAAGAGAAGAACATAGCTGCCTTCTGTTTCTTCACATATCTTCCCTTTACTAGATATATCATGAAACTTACAAGCTGTAAAAAAAAGCCAAAACCCCCAGTGGTTTGTGAAGCTGATAAAATTCTTATTAAGCCCCAAAATATTCCAGCTGCACTTTCAAGAAACTTTGGCCAAGGCAGGTGGAGCCTACTGTGTGGAAGGGGATGTTGAATGGGTGTATTGATTGTGGCTTAGGCAGTTAAGTAACACAAAGAGATGGCTGGTAGGACCACATTCCTGGTGGATGGTCCTTGGAATCTTGTCTTTGGGGAGAGGTAAAGAGTTCCTTTTTACGTTGTTTTTTTTTTCTTTCCCTCATCTC
>JAWWLV010000100.1:35183245-35201434 GCA_035041135.1 Platyrinchus mystaceus | reverse complement strand
AGTTTTTGGCTACTGCTGGGGGCTGGGACAAGGTCAGGGTAGGAGCTGGGAAGGGAGCTTTTGTTCCCAGCCTGGTTGCCAGCTGTGGATTCGGCTTGGATTTTCCATCGGAGAGGAACTGTTTTGGGAGCTTTTCTCCTCCTCCATTCCCGGTTTTTATTTCTTGGCAGCAGTTCTTGAGCACATCAGAGAGGGGACACTGTACCACATGACTCAACCACAAGGACTGAGTGAGTTCCTGCTGGGAAGGACCTTTTTTTTCTTTCCCTCCTCTCTCTCTCCCCTTTCCCGGTGGAGGGGGGGAAGGAAGACCTCCATTTTCGGTTTCTCCAGTACACCCAGGAAGGGTGTCGCCCCACGTGGCAAGGACCAGTGATCCAACAGCACCCCCTGCTAACTGGCACCTAGCACTGCAGGCTCTGCATCACCAGTGATCCAACAGCACCCCTTGCTGACTGCCATAGGACACTACAAGCTCTGCATCTCCGGTGATCAAACAGCACCCCCTACTGAAGGTGGTTAGAATTGCACCAAAGAATGCAAACTGAACTGTTTACCTTTTTTTTGTTGTTGTTTTTTTGCTTATCTGTTTGTTTTGAAGGGGATTATTTTTGGGTATAGGACTATTGCTTGGTTGTTTTATTTGCGTTCTTTTGTTACTGCCAACACACGTATATCTTTTAAAAAAGAGCTGTTACTTTTCCTTTTCCCACATTTTTCCTCAATTGGAGCCTCTTAATTTCGAATTTACAATTGCTTAGAGGGAGGAGTTTGGGTATTTCTCATAACTCATCCTCAGCAAAACACTTGTGTCTCATGAAACTGGGACACTATGTTATGAAGCTGTTCCCATTGTGCCTTTCAAATGCTTTTGCTGCAGTCTATGGCTCCAATCAGACCTCTTTGTGCTTCCGGGAAAGCATGGTAGCAACTACTGGGAAAGGGAGACATTAGTGACGTGCACAGTATCCTGAACATCAGCCCTATAGATGTAAGTTTTCTCTAAACTCCAGAATATGCATGTTTTTCTTGTAGCTGTCCTTTAGTTGTAGCCAGATCCCATCCCTAGGATAGGTCAGAAGAGTTAGAAGGTCAGCACACTGATGGATCTACTAGTCTGCTACTAATGAACAGGGACAGAAATCACACACTCATTTAATTTGTGAACATTAAAAAAAATCAACAACAAAATTCTTCAAGTCTAAAGCTTGCCCTGAGCATGTGCTGTAGTCAAATTAAATCCCTAATAAAGTATATATGAAATGAAAACCAAACACGTCCATCTTTTGTAGTTCCAGCCTCTCCTAATGGAAAATGGCTGTATTTCAATCAGCCACATGTCCGAGCTGTGGTTGTTCTCACAAGTCTGAATTCTTCCCTTAAATGGGATCCATCCAAGAATGTGACACTGTTGTTTCTTTCTGCAGACCTACATGACAGCTAGAAACAGCATAGAAATGAGCTCATACTTGCAACACTGTGCTCCTCTTCAGAGATGCTGAGCCCTTCAAGCTCCAGATGAAGATGTTCAGACTATTGGAAAAGCCAGCAGCGCTGGATTGTTCAGGAATGCTCTGGCAGCCAAGGGATAACGGTGTGGTGAGGCATTTAGACATGCCGGCAGCTTTGAAGAGTAAAGTCCCTCTAAACCACCAGAGTGGTGTAGAGAGCTGCAAGTGGGAATCACAGCTGATTGCAAAGTGCTGATGCAGTATCCTTAAATGGGAGAAGGCAGACTGACTCCTTGGCATCTCCCACCTAGTTGTTTTGCTATTACAGACACTCAGCATGACACAGCAAAAGAGAATGGGTGAATAGTTACAGGGCTCTAGTGACACTCATTTCTATTTAACTCTCTTTGTGTTAATCAGGCTGTTTAAGTGGGCTGTGATGTAAATATGAATTGAGTTGCTCTGGAGTCACTTGTTTGCTTCCCTGGGACAGTTTTGCACAGCAGAGGCAGAACTGTCTTATACTAAAGCTTCATCAGACTGTGAAAGACTAAAATGATGGTTTGTAATAGATCTATTCTTCTGACTTTTGCATCTCACCCCCAGGAAGCATGAATATGGGCAGACCGATAGAAAATGTCACCAGAACTTATTTCAGTGACTTGTTGCTTTCTACCAGCTCAGCTGTTTGTGTATTAAAGGTGTCAGGATTTTCAACTTTGCCAACTCTTTTTTCACTAAACCTTCCAATGCAAATAATTTCCCAGATTTGGACATATACAGTGATATGATCTAGGCAATTTCTTTTTTTCAACTGTTCATTGTATGAGAGTTAAGGAGTGTTAAGCCTTGTTATTTGTACCCTTTCCTATGGTTCTATAAAACAAAGTCAGTGACTTTATATAGCAGATGAAGCTGGCCATGTTAATTTAAAACAAGTATTGACTATTCATGGTAGTTAAATGTTCCCCATGAAACTGATAGCAGAAATTAATGTTCACAGAGGTGGCTTATTTTTTGTCTTTTACTGTGTTTTTCATGTGGAATAGTGTGCCTGTCTGAACAGCCCCTTGCACCTAATATTTTCTAATATCTATCTCTGTGTCACTCTATGCTTTAGATCTTCCTCAAGACATCAGAATTTTTTTCACTTCTATCATCTTTAGGGAAGTGGGTGGATTTTAGGCTGCCTCAATATGGCCTTTCCTGTGCTGACTTTCCTAGAGGCTGACTTTTATGCTCCATCTTGCTGCAGACACAGAGACTGCTCCTGATGAAATTATTTCCTAATGGAAATTATTGTGTGGGCACTTGGCTTGTCTTTACAGCTTTCTTCTGCATGCAGTGATCTGGAATGTAACTGTTGTCAAGTCCCCTGATGCTGTCTGCCCCAGGTCTGGCTTCCTCTGTGAGTAGGTATTTTCTGCATTCATTTTCACCACATCTCCACAAAGGAATGGTTCGTTTTGGAAACCGCGGAATTGTCATGGCATCAGTGAGAGGTCAGTTTGTGCAGCAGCTCTGGACAGGGAAACAGCAAAATGTCTCACAGAGTCATTTGAAAATGAGCAACTGGAGAGAGATGAAAGGTTAGGCTTGACACCTCACCAGTGGTTCTGCCCCTGGGAGCTGGCCAGAGCCCCTCAGGAGGCTGCCTGCCCCTGTGAGCCCTCAGACATGCCAGGCTTCTGCCAAAGGCTGTGCCAGCCATGGGCCAGTCCTTTGCACTAGTGCTGAGCAGAGAGCATGAGGAGATGTGCTCCAAGAGAAGGATCCCAGCAGTTGGCTGCCAGTGCAACAACACAACACTTTTCCACTGCAACTGCTCCCACTGACCTGGTCAGTCAGCATTACAGTTTTAAGAACATTCTCATTCCAATAATTTGCTCTAGCATTCTTCTATCAGCAGCTTTTCAGGGGCTAGAAATGTTTGGATATTAATACTTTAAGCTACTTTTTGAACTATGAATACAGAAAAAATGCAGACAGTTTTGTTGCAGCTTAAGCCAGCCTAAGTTCTTATTTTCTTCCAGGCCAAAAAAAATTTTTAATCAGCTCCTTCTGAACTTGGCAAGAAAATGCCCCCCCTAGCTGAAGGTGGACACACAATGTATAGGCTTTAGTGGTCTGAAAATCGGGATGCCTGTTGCTGTAATTTTGGCACTGTTAGAGTCCCCTCCCTACTGGGGGATCAAGTGAGCAGGGGCAACCATGGTAGTGTTGCTTGTGTCAATATGCCTTGGCTGTCAGAGCACTCCATGGGTCATGGCCAGGATCTGAAGGCTAGAGCTGCCACCTTCATGGTTCCATATTTTACGCAGCCTGCCTGATCTTCAAGAGCTGCCTCATGAGGAGTCCTGGACTGCTTTAAATAACAACCCAGTGCTCAGCACATTGAAAATCCACACCTTGATTTCATACCTTGAGCAAAAACACCAATAAGCTAACTGCTCCATTTGGATTAAGGAAGGTGGGAATGAACCCCTTAATAAAAGGGGTAAATTAAATTATGAGAAAGTAACTCTTGAAGAAAATTATCAAGAGGCACTGACTAATGAAACTCAACATGGCAAAGTGCAGAAGTTATGCTTTGCTTAAAAGGGTGCTAATTTACTGCTCCTTGAGACACCCAGCTGTTCTGAGTTCTCTGACTTTAAAAATTCTAATGGTAAGACTTTGGATTGACTGGAAATTATGGTTCCCTAAAACCTCAACTTCAACACAGAGCCCTCCTACTGCTGCTTGTGACACCTCACACAGAGTGTGCTGCAGTAGTTCAGGTATGATACTATCCAAGTCATTATTTTTGCTTGTTAGAAACCCATGGAGTTTTAGAGACACTTGATTTGTTTCTGATGTGTCATTGAAGGAACTAATGACCATGCTCACCTCTCAGGGGATTTGGAGGCTGGGAGTCAGTTGTGGTGGGTGAAGGGGGAGGGCAGGGTGGTTGGGCGGCTGGGTGGGGGAGAATGAGGGGGTTGCTCAGGGAGGATTGGAGGAGGAGAAGGGATTACTTGAGGCTGGGTTTTCAAAGGTAGGTCTCAGATGCACTATCAGTTAACGAGTGGATTAACCAGTTATTGCACATCAGATGAGCTGTAGTAACCAAGCCCAAATTTCTGTAAGTCCAGCACAAACTAAAGCTAAGCACACTAGCTAACTCTTTTTCTAAGACCACTGACGTGACCTTTAATTTGCCATATTAAAACTCAAAATCAATGATAGATTGAATGATCAGTCTACCTTTTTGACAGATAGAATATCGACAGCCATGCCCAGCCTTAGATGAAGGCTGAGGGTATAGAACAGGTATGAAACATGTGATACAGAGGAACTAAGGGATGTGCCAAATCTAGGATTGTAAGCCATGTCTGCAATTAAAGAGATCAGAGGCCATCTCTAAAGAGAAAGGAGCAAAACATAAGGGGAAATCCATAGGGACTGTCAGGCCAAGTAGCTGAATTTGCTTTGTGTTCTGACCCTAGACTGCTCAGAATACCCAGATTTGGTGTGCAGCAGCCCTGGCTGCAACTGTTGGTCTGCATGTGGGCTGATAGATATACTTCCAGTACCTAAAGCTGTAGGCATCACTGCTTTCATTACGTTTCATTTGTTTTGGTTTGCCTGCAGGACTTGGAAAGGGGAGACCACGTGATGGCTTGACAATATGTGAAGGTGTCTGTCATCTATTGTATCTTGGAAAGAAAAATTTCCGCAGTTAATGAGAAATTTCCAGTAGGTAACAAAGCTGCTCTTTGTTCCTCAGAACAAATACAGCAATGAAAAAATAAAAATAATTCTTGATCCCTGCAAGCCCTTCCTCTCTCAGTTTCTGCTTAGATTTTCTGGTTCATCTAGACTGAAAACTCATGTTTTTTTGCTTTTATGTGATCACTACAAACCAGTAGTATATTTCAGTCTGAATAACTTACTTTTTTTTTTTTTTCTTTTTCATATGTGTTAGGAGAAAAGTAGAAGAGAAGGGAACAAAAGTGAAGGTTCCCTAAAGAATTTCATTGGCTGATTCCTATTTTGACCACCTGCACAGCACACACAGTGCAAAAACGAGATACAACCTCAATTCACAGGAACCCTGGCTACAACTGCATGTCTTTCATAGTTACATGCAATACATCACACCAGTGAGCAAGGATGTAAAGAATTAACCTGTCCAAGTAATTTTCCTTGCTTTCTTTTCATGAAAGAAGGTAGAAATAGGGAAATCAGTGTGATAAGGAATTGTTTTAAAATGTTTAACCAGCGGAGCATCAGGTCCTTAGGTGGTGTAAATATGCATTGCTCTGGGACTGTATAAACATCAGACTAAAATACTTGAGGCCTTGCTAGAAAACAAGTAGGAAGTGAAAAGAAAAGTCTACTGTAAAATCTAAAATGTAAACAAAACAATAAAAGAAACTCAAGAAACCACAATGCACAATGTTGACAATCAGATGGTGATTTATGCAAACCATCTTGTTAGTTCATATGAAATTGCAGGTCAGATTCAAGACAGTAGATTGAACCCTTAGAATGTAATGCTTCAGTGGGAAACCCTAGAATTAGCCCTAAGGGGTAAAAATATTTGTTTTTTGAACTCAAGCCCTGCTTTGTTGTTTTGTTGGTTTTTTGAGGGTTGTTTTTTTTTAAAGTATGACAAAAATAAAATGTCTAATAAAATACTACATTCACTTACTTACTTTTCTTTACCTCTCTGAATCTTAAAAAAAGACAGATCAAAACTCGAAGTAACATTTGTTTATAAAGAGAAATAATTTCTGACAATTTTAATGACAAGTTTGAGCCTGCTGTGATTTAAAATGGGCAAGTTACAAGCCCTAAAAAAATGGGGTTTTATAATGGAAATGCTGACAGACCCTTAACTACAGCAGCATTGCTGGGCGCCACTCTAATAAAAGGTGGCAAGGATCCAGAAGTATTCACAGCTGCATGTCTAAACTTTATTAAGTATCTGACTATAGTTTGCAGGTCCTCACCAGATCATAACTCATTTCATTCTGACACATTCCAGTTTATAATTAGTGTTGTACTAATATGTTCCTAACTGGTACCAACATATCCTTAATTTTTTTTCTCCTGTAAAACAAGGCTGTTCCCCAAACCCAAGGGTGCACTGACATTTGGCAAGAAGCAAGAGCTGGTTTTTTATTTTTTTTTTTTTTTTTTTTTTTTTTTTTTTAAATTATTTTTGTTTTTTGTCCTTGGGCTAAAATAATTTGTATGTTAAAGGCCAATGTCTGTAAATGAAGCATGAAAAACACTGAACCATCTGTATTTCCTAAGGCAGAAGAAATAAAACAATTTCCAACTTTCTCTAAGCAAAGTATTTTACTTGCCTTTAGCATTCAGCGACAAAACAAATTGTTCTTAAAATACATCAGTAATAGTTTGCAATTAGGAAATAATTGTAAAAGCAAAATAAGCAAACACAATTGTTTCAGAACTTTGCCAAGTAATAGAATAGCTGTGCTAATAATGGAAGGTATAAACTTAGTTATTTAAATCTACTGTTGTGTGCCTGCCATCTGAAAAGCAGGACATTTTGGGTAAGCACACACTTCCATAGTTTATTTGTGTTTCATGGTTTCACCAATCTTTGGAACATGCAGGGTTGATCATTACTGCTGTAATTGTTTTCTGTGATTTTGGCAGTTCATTTCCAGTGGCTGCTATTAATTTCTAAGCTGCTTCATTTGTCTGGGCATGTCTCTGTGCAATGATCTCTGCTGATGGTGGGTTTGGGGTAGCTACGGAAGGTGGACTCCAATAGCGTACAATAAGTCTTTCCAAGTGTTTGTAAGCTAATCAGCACTGTTTTGGAAATCTTTCTGAAGTCTTGAGTGGAAGCAGTCTCCGCTTGCTTTAGAGGGTACTTCTGCCAAGAGCTGAAAGGGCAATAGGGACAGCACCCATGGTGGGAGTTGGAATCTCCTTTTAGGTAGCTATACTCTTATGGCGGTTGATTGAAAGACACTGAAATTTGAGTGAGAGTCCTTCCATTCCACTACAGAGGGACAACCATCCTGCCCCATTTTGGCAAAAGAACCTTATTGTTCTTTTCAGCAAAGATCCTAAACAGAACCCAAAGCAAAAATCCAGCAGGATTTTGCATTTTGCAGCCTGAATTAATCGGGAAGTGAAATCCTAAAATGTAATAAGTTTTTTTGGCTGACTATCTATGTATTGGCCACAGAGACATGAGTAGGTACATTAGTTGCTGATCCAGTAAACCATTTCAGTGTTTAGGGTAAAACATAGGATGTTGTATTTATATTTTATCAAGTATAACAATAAAGGATGGAAACAGAATTGGGATAATGAATTAAATCATCATTATGACCATTTTCTTTTAAGGTATTAAAGGGTAAGAAAGATAATATACTTATATGGTGATCAATATTATATTTCTAGAGCTTAAAATGCATGTTTTGGAGTCTATGAACAACTATAATTGCGGAAGCTTTTTAACACATTGGTTTCCTGACTTTCTGTAAACAGTGTACGTTAGCTCCTCAGTGGTTGAAAATTTAAAACTTTTCCTAACAAATTCATAGAGAAACCAAGGAGGACAAAGTCTTCCCACCTACCATATGGGGCTTTGTGAAGGCGAAGAGAACTAATTTTTGATATTTCACAAAAAAAAAGTTTCACATTCACTTGAAATGCTGCACCCCCTTTTTTATTTTTTTCCGATTAAAGGCCACAGGCACAACATGCAGCTGCTTAGCACTCAGCCCAACACAAACCTTATAGCCTCCAATTAAATTATAGGCTAATGTTTGACTCACATTCAAACAAGTATGAACATACATGGTGATGACAACATGTGGTAATTCTGCAATTTTCAGAAGAAAGAAAAGGAAGGAAAGGAAAAAGAAAAGAAGACAAAAACCCTCACAAGATTAAAGAAAAAAGTTTCAGATATGTATTTAAAGAGACTTTTGGCACATATTGTGGAAGAGTTGGTTTCTATTAATATATTTTTCCATTTTCCAAGTTACTACTTTCAGAAAGTGAAACAACCTGACAAGTTGAAATATGTCTTACCTACCTGCCCAATATTTGGACACAGAGGCTTAGGTGTTTGCTCCTGGCAGAGCTGTGTTAACTTCGTACATTATCAAGAATGAAAAAAATGCTCTTTTGGCCTCAGAATTTGTCTAAGAGTCCAACTGCCAATTTACAGCCACTAGTCTTAAGGAGGTAAATTATGAATCTACCATACCTATGGATGTGTCAAACTTTGTACTGAAAGGAAAGAAAACAATTGCTACTATTATCCATGAAAAATTCAACAGAACAGACTCAGAAATACTACCCATGCTTTTTAGGTAAAAATGAATTTTCTTAAGATTTACTGAATTTCTTTATGAGTTAAAATAGCTTTTGACCTATTTTTAAACTGTCTTTGAAGAAAATTAGTGCAAGATTCAGACCCAGATCAGATCTGAAGTGATTTTAATGAAATCACAAAAACACTTCAAAAATCATCTCACAACACTGAATTTTTAATGTTTAATCATCTACATTGTCATTGGTTAAGAACAACATATCTCCCTCAGTATTTTACTACTCTTTCTCAAAATGTTTGCTATATATGCCATCAAAAATACTTCCAGTTTTTGTCAAAAAAATATAAAGCATGTGTGAAACAGATCTCGTCTCCAAAAGGGAGGCCCACTTATTTTCTTTCTCCACCTGAGTCTGAGTGTGATATCTACCACCAGATACTAAGGACAGCACAGGTGAGATATAGGCACCTGCTTCCTCACGAGTCGCTATTCAGCCTCTGAGACATTCTTGGAAGGCTAACAAAAGGGGCAGAGGCCTATAGAAGGTCCCTATTTTGTGTCCTGGAGGGTAATGCAGAGTTTCTGAAGTTGCTGTAGGTTCCCGTGTCAAGGCAGATGCCGAGAGCCTCATCCTGTGAGCCAGGGTGTCCATGGGATATCCCAGAACTCAAATCAACCAACCTTGAAGCCTGCAGCTTCTTCTCCTCTGCAGTGAATGAAAGGAATAAAGAGGAAGTCCAATCTTTTTGCCACAGCTGCCGTTGCACTTGCTGAAGAGCAAAGGTTTCCAGGATTTTTCAGATGACCATGCTGCTGCCTTAACTCTAATCGCGAAGAAATAAAACACAGGAAAAAAATATGCGAGAACAAGGCTTTTTATTTAGAGCTCCTGATTGTTCCCTTGCTCCAGGGATTATTTTTTCAGTTAAAGCATCAATAATTATTTAATTTCACAAACTCTTAGGGACTATGATGAATGATCAAAGAATGAAAAGAAGAGGCTCCTATGAAGACAGGCTGAAAATCTGGTTCAGACTGGAGAAGAGAAGGCTCTGGAGACATCTTTTAGCAGTCTGCCAGTACCTTAAGGGGGTTTATTAAAGGGATGGAGAGGGACTTTTTACATGTGCAGATAGAGACAGGACAAGGGGCAATTGTTTTAAACAGAATTTGGGCAGGTTTTGATTAGATATTAGGAAGAAATTCTTTACTCAGAGAGTAGTGAAGTCCAAAGAAGTTGTGGATGCCCCATCTCTGGAAGTGTTTAAGGCCAGCCTGGATGGGGCCCTGAGCAACCTGATCTAGTGAGTGGCATTCCTGCCCATGGCAGGAGGATTGGAACGAGATGATCTTTAAGGTCCCTTCCAACTCAAGCCATCATATGACTCTGTGATTCTAATAGGCACTTGTCCTCTGCCTGCTTCTCCCTTCCAACAGTTGTTTGACATTTTGCTCTTTTGAGTTCTTTCCACTAATTTTCTACAATTAGCAAGTCTGATTTCATTTCTAAAAGATCCCAGTCTACATATTCAAGGCTTTGAAACCTTCATGCACATGATCCAAAGTTTCCCTCTGTAAATAAAGTTCAGATTCCTTTTTGTGTCTTTGTTTTCTTGGTAGAAATTAAGATTCATGCAAAGCATTTAAATCTTCAGGAAATAGATGCCTTGGAGTGTCTTTCTCCTCTGAAATAGAAGATATATTGCATCTAAGTAAGACTGAGTTATTTTAATCACTGGCCTTTGGTAAAAGGCAGGGAGATATACTGATTGACTAAAATGTTACTTGGCAATCATTTTGTCTTCAGTCCTGGATTGAAAAATTTCATGTGGATATTTTTTTTCAATTTATCATTAATATTTCTCTCTTTCATATTCCTTTGTCCTTCCTGTTTTGATTTCTATTTTGAATTTGTATTGCTAGAGACTTTGAAGGGAGAGCCAAAATTACTATCATCTAGAATTATCAGCTCTGTGAGCAAAAGTACTCTCACACCACTTGGTGATTTTTTTTTCTTTTTCCAGCACTCTGTTCTCTGCACACACATACACAATGTGGTGTGTGTCCAAGTCCTCTGCAAGAATGAACTCTGTGTAATAGCACAACTGTCTTCTGCTCCAAATGATGCTGGTTTCATGTTTAACGTTTGCCAAGACAATGATACAAGCAACTGTGCACAGTGAGAGAGTGCAAAAGACTTCAAGACTGATCTTGAAGATGAGGAAAGATCCTTTCTTCTTATGTTTCATTTACTCTGAAGTCTTTGTCTTAAATTAGATTGTAAGATTTCATAGCATTCAGATCATGGCATCTGGTCTGTGCTTGTCTGAAATTTCGCTGAATTTTTTTCAGTTCAAGCCAAGAAGACAGGTCCCAGAGCTGTTACCACAACTGCCAGTACTTGATGCTTTATTTGCTGAGTCATGAATGAGAAAAGCAAGAAGAAAGGAACTAATGCATCCATTTCATCAGTGATATAAGATGAGTCACCAGGCCTTTGACTACTGCACTCAATCCTTATTAAAATACTGGTTTCCAGAGGAAAAGTCAAACTGTGATTGCTCCTGACAAGCTGGAAGCATAGAGGTGCTGCTCTGCTCATCAAACCATAATGAAGATGAAAGCAGTGAAACAGAGCTGTGCAGGTAATGGAGAGGTTTAATCATATTTAAACACTAAGAAACTGAGGGTGAGACAACTACGTGACAGGAGCAGGCACTTCACCTGCCTCCTGTGGGCCTCTGCAAACTATTTCCCTGCAACTGCTTTGTCTTTCCAGGATCATGCTGTTCCCACCACCAACCACTGTGGCTCAGTTGTCCCAATGTGATGTACTGGGAGTGTGTCAGTATTCAAGAGCTGTGGGACCCCATCACCTTCCAGTGCTCCAAGGGCAGCGCTGCCACTCATGGCAACCTCTGTCTTGCCCCGACTGGGGCCATTTGGCCCACTGTGCCCATAAACTACTTCCAGTGCTGCTTCTTTACCACTGCTCTAATGAAAGTGAGCTCAACTTAAGAAAATGTACTGTATTGAATTCTAAAATTTTATTGTGGGCTCTGATTTAACTATTTTCAAGCACCATTGAGTCATGTGAAGTTTTGTCCCATTTAGTGCTATTGGTAACCAAAGCCACCTTGATAAAGTCCAGACCACATGGTGCAATATCAGAAGAAAACTTTACAATCTAAAATTACACTTGAAAAGCATTATTATCATATTTCTTATTTAAAGTGGGGTAAAAAAGTTCTTCTGGAGACTAAGGCGACTTCAAAATCCTCCATTCACATTCATTTCTGATATATCAGAGTCCAAGGAACTGAGAAAGAGCAGATGTTGTCCAAATGGGACTAATTTACCCAGACTGTTATTTTAAAACATAGTGAATGCAAATACAGCATTTAAAATTGGTCATGCCTAGGGCAATATCTTTTGCTGAACTTATATTAGCAGTTTTAAAGGTATAGCAGTCTACAAAATGTAGGGTTAATTTTCCACAGCAGTCTTAGAGCTGAAGTAGCTCCTGTAGCCAGACATTATGCTTTTGTGATTACTGTTTTTATAAGTAAGCATTTGTGCACTTTCAGGTACTCTCAACTTCAGCTCTGAGCATCAAACCTGTAGCATTCTGGGCTAGACAAACATCTGTAATTTTAGTTATGATATTTCATGGACTGTTTCTTCACCTTATTTTTTCAGTCTGTACAAAGAATAATAGTCACAGTTGGTCTGTGGAGATGTTGCTTTTTTTGACATTGAAACTACTGTTTGCCACTTTTGTCTAAACTTTTTATGGCAGAGCAAATGTTCCCTGCTACCAGTTACCAAAATGTTCAAAATGCATGGAGGGTCTGTGCCTGCAGCATGCTTTCGTGCCATATAGAGACATTAGATTCAGCTCATATATTGAACTCAGCAGACCATAACTATATATATTCTTCCTGTACCTTTTCCTGCAGTTTACCAACACTTAAAAAGCATCTCAGGAGCTGACAGGTACAGCAAAGCAGGGAACAGGGAAAGCCAAGGCTGCTCATCAGGGTGACTAAAGGATGTATCAGGAGCAGCTGCACTTTGCATTCACAACATTCATCACACCTGTTCATGGTTGTCTGCACCTATTATCCTTAATGCTTGTGCCTGTCTCTGCCTGTACCACCCCCACCACAGCCACCTTCTGCACAATCCTCATTCTCGTACAGTGGTTCATGATTATCATGGGAAGGGAGCAAAGTACAGTATGGTCACAGCAGTAAGAAGCAAAAATGAAAGGATGGGTTTTGATAGCTGAGACTGTGATGACAGGGAAAGGAGAAAGGAAAATGTTTGTCATCCCAAGAAAATCCCATCCAGGGAAGCTATCATCGAATCAGCAAGGCCAGCAAGGCCCTTGCAGGAAGCAGACAAACCCTACACTTTATGTAGCATTAGGCATCTGACCTAATTACACAAATTACTGTGTGCCTGGGAAGTGCCTTCATCTCTCTCTGCTGACACTTTAAGGAATATAGTGCTGATCCTCTGAATCATACCTGAGATGTCCAAATTTGATGGTGTGAATAACCCTCTAGGAGTAATAAATACAACCCTGCACAGCTTAGTACTGGTAGGAGGTATGTTTTGACAGCAGTCATGTTTACCATTCCCAACTGAATAAGCATTACTCTTAGAGTCGACACTGTTGTGAGAAGACTTACAGTCTACAATTTCAGTATCTCTTTCTACAAATTCTGTATAGTGCATATAGCATTTTAACTGCTTGCCTCACTGTCCGGAACAGTAGCATTTGCAAAGTCAGAGTTTAGAAAAAGGCACCTTTTTAGGCTGCCACTCTGAGCATCAGGATTTCAATTCTGAAAAGCAATTAAAGATGGTTAATGTTTCCATTTTTGATTTTCAGTCTGAAATGTTGAAAGGCCATCTGACCTTCAGGAAGAAGGTTTAGTGTTCCCTGAAGGCCAGGCTCTATTACTATGCCTAAGGATGAATAACCCAAGTCTCTACTCACATTTGAGCAGCTTCTTGTATTTGAGCCCTGGTTATAAAAGATAAAATGTCACCTTAGCCTACTGATCTTCTATAGGATACAGCAATTCTAGAGTTCCTCCTGGTCAGTCTTGTACTCTACAACTGTGTTGCTTTCCATCCTAGTCTGACGAACCAGTTGATCTACAATATTTATCTCTCAGATGACACACAGCGCCAGAAAAAAAAAAAAAAAAGCAGTCTGAAAGTTGCAGATTATTTAGTAGTTTAGCTCTAGATTATTTAGTAAGTGAAAATATAAAATGGAGAGGGGAAACGTACTCTCAGAGTGGAAACAAAAAGCCAGTACTGAGTAATGGGATTTGAAGATGTTAGAGGTTTCTTTCTTGCTTAAAAAGCTTGGCTTTTCCTTGCTCTGGATTGAATAATTGCCTTGGCATCTATTTTTTTTTTAGCTAGCAGTAAGGCTGCAGTTTTTTTATTCCACCCTTTACTCCCTTGCTGATTAAATCATAAAAATGCCAGGCTGAAAGCATGCTTGCCTACCCTGCGTAGATTGCAGCTGTTTTTCTTCTGTGTTTTACCTTCTGTATATCATATGCTATGTAACTGTCTCCTGTGCAAAAAGAAAAAGGCAATGTAAGGACAATGTTAAATTCTTTCAGTACCCACTTAATGCACAAAGAGTATCCTTCAAGATTTGGGCATCATCAAAATAGAGAACAATAGACATGTTACCTTTCTCTTGCTCATGATACATTGTTGAATCTGAGAGAGAATAGGCCATTGAAACCGCTCTTGGCCCTTCGAACTTTTCACGAAGGAGGAAGAGTTCTTTGATACTCAACTTGGAGCTGAGAGAGGTCTTTAAATCTTTCCTGCTGTTACATACATTGCTTTAAGTTACTATTTAACTACTGAGTTAGGTTTGCAGAGCACAGGTAGACGTGGTCACATCACTAAATATGGAAATCTGAAGTGGTACCTGTAGGTTCACCTTCTGTAAAAAAAAAAAAAAAAAGTGTCTTAATATGGAGCAAAACCTGTTTTATGTGGTACAAGAGCCTACAAGGATAGATGCCTTAGAGAAGTAGACAGATAGAAGCTGAGAGAGAGAGAGAGAGATAGGCATGCAAGCAAGCAGACATTGGAAGATCTGTCCTTGACCTTCATATGCCAAAGAAATTATTTTCGTTTGAGGTGGAGGAAAGTCAATCCCTTAAGAGAAAACAGAGGAGGGGTGAGAGGTAATAAGGAAATGAGTCAGACACAAAGAATTGTTGGCAAATACAGGCACTTCCTAATAAAGGAGGACAGTTTTCAGCTGATCTAATGTTAAAAACCACAGATAATATATGCCTGTTTTTTATTTAGTCCTCCTTGTAGCTAGAAATATTAGAGCCTAATAAATGAGGAAAAGGGGAGAAGCAAGACCCTCTTCTCTCTCTTCACTGCTTCCCCACATCACACAGGGGAGCAAGTTGAAAGTCTGAATCAGTGTTTTTCTTTGGTTTTAGCATTTTTTTTCCTTCCCAGATAGGAGCTGTGAGAAGTTGTTTTACTGTAACTATTTAAAAAGAGATAAAACGTGGTTTCTTCATAGGGCTGTTTCTAATCAGATTGAATTAACTTGTGTAACTGTATAATTATAAGATGATAACCAATATTTTATTTTAGATTTTATTAACTAAGGAACTCTGAACTACTCTAGATTCATTGATAAATCCCCAAGGTCCTTCTTGCTGCAGAATCTGCTGGGTCTGAAACAGCCACAGAGCTTTCACAATCCTTCTGAGCATTCAAATTAATTCCAAATTGAGGGGTTGGCCGGAGACTTACCCAAATTCTAAACATTACAACCTAACCAGTATGAGATTTATCAACACATAAAGCCTGTGGCTTATCATTACTTCTAAATTAAAGTTGCAGTTGTGAACAGCAGAAACATTGGGGGCAGCACCAACTCAAGTAGAAACAGTCATGGTCAAAAATAAAGAATGAGGCTTTTTTGCTAGCTTGGTAACAAACCATGAGGGAAAAACAGGAGTATACCACTGCAGTCAAGGATGGCCAAAGTTAAGCAAATGAGGGATAAATGTGGAAGATCTGTAATTTGTGAAAGAAGCTGAGCTGTAGAAACATTGACAAATTGATTTCTGAATTGGTATAAGCCTTTGTTGCAAAGTCATGATCTTCAGCCACCAAATGTTTGTTAAGTCCTGCTTTCTACTGTGAGGTACCGACTGAATGTACTCGTCTGATTTTATTCTTGTAAGTCTGGGAATCAGAAATTGGAATGGCACCTCTGTACCTTGTTCCCCAAAGTACTTCGGTGCCATACATGTGGAAGGCAGAGCTCTCTGACAATGTCACTGGGATTTAAACAGCTATGCAACAAGGTGTTTTTTATTGTCAATAGGGCACTCACTGTATTCCCATTCCCTTGCGAGTTTGGAGGGGATTCTTTCCTTATTAAATATATATATAGGATCTTTAGTACAATTTCAATTGTAACAGCTCTTCCACATAATTTTCACAGTGATATGCTTAGCGCATGCTAAAGACACTGTATTGGCTGTTCTAATAGGAAGAGAAGGAAACTGTAGCCTATAGGTCCTGGGTGCCTTCTTCTGGTAACTGTTTCATAGGAGGTCAGACTAGGCTAGCCTGTATTTGGTCCTTTCGGCTTTGATCTGTAAGTCTGTGAGTTTAAGGCATTGACAAAATTCCATTATCTTCTTTCTGAGGTATAGCTGTGATGAGACATTGTGCCTAGATGAGGAAAACTATGAACAAAGAAGAAAATCGCTTAACATTTTTATCACAATTCATGGTTAAAACACTGTGAATATGGTGAATTAGTGTAATAAGTTTCTTTATTCTTTATGGTTCTGTCATGGATGTTTCACAATGCTTTTCAATATAAATTTTCAGTACACTTTTCTGTCTGGGACTGAAACAGTGTTGACCCTCAGTTTTGCTTTGGATGTCAGACAGAAAAAGGGCAAAGCCAGCCAAGCAGCATCCTCTCCCACTGTCCTTGATGTTGTTAAGAGGCACCTAAATGATAACAGGTATCTGAGGATGTTTATATGTGCCTCAACATTCTGCATACATGACAGCTAATGGCACATATATTAGCTAATGACACAGAGACCTTCCTCCTGGAGAAAACCCATAGCAACCATCCAGTCCCATTGCAATTCAGGATAAGAGAATGCAGTATTACTGACTGTTCATACTGGCTGGTAATAGTCAGCCCAGAAAGCCTCAATGTCAGAAACAAAAATTAACATGAAATGAGTACTGACATTGTTCAAAATGCATATTTTGTTTTATAAATATATTTCAAAGTGCTCCAAAGAGCTCCAAATGTATTTGACAGCTGAACTCTGTGCTTTCTGTGAGTTACAGCATAATCATTCTGCTTGGTTTTGTTTGTTCCATTCTGTGATTGCTATAAACTTTGGCAACTAAATCTTCTAGAGAAATTACACCAGGCACAACTAATTAATTGACTCGTTTATTTGTTGCCTGAAAGTATGCAGTGTTAGCAGGTCCTCTCATTCATCCCTTTTTGTCTCTGACAGAATATACAATGAAACCCCACTAGATTAACTACCAGAAGTTCATTCACTCTATTGTCTTTTTAAGCAACTTGGTTGTGGAAAAAGTGAAGCAGACTACTGCCACCAACAGAAACACTGGTTCAGCACGTGTAAGTACCCTTACACTGATAGGAGTCAATCAGACCCGGGACACAGGTAGTTGTCACTCAAGATGAAATAACAATCCATACAAATGTTAAAATCTTTTTAGGAAACAAGATATGCGTTATCCATCTTAATTGTTTCAGATGTGCTCCAAAGCATTTCAGAGATCAGCCAGAAAAAAGAAATAAGCTGCAATGTGCTCCTACCAACTTTCTATTATCTGTCATCATGTGGGGTATTCCTCAGTCTATCATTTTGAATCATTTTGTAGGTGGAGATAGAATCATAGAATCAGCCAGGTTGGAAAGGACCTCTGAGATCATCAAGTCAAACTCCTGATCCAACACTGCCGTGGTTACTAGACGATGGCACTAAGTGCCACATCCAGTCTCATCTTAAAAACCTCCAGGGATGGAGAAGCCACCACTTCCCTGGTTAGCATATACCAGTGCCTGATTACTCTCTCTGTAAAAAATTTCTTCCTAATATCCAACATAAACCTCCCCTGGCAGAGCTTAAGACCACGCATGCCCTTTTGTCCTACTGCTAATTGCCTGGGAGAAGAGACCAACCCCCACCTGGTTACAAACTTCTTTGACGTAGTTGTAGAGAGTGATGAGGTCACCCCTGAGCCTCCTCTTCTCCAAATTAAACAACCCCAGCTCCCTCAGCCTCTCCTCATAGGACTTGTGTTCAAGTCCCTTCACCAGCCTTGTTGCTCTTCTC
>JAWWLV010000100.1:35145592-35183145 GCA_035041135.1 Platyrinchus mystaceus | reverse complement strand
TATATTGCTTTGGCTGTCTCTCGTTTCGGTTCTCTTGGTTTTTTTTTTACTTTTCCCCCTCTTCTCCCTTGTTTTGGGCGGGGGGGGGGAACATCTTGTGGTGGGGTTTGGAGACTTGGCAGGGAGCCAGCTCCAAACCATATCAGCAGATCTCTTAACAAAGATTCTTTTTCTGCTAATCAAGTAATGTTTCGTCAATCTGTAATTATTTGTGATGATGTAATTATTCTTAGGAAAAAGTATCTGTATTGGAGAACATTTGCCTTTCATATATTTTTATTCACTGCAAGATATTCTATGACTTGTAGCACTTTCTGCAAAGGATTCTGGGACAATACCCTGTTGACAAATTATGGGGCATACTGAACAATTCTCTTCCCTTTTGAAAGCTTGTGGGACAGGAAAAACAAATCTTATAATCTTTGTACTTACATGGAAGTGATAGGCACTGTCACATCTCTGAAAATTTGCCTTATCATCTTTGGTTTCTCATATCCATATGTTGCTTTTCTATCTTGACCCCACAACCTTGTTGTTGTATCATTTTTATAGTTTTTACAGAGAAGCAGAACTGGTCTAGAAGTTGGTGTGTTTGCTGCTGGAACTTCCAAAGTAGTTTACGTTATCTTATATCAACCAGGAACGAATAAATGATGTTAAGGGTGGAGATGTCAAAGAATTCAGATTTAGACCATGAACAAAGTATTAATTCTGTCTCGTATAGCAGACTCTGCTGAAGCATCTTTTACTGTTATCCCACCTGTCCATTTCAACTGACATAGCTGGAGTATGGGAAATGAGAAGGAGGCCCCTAAGGAGTGGACTCCGATGTTTTTTTTTTTAACCATATGATAGAAATACAAGTTAGAAGGTAACCCTGGCAGAACAAAGGATGTATTTCATATCTGATTGCTTTTGGTTGCATCATGCAGCTTAATCAAAATAAAATAAGCCCTTTCTTCTAGTTTGGATTTTAGCAAAGAAAGAAAATAGTTAGTTAGCACTGAAAATAGTTAACACACATAGTTCTGACTTTGTGCCCCTTTCTTTACTAAACGTAAGCTACCAAGAAACAGTTCTGAAAGGGTTCCTCACCTTGGAGCACTAAAAAAGTCTGCCTCCTTTGCTCATTCTCATGCTTTCTTAACATGTATATATGCAGATTTACTCAAAGAATGTGATGTCTGAATATCAGACTCATAGGAAACCAGCTTAAAAGAATACCTTTAATTTTTTGATTACTCCCAAAAAGATATTTTAAAGAACGTAGAGATGTTTCACAGTTTGGTTAATGAAAGATAATACTCAAAAGTTGAAAGTCATCTTGAACTTTATCTTAACAAGAAGATGAACGTTCGTTCTGCTGATGCTTTCTTTCTTTTCTTGAGTAATCTGGCTGCACCCCATTTCCTTTGAAATTTGGTCTTTTATGCTTTGTGTTATACCTCTTTCCAATAGTATGGTATGAAATACTAACCAAGCCCAAGCTTTGTTATGTAGGATTTCTGTGGCTAGGACATCAGAAAACTAAAGACTTTCAAATCAGCTTCTACAGAAAAGAAGCTGCCCTATTGCTGCAAGATCTTTCTTGAGAACTCCATCACAGCCAACTGAGCAATGGTCTCATGCTATTAAGCTGAACAACTGGAGACTTTGCTTCTTTTACTTAGAGTTGAAGAATGTTTTGATGTTTGGAATACCCTACAGATTCACATGAGTAAGAGAAAAATTAGGAGATGCAAAGGACGGAAAAATAATTTACAGCGTGTGTTAGAGTAGAGGCTTTCTGAGGCATCTCAGAATCTTTTCCTCTGTCACCTTTTTAAGGTGTGCCTGGATGAGGTGATGCACACAATAGGATGATTCCCCATTTCCAAACTTATGTGCCAGCTGCAGCAGCAAACTGAGAAGCTCTGTTCTTCTGGAGAGACACAGACAATTGCTCCATTGATGTGAGAAATGAACAGTCATATTGCTTTCAGCACAGTTTGAACGATTTACATTGGCTCCAGAAAGTCTTGCATGGTGAACTCACGTTCTCATTGTGACAGAGACATGGCTCACAAACCATGTGAAGAAATTTTGGGGGTTTTGTGTCCCCACAATCATAATTTTAAGCAGTTCTTCATGAGAAGGAAAGTGCTATTCCAGGAACAATTTATGATTTCTGAACAATATATAAGCATGCAATTCTGAACAGGAAATTGGTTCAAGACACAAGTTATGACTGGCAGACCTCATTTATATGCAGAGAAAGTATCACCTACAGCTTTCCTGAGATTGGCCAGTGCTCAACATGCCTTCACTGATTACATGTGTTGCCTGCAGCTCCGTTTTGATTGCACACACTGTATCCCCAAGCTCTCTTGAAGGAGAGGGTTACACAGAACAGGCTGTTCCATAGGAACTTCCTTTGACAAGAAGTCTGTCTTCTCTGTCATGTCTGTCATACCAGACATAAATCAGTGTCAATATACCACTCCAAAAGCAGTCCGGGCCTGCTCCACCTTCAGGCAGCCTTAGACAGTTGGCACACACTGCCTCTGTCCCAAGATCTGGAGAGAGGCAGGTGCTCCTACAGCACTCCCATATTTAGGAATATTTGTCAACTGAAAAAGAAACATGACTTTCATGAAGAGGCAAGATCTTCCTGTCTTTAACCCTGAGAGGTTTTTTCCTATTCCTTTTTGGCTTTGTGCATCTTATCAGTGGCTCTTCACATCTGCCCAGTCTAACCAATTAATTCCTTTATCTTGTGATGCTTTTGTAATTGGCTTGTAATAAATTATACCCTGCTGTTTAAGAATGTGTCAAATATTGTTTTAACTTGTCCAGTGCAAATGATTGAGAACTAGAGACTGAATCATAAAACAACATAGTTTTTTGCTGGTATTAAACAGACACTCAATAATTCTGCTGTCACTTACATCTACATAAATCCAGTATGAGTACACTGGCCTCAAGTACTTTCTCAGCATTTACACCACTGTGAGTGGTGGTAGATTTTAACTCTTCATTCCTGTGGTGAAATAGATGGACTCCAGGCCAAGATATACAGACTGCATTGGGAAAGCAGTGAGTAATGCTACGCAGTAATTTGAAGAGACTAAATTAAAAACACTGGTGGTTGCCTGAGGATGCTGTATTCATGAAGAGTGTGGCTAAGAAGTACCCCCTTAGTACCTAGTTTTACAATGAATCTACCATGGATAAAACCAGAAGTTCTTAACATGTATGCCCTTAAACTTGGTAAAGTATTATTTCCTGTACTAACAGGACTTAGAAAATATGAATGGGCTGTCAGGCAAAGACCAAAATTTTCTGAAAAGAGTGACTGTTTTCCCTATCACTGTGAGTCAATTTGGTCTCCGGGCTGCTCCAGGCTCTTCTCACTACAGCAGACTGGCCAACTGCACCAAATTATGTGTCAAGGCTTTTGGCAGTGCAACCTGTTTCCCACAGAACACCAAATGGAGAATTGAACTCTTCATTTAAGTCACTGACTGGACTGCAATCATTGAGCTCTTCTGCACAGGACAGAAAAGTTCATGTTTCAGCTGTTACTTTGCATGGGGACTTCTTTTTCCATTATTGTGGCCTCATATCACTGCCAGTTGTACAGATTAAAAAATAAATGCTATAATCCTCCACAGGCCCTTGACAGTACTGTTCACATATCCGAGGATTAAACTTTTACTCAACTACTTCAGAATTTTATTTTAATAAAAAATCCTAGAAAGTAGATGTGATGTTTTGTACTGCTTTACCTGCAGAAGGAGGTGAAATCATTCTCTTTATATGCCTATTTAAAATCCTGAGCATGAAGCATTACAACTGACCCATGTAGAAGAAAGGAGGGTAAAGGCCTGTTTTCTTTCCCTCTTTAAAATGCCAACAGAAGTGTAGGTTAACTGACTCATGTTAACCTTAGCTGAGCTGGTTGAACCTCGGGAACTCAAAGAATGACTGTTGTTTTATATGTTATTTAGGGGTTCCCTATAAAGACTCCCTTAAAATGAGGAGTGTACAGGCTGCTAGCTCTGGCTTTCTGGCAGATGTTTTTGATGGCATGTGTTAGAAATCAGGTCCCATCTAGGGAAACCTGATCACGAGACAGATGGCTGCTGTGGACCCAAACTTTTTCTCAGCATGGACCCAGAAGTGCAGAAAGTTTGGGTGCCAGTGGTTTAGAAGGGGCACCCTGAAGTACTGAGAGCAGAACTTTGCCCATAAGAGGTACATTTACAGCTCTTTTTCTGGTCCCAGTAGTTCACATTCCTTTGCTTTAATTTAGGACGTGGAAAAGTGCACACATACCGTTACCATATCTAGTACAACTTTAGATAGAGCATTTGCTCTGGAGGAAAAATTCTGCCAGATTCTGTGCCTTTCCTGGTTAAATTTGGTCCACCAAGATTTACAGCAGTGGCTGTATGATACAGATTGGTTTTTTTGAAAGTCTTTAATTTTGTCTTGTATCATATTCAGGTCCCCAGTTTTATTTACTGTGTCTAATTTAGGAAGATCCTCTGTTTTTTTGTCCACTTCATGTACATCTTGGAAAATAAATGAAAACAGGCATGACTCAAGCAATAAAAAGTTCTAAATAAGGAAAAGACAGATAGGCACTTTTGGAACTTTTAAATGAAAACCTGACACAGGAAGAAGAAATGAGTCTAACAAATAAATTTCCTATTCGTTGAAAGATCAAATAGAATCGAAAATTGAGCAGTTAATATAACACATCTTTACTGCCTATGCTGCAGAACAACAGAGCTCTCTTTGCAGACAGAACAATTGGGAAGAGCTTGAAAAACTCATCATTCAATGCTTCATGGTTTTTTCTCCATTGTGCACATTTATATATAGCCAAATCTTCAAGTCTTGACCCACATTATATTCACTCCCTGCCAAGACAAAATTGACACGAGGCCTATATTGTTGCTAGTGCTAGAGCATATGAAACATTAAGGGTGGTGTTCTCTCTACTGTTTCTCAATAGGGAATTTCACGGCCTTTTGAAGTAATTCAATATATTGTTTACAGAAAAGTTCCAAAGGCAGCTAGGCACCTAAATCGCTTACTACTTTGAGAGCACTGCTTTAGATGGACTAAAATGAAGTCAGGAGCTTGGCCAGAGACAAGCAGAGTTTCAGGTGGGAGTCCTATACAAAGTATTTAGTTTATAAGCCAAAGTGAGATTTCTGTGACTGCCAACCTGCTTCAGGCCCCAACTTGTGCCTGACCGCTGTGCAGCTCCCTGTCTCACGTATCATCGGCAGAGATCTTGGAGTGGGAACTGTGCTGACAGTCCTGCTGGCGATGCTCAGGGCTAGGTACATGTCATTCCTCTCACAGAGCAGAGTTGGCTGTACAGCATGATCAGTCGTTGAAACTTGCTCTGGTTGGTAAACAGAGCAGGAGAGACTTGCAAGATTCACAGGGAGGAGGTGTTTAGCAATGTTGCTCCTCTGTTTCAACGAGCACACTCTGAACACAGATGTTTCTTGCAATGCCATGCACAGAGCCAGGCCTTACTTGAAGGAAATATGAATTCCCATGACACATTTTTTGTTTCTGTAAGCCAAGTCAATGGAATAGTCACCTTTTTGATATTTGTAAATAAGTTAGCACAGCATTTCCCCTGTTGGAATTAACTGAGTACCTAATTACAGTGATAGAGAACTATTCTTTCATGGCCTAATTAGAATATTGAAATACTGTACTTATCCTCCACTAAGGCCCATGTATGTCTGTGTGATCAATCTTTCTTTAAAAAACAAAACCAAAGCATCAAAATCACACATAGGCCTATGTGTTTGCAAAAAGACAGGAGCAAACTTGTGTATGTCCTACCATGAAGGTATTTTCTGTGAATTGGGCCGTAAGATTGCAATTCTAAGCAGCCACACAATTAATTCTTCAGTTATGCAGTCCAATTAGGACAAATGCTTCCTTTCTAGTTTAATTAGAGATGGGTAAGCTCGTTTGAGCTTATTTGTATAAAATATGTGCTCATTAAACAAGGCCTGGATTTTGTTCAGCTTGTTAGAAATGTTGTGAAAAAAGAGCTTTCTCACACTGCCTCTGGCTTTTTTAACCCTTTCAGGACCACAAGTCTGGCAATCTATCAGTTAGCCTCAGAGTACAGTACACTTGCATCTGCCAGAAAAAGGGTGATTGCGCTACAGTTGGTGTATTTGTAAAATTCATGCGGCCATGGAGTTAAATATATGCCACCATCAGATATCACTTATTGCAACACCTATCCCTGTGGGCTAATGCAACTTACTGATAATGGGTTCGTAGGGTTTACTCATCTTTTCAGATCTCCCTGGCAGCAGAATGAAGGAGAAACTTCACGGCTGACACACAACCTGTCTGCTGAGAAAAGAGCTGGGGACTTACAAAACAGTATGTGGGGAACAAAGTAGAAAGATTTACATGAAAACTATTCCGTATGAAGACACAAAGTCTTCATACTATGCAGTATGAAGACACAAAGGGCACAAAGTCAGTTGAATTGTTCAGAGGAAACACAAGGCCAATAATTTGAGCATAGGGTTTTCCCCTTCCCTCCTCTAACGTTGTTTCTTTTGTGAACTCATCTATATAGCAGAGAATAGTTCAATTCTGTGATGAAAGCACCTGCATGAATCTCATGCTGAAAAATGCCCTGAAGCAGGACATCATCTATTCAAACAATACTTGCAGAAAATCGAGCATTCCATCCTTTTGATCCGGATAGATTTTCTTCTGACATGCTCCTTTGGCCTCTGGTCTTTGAAGTGGAAAGGACGAAAGATTGAGCCACCTTCCAGGCTACATGTGGGTACAGAGAAATGAAGCCTTACCAGATTGTCAGGCACAGCTGAAAGCACCCAAGCCTGGGCAGAAGCCATGGTACAGGGGCAATGCAGAATAGGAAGATCCCAGATGGCTAGAAAAGGCATGAGGGCAGGCTGTCAAAGATTAAAACCTAATTTATCCCTCTTGGATCCACACATTCCCCCATGCTGTCAGCAAAATGGACAAATGCAAATCACAGGCTACAAAGTGGTAGATGCCAGCCTCATCCAAACGAGCTCTGGGGCATGACACAGCTATCTTACAAATGCAAATCCACTCCTTTTCTCCTGCACGTGAGGGAGATTAAGCATGCAACAAGTGTGCATTCAAATATTGTGTTCACAAACACAGCTCTTGCCCTTTGAAATCCTGGCCCTGAACACCTTTAGTTTCTGCTGCAATTATTAGACCTTTGGTCTGACAGGCAGAGAAGGAGGAGAAAGCTGAAGAGTGGTTCCCAGGTCTCCAGGTGATTTCCATAGGACAGGAAAAAGCCCATAGAGCATAGACTAAAAAAAGCTTACATTTGGAGTCTGGGGCCCCTTGTTGAAAAGCTGAAAGAAAATGGCACGTCTCTGGACTCATGACTGTCTTGGTCTATGAGCTGCTTGCAGACATTTGCAGGTTGACAAAACCTCTGAATCAGAGGGAAAATGTGGCACCTATAAAAGATGATGTTCTAAGTTGTACATCTGGGACCACATCCAAAGTCCATTGAACTTAATAGAAACATGGACTTCAGACACCGTTTAATGGTATAGCAATGACACATAACTCAGCCCTACATGAAGGGGTTTGGGCTTTCTCCAGTGCATGGTGCTGAGCTTCTTACTGCCTCAACACCTGCACTTTCAGGATTGCCTTGTGTGTAAACATGGTGTGAAATAAAGACACTGTAATTTTAAAAATGTTATTTAATTACTGCAGATTTATGATGACATCATGGTATTTATGATCTTGTATTTTCACAGGTGTCATGTCATCATGTCTTAGTCTGACATGAGTTGCTTCATTTAAGCTAAATAGGATGAGGTTGAGGGGAAATGCTGGTTTTGAGCTGAGACCTACTGGGACATGTCATGTTGTATTAAAAAAATAACCAAATGCAGATCTTTCTGCCGCCATGTGTCAGAAAAAATAACACCAGAATCTCTTTTTAAGGATATGATGGTCCCAACATGTCTTTTACTTTCACATGGAGAAGATTTCCTAAATAATCAACCAAAATGCAAAGGGAAGACTTTCATAATTAGTAGCCTGAAGAGCAAGTGCAGAGGTACATCTTTTCTCTCTCACTCCATTGACAAGCAACTTGAAACAAATAGAAATGCTAAAAGAGAGGACAATGACCTAAGGAGTGGAGGGTCTCCACATCAATCACACAAGGGGAAGAAAGCTCTTCTGGAGGTAAGCAGCATGAAATTTTCTCTTACTTCTGCAAGTGAATGATGCTTCCCTATAAAGGAAATATTTTTTTTATTCTTATTTTCTGTTGTGGGAGTGAATAGAACCATAGGGGGTAACATTACTGTCAATGTGCTTGTCCCTCAATGTAGTACTTCAAATACTTTCCAACAGGTTAATAAATATGTAGACCAAAAAAAGGAGAGAAAAATATAACAATTTGCGGTTATCAAAGAGACTTTAAGAAATTTTTATTTTTTGGTTAGGTGCTATAATGATCCAAATAGTGTTAGTATGATCATGATTGCCAAACATAAGTCAAAGTTATTTCAGCTGAGGTTCCCCCAACTTCACTGTCTATGGTAGAAAATCATTGTGATTTTATTTCAAACTGGAATTTGGTGTCAGATAAGTGACTGGCTTAATTCCCAGACCCCATGGACCTTTGCCCACATTTTATTTCAAACTTTACTGTAATTGTCAATATCCTCAAAAAAGCCAGGCTAAAAATGTGTAAAAGGTTTACTTTCAGTTATCAGATGGCTTAAGATACTTATCTGTAGCTATGGCAGTTTCTGATGTTACACAAAAAGGAAAGCAAGCAAAGAGCCACCTGAGGGCATAACTTTTAGGCCAAGCATTGTGTGCCCTAGTATGGCTTAAAGCTTTTCAGTCACATAGTTCAAAAAATTCCAAGACATGTAAATTTTCTCAAGAACAATATGATATATCTTTTTAACCCTGATTTTAAACCATTTTTGCTGAAAATAAAGACCCAGGGTTCCCTACAATGAAGTGTACCCTTAATTTTTCTGCCCTAATGAACTGACAGAGTAATGACACAGATATTCCAGTTAACACTAGTCCAAATATGCTAAATTTGCTTCAAGCAATTTCCCTCTGGGTAAAAAAAAAAAGTCTTTGAGCACTCACAGAGCCCAGAGAGAGGGAACAACTGTCCTGTCATCATGCCAAGCATTTGGAACAGGAGCTATGTTTTGTGCCACGTTAATAAACATTTACAATTGCAAGAGGTTAAAGGTGGAAGGGGAGTGTGGATGATAGAGATACCTCAGGAATCTGGCTGGCAGATAACAGGGAGGGCTAAGAGATCTATAATAAGCGAAGAAAAGCTCCAACTGAGAAACCTTGCAGGATGAGGAATGTGCCTGGCCACACCTGCTGGATTTACTGCATGTTCTAATCCATCTGAGACTGAAGAGAATATTTTTCATCAGTAACATACATGTCCCTTCATTTCACTGAACAAAGAGGTACAAAACTGCAATGTCCTTGAGACTGTTAATGGAGTCCTGATAACTGGGACAAAACCTGAGTTACCAACAAGAGGATTTTCAGGTACCACTGTTGCTTCCTGGTAGTGAGTCAAGGAGGATGCACAGCTCCTGTTTTGGCATCAGACAGCAGCATTGTCCCTCAGTAGAGGTTCTTCATGAAGTTAATCGTACTTAGGATATGAAGGATAAAACTCGCATAGACTAAAAGAAATTATAAAATTAGATGGCAGGAACTAATAATAATAATTTTTAATGGTGGAAGTTGGTCATCAAGTTGGTCACAAGGATTTCAGATTCAGAAAAGGGAGATTAGAATCTGCTGGTTATATCTAAGTTATTTAAGAGGTGAAGATAAAGCCCTATGAAAAAGAACTACAGAAAGGCCTCACAGCACAAAGATATTAAGCAAGAAAATGGCCAATGAAATTCAGTGTAGATAACTGTAAACTGGTGCATGTCAGAGAAAAAAGTTTCAGCTTTACTTACACTATGAGAAGCTTTGGTGGGGCTGTTTCTATATGGTAATAGGATCTTGGTTTTCACAGAAAAAAGCCCTAAATCAGCCACTGGTCTATATGGGTCAGAATGGTAATTTGAGTGCTTGGCATTATTTGAGAGAGAAAAAATAACAGAGTAAAAAATGCCACAGTATAACCTTTATTCTCCAACACCTTGAGTACATTGTAGTCTCTCAAGGACATAGAAGAAATGGAAAAGGCAAAGAAAAAAACACCAAGAGTGATCAAATGCTTTTGTTCAACAATTAAATAGACTGGAGCTCTATGGGAAAGATTACTGAGGTTGTTATTAGTAGTTCCTAATGAGGCAATCGGTGCAATGGGAAAAAATAATAGCGAAAGCATTCACCATTTCCTCTGTTGCAGGAATCAGGGGACATCAAATGAGATGAGTGGGGAAAACAAAAAAGAAAATACCTTTGCACTGAGTGTGCAGTTAAACTAGGGTGCTCCACAGTGGGGGGCATCAGGGCAGCGTGCATGTTAAGTATGCAGGGTTTCAAGAAAGAATGGCACAAATTCAGAAGAGAAAAATCTAATGGGGACTACTGCTTATGAAGGCCCAGGAAATTACTGAACTGCTTGTCATCGAATACTAGGAAAGTATTCAAGAGAAATACATCTATTCTATAACATCTGGTATTGGACCCTGCTGTAGACAGGATGTTAGGCAAGGTCAGCCTTTAATTCTGTCTTTTCTAAGTTTTTAATCACCTTTCTGTTTGCAACACAACACAATGACACAGCTGCAAATGCTTTTACTCTCTCACCACCACCACCATGGTGATCCAGATAGCTGCTAGCATATGAAATCTGCTGTTATCCTTGAGCTTTCATTAGGACGATTTCCCAAAACAAGCCAGCATGTGATTAACTTTGGATAGAGCTGTCATTGGCTTCTGTAGGACTCAGTTTAAAATTACTTATCTCATTAAGAATTTTGTTGAAAAAGGAAAAAAAAATTACTTTGATGAAAGCAGCCCACCATGTTTATATCTTTCAACTGCAAGAAATCATACCACTAAGCAATGAGAAATATATACAGAAGCTAATAACTCTTTTTTAATAGTTTTAATTAGTCTTCTCTCTGTTCCATATTTCCAAGTGATTTCTGTCCTTCTAATTGGCAAATGCTGATAGGCTTCTTTATAAACAACATCATGTTTATTTTTTATTTTTTTTTATTTATTGCACAAAGACAGGTGAGGGCCAAGAATATGTCTCGCTTTGTGTAGCTGGATAGTTCTTATCTAGCAAGATATTGGCTGCTGAATTAGAGGAAATATTTAATCCACAGTAAAACTGGAGAAAAGATAATGGCAAGTCTGGGTAGTCTGGGTGAATGAAATAACACACTTGCAAACAGACATGATCACATTTCTAGACTGTTCTATTATTTGTTCCCCTTGGGATATATTTCATTACCTTCTTTTCAATACTAGTGTTAAGCCCTCAAAGAGATTATTACTTTATGCAAAGGATCTAAAATGGATGAAAAATTACTCTGAAGTAGGGGAAGGTGAAGAATTCATGAGAAATGTACTGATGCTAGATTCCACAACTTTGAAGGCACATTTGCTACTATCCAGAAACTGGGCTGCTTTGAGGAGTTAAATTAGAAAAAACAAGAGTTATAGGCAGTTTGCCCATGCATGATATGAGAAGCCCCTGTCTGTAGGTGACAAGCACTTCACAGAAAGCTAAAACCTCAAATTTCCCTCCATTGTCTCATGGGATAAGATGGCTGTACAAGGCTTCTCCTCAGCCTGTCTGGACAAGACAAATAACCCAGCCCCAGAAAAGTTTCCATCCCAGGAAAATGAAAGTGTTGAGGCAGAGACATGGTTCAACTTCTGAACCACAGCAATGCTAATTGCTTATTTCTTACATGATACCATAACAAAAGTAGGCCTATCTTTGGATTTGTGACAGTGGAGCAGAAGAATCTGCATGTTCTTTCAATCTCTTCTGCAACTCTGCAATCCAATTCCCCCTCACGTCACTCTTAAGAGACAGAAGAGTGAAGTTATTCCAGTTTTGCAAAATTTATTTGAAATGTTAAGCAGACTGCTTAAGCTCACAGGTCAGCATGCTTCTGGCAGCATTCAATCTCTTCATTTCCAGTTCTATCACAAAATTTTTTATCACACAGTTTTTATCACAGAATCTTCCACCAGAACCAGAGTTCAGCCTCTAGGCACTTCTCTGGAGATCCAACCAAACTTTCCTATGAATGCAGAGTGGCTGCAGGCAATCCACATGTGTGAGGAAGAAAGCAGGGATCAGAAATTTAACTTCTCATTATCAAAAATGAACTGCTGGAACCTCAAGCACACTTCCACTCTGAGGACTATGTTTCAATAGAGTTCGCTACGTCTCTACATAACCATAGTATTCAAGTCTTTTGTCCAAAGAATCAGGGTAGAGCCGTGTCCACTGCAATCTTTTGAGGCACATCCTTTGTTATTTTGGTTGGCAGATCACGGTATTGCACGAGGACTCATTGAGGCTTTCTGGTCTCCAAATACATGACCCAGAGAGACCTTCTAAGCTTTTCACTCTCATGGGAGGACTTGCCATTTCTTAACCATGAAGATGTCTGCCTTGTCCCTGCGTGTCCCAGGCATTCATCACAGTTCAGGCTGTGCTGCAGACATCTGTATTCTACATCCAGGAATGTGTGACAAATGCCTGCAGGAAGGTAAGTATCTTCTAGGACTCTCTTGCTTAGCAGCTACTGTGGGGCAACAGTGAACAAAGGGTCCTGACACAACACACACATATCATCGCATCTACTCTTATGCTTCATTACAAGCCACACAAGACAGGCTTTGTGCACAAAAATAGTTCAACATTTACTCATATTCATTGGCAGTCCTGGGACCCAGTATGTTTTCAGTTTAACTCCCAGTGTGTCTCTCTTTCCCTATTCTCTCAGGGAGATGAGATTGGATTTTTTTCCAGAACACCCACACACCTTGCATAAGCCTGAACCTGATTACCACACAGCAAAATAGAATCTTTGTGATGAGGCCCATGCAGTTTCCCTACTCAGAAAGTCAGGCTGTCTAAGAAACTTCTCAGGAAGGGTTGCTCCAGTGCTGGGAAGAGCACATCTGCTCAGACCCGTGCGCTCTGAGTCCCTTGCCTTGTGATCCAGCCGACCTGTGGCAGGGATATCTAGGCTTTCTGGTCCACCCTTGCCTACACAGAACAGGATCAACACCCTTGTCACATCCTGGGCTATGAATCTGAAATGGCACTAGAGGTGCCCAGAGTAACTGTGTGGGCTGAGCTCTCAGCTGGCTCTTCTCTGTGTGTGCTCTGCAGAGTCACAGTGTGTCTCTCACCTCTTACGTGGACCTTGACAAACCATTCATTGTGCAACTGTCACGATTTTATTCCCTTGCATCTCTGTGCAGCAGTGCCATCCCACATGAAGAGTCCTGTTCCTCCTTTTTGCTTTCAGTTGTCTCTTTCACCCAACTTCTTCCTCTGTTTCAGATCTGAGCCCTCTCCTTGTCTTCCAACTCAAACTCCCTTCGTCACTTAAAACCTGTGGCACAGAGTATTTCAGGTGGAGATGAGTTTATGGAGATGAGTTATGCAACAAGGCTGTGCAAAATAATTGCAGCCTCCCCAAAAATGTTACGACTGGGTCTTCTCACTTGATTGTTTGGGCAAACCCAAAGATAGGAGCTCAACATCTGCTGCTCCTTGCTATGATGATGATGATGATGACTGGTGCAGTGAGAGACTGTGGAAGTGCCTGTTTGGTTTGACCAAACTTCTCTGACAGGTGTTTTCCAGTTATAAAAGGAGCTGTCATTTATAAAAGTCAAGAAGTTTTTAATTTGCCCCAACACTGGAAAGAACAGCATAGTTTAGTGGTGATTTTAATATTTTGAATGGTAAATTTCTAGCAAGGATATATAGTAATTGTATTTGTACTTGTTTAAATTAAAATCCAGCTCTTTTGGCTGCTCTTAGTCCATTTGCCTTCTAGCATTGTCCTGAGCATCTTCAAAGTTGTAAAATGAGACATCTCAATTGATGGCAGAAATGTGGTTAGTAGAAGCAAGTACCAGAAACCCACTAACTCACTAATCAGTTATTAAAGTGACTTTTGTCAGACCATAAATTGCAGCTATCGCATTTCCCTATAAACAGACTTCCCTACTCTGGTACTGGGGACTGACATCTGGGATATGTTTGAAACATCACAAAATGGGTTATGCATATCATTTCTTCGAGATCATTCAGAGAGATAAACCAGAATAGATGAGGTAAAGGAAGAAACTAAAGGTGGTTTTGGTCCTCTGTTTCCCATACTTCCTACAGCTTTCTGTCTCTTTTGGGAGACTCTGTATGCCAGAAAGTTCCTCTGCTTATTTATTCCAGTTACATTCAAGCACACAAATCATTACGGGCAAATCTTCTCTTTCTCTTAGCTAAAGGAAAATCACGCTGAAGTTCTGGCTCTGATGGACACAATGTTTACTCTATTTACAGAGCATCAGGAAGGGGATGACTAGATATTCACTTTCTGACAGTGAGACCTACTTCCAAGCACCCTCCTCTTCTTGCTTTCTCTTTTCTCATGTCTGCTCTCTTACCACACAATATTTTATCCCTCTCTACTGAGATCACCTCTGTAGATCCAGATGTGGACCAAAATCTCTTCTGACAGTCTTGGAGCAATAACAAAGTATTGGATTGAGATTGTTTCCTTATGACAAATGAAATGAAAATGCTAGTTACAGTGATACAGATCTGAGCAGCTTTTGGATACAAGAGGTTTTTAAATCCTGATTCTAGTGGTTGTGCTTTGTGCTTGAGTTTCAAAATACAAATTGTTCATATATTGAAGGACAAATTAAAAAAAAAAAGAGTAGTCCTGTGCAAATTTGACTGTGGAGCCATTATTTTTCAAATGATCATTTTCTCCTGCTTCTGCCTATACAGAATTTTTAGCTTTGAATTTTGCTTTGTGCTTCATGTTGAGCAAGACAAAAATCAACGTACAGTTCAGATACAGCCACAAGGGTTCACAAAGCTGGTGAAATACAAATTTTGCAGGATCTCTAGGAGAATACCACAAGTAGGTTCCACATTCAGAGACACTGGACATAACTTTGTTTTGTAGATTTGCAAACCTGTGACTAATCAAAATTCATTTACGGAGTGCATTGCGAAATCTGAAACCAGATGTGTTTTGCGTCATTTAGGGTTTATTGGGTACATTTAGCCAGAAAACACATATTTCTTTGCTCTCCTTATTGGGCAATGTTTGCACACAAAAATTCCTTAAGCAACCCACAACCTGTCTTTAAAGTATTAATTCTCCTCGTACCTGAATATTTTAAATTTATAAATATGAACTTATCAAAGTGTGTGACACTGCTTTTCCTAAGATACATGTAGGTATCTACACTTGGGATACTCCATGCAGTCACACAGAAAATCTGGTGATAACTAGATGTTCACAATAGGGTAAGCAATGAAAGAATTCAGTAATATATTGCTTTCCTATACCTATTTGTCATGGAGATATTCATCTGCAAAAAAAAAAAAAGACAGTAAAAAATTGATTTTTTTTCATTTAATAGGCTAACTACTAATCAGCTGAAGAACAGCAATGTATTCTGAAGCTCACTTAGAAACGTACACATGTATTTTAAATGCATAGTCCCAAGCATACAGAATCTAATGCATTTTGTATCATCCTGAAAGAATTTTAAATGGACAGATTTTTAGAAAAACACATTGGAACAGAAAAAGTATTTTATGCATTTGAAAATCTACAAAGCAGATCTGTTTGGGCTTTTCCATACAGCAGGTAAATGCATCATTTTTCAAAACTCTGTTCACACTATGGGTGATTTCACTGCAAAACTATAGATTTATTACATTTCTGAAATTCCTATAGCCAGTGTCAACTAGAAAATGTTTAATATCATATCTTACAGAAATGCAGGAATATAAAAAGCATTTATCAGTTATGTCAGAAGCCCTTAAACTGCATTTCTACTTCACTCTTTTGTTTATCAGGGTTTTGTCTGAAGATCTGCTCTTTTCAGTTGACAGCTCAATAACTACAGTAAGAAACATACTTTGAATGACTTATATTATTTAAAACACTGTAGCCTACTGTCCCTAGAGAGAAGAGCTGCACATTCACATTCAGGGAACAGAATCAAGGACCTGTTGTTTCCTAGGATTCATATGTCAGTAAAACCCAGAGGTTTTTTTCCAAGCTGTATAGCTCTTTGAAGGAAGAAAGGGATCATAACTGAAGCATGGTTGGAATTTATTTCATCCAGCACAACGCAAGCAACAGCTCAGGTTTGGTCTCACACTTGTGCATTGATCAATACCTTATGCCAACGTACTAAGCCATTAATCATCACAGAAGGAGCTAATATTACACCAAAAAAGGTTCCAGCAAGACTCTTAATTTCAAAAATAAACCCCACACCCTCTCATTTCAGGAGATAAATGTTTTATATGGTAACTATTTAATATAACATAAGTACTACAAGAAGAGCAAATTTCTGTGCACCTGTGTCCATTTTATGAAGTACCCTTTGGAGCCCAAATGGGGTGGACTAAATGGATAAATTAAAAATCTGTTTCACCTGTGGAATCTGCTTATAATTATAAAATCCTTAATTTAAATGTTAAAACTATTTGGTAGGATTTGTTAGTGAATATATGCTTTGAGAAATCTTTGCTTAACTGAGGTTTTATTAAGAAAATATTTATTAATGGCATTATTATTTGAAAGTCAGCAGTTTAACATAGCTCTCCTGTCTTTGATGAATAGCATAAGGCTAATAATATCCTTTCATAAGTTCAGTTTATTTCTGTGATATTATCTATGTGAAAGGAGTCTTTGCTACAGAGTTTTTTTCTGATTTATGCCAGTCTCTTTTTTCCCTATAATCTGTCTCTTGCTGATAAATTTACTTGGGTTCACAAAGTAAACAGAATTTCAGAGCCAAAAAGCGATTTCTGCTACTTTAATATCATATAGGTTGGTGTGTCTCTAAACCAGTGGTTGTTCTGTTTCTATCCATAGAAAGCACACTTAGGAAGCTGAATTTTCTTCTGTGCATTCATGTAGAATGCAATACTACAGTTAAAATTGCATTAATTTTTATTTTTCCACTATAGTGTAATTTTGAGAAGAATATAGGGACAATGAAAAATTATATATCTTGAAAATATTAATTGCACACATTTCTTGTAAAGAAAAACTACACATTTTAGAAATATTCTTAGCTACATGCAATTCCTGTAAAGCTATATATAGCTCTCAGATTTTGACTGTTGATCAGAAAGCACAGGATAGTGTGCCTGGGCACCAAGTTCACTCTTGGGATCCTGTAACATCTTTGTGAACTTCTGGGGACAAAAGTGGCCATTCTTCAATCAGATATCAAGAAAGAGATGTATATGTGTTTACTAATCCTCTTCATTTAGTCTGGAGTCTGGGCTTCACTATTCCATGTATCATTTGTAAAGCTAGATACAAAACGCAAAACGAAAAATGGTTAGTAAACCTTCTGCCAAATAATGTTTGGACTAGAATGCAGAACGGTTAAAATGTGTTCCCAGGACAGTGCAAGTGTGTTATACTCAGCCAAATACATAGCTTTCCCTTTGTATTCCTTCTGTTGCCAAACTGGGGCTTCCTGAGGAAAGGAATAAGGAAAACTCATCAGGGACTGAACGTGGGTTATCTGGAAGAAGTGCTCCTTTTGTGTTCTCTTTTTATATCCCAGCAACCTTCCCTCTCTATGAAGAAAAAGCATCATGGGTATCTTACTGGCTGTTTTTTGGGGAAAAGAGCAGCATACTGCTTAGGTTAAAATGCCTCATGTCATGTACAGACTGTACTGCAGGAGAGCCTTTTAGAAATCAGAAACAAATAGCAAAATTTGTCACTGCTTTACTTAAGACGGAAACAAGTTGCTAGAGAACATGCAGCTTTTCTGTTAGACAATCAGAAGAAAATGGGTGTTTTTACATAAAACCACCTATATACAGGTAGAATCTGACAGTTTTGTTCCGTACAAGTGAGCTCCCCATTGCTCTGCAACTTTTTTCTCATTTATCCAACAGACTGCAAAGAAAAACACCATGGAAAAAAAGTGCAGAAGAATTAAACTCTCACAGGGTTCTCCAGGCTCTACCCTTTCTTCTCTTCTGGACATTCATCCTCCTGGGTCACTATGGGCTCAGGGGGAAATTGCATAGCTCCACGTGGATGTTGGTCATTGCAAGAATGCCAAGAGACCATGAAAATGGCACCAGGATTTTCCTTGAAACCAACCAAAGGAGACAAGAAATGGCCAGCAGCTGCAGAAAGATAATATCCCTTCAATGATATAAATTATAGAGTTACTTTTTAAAATATTTGCTGCTGGAATGTACCTTTACAAAGTGGGTACCTGCTTACCAATGTCTCTCTGTCCCCGCTCTATACACTTTACTGCTTCATTTATGAAGAATTGACATTTGCAACATAAATATTTTAAATTATTTGGGTTCTTTTATGTCTAAATATGCACACTTTCAAAAGAACTCTTTCCATTAAAATATATAAAGCAAATAAATGTAGTATGTTTTGGGCATTAGATCAGAGACTTTAGGTCTTTTTTCATGTCACCTCCTAAGGGGAGTACACATTAAATTGCAGTTTGCATGGCAAAATAAGTTCAGCTTTTCATAATCAGTGGCTCTCAAAAAAACTTAGTTTTCTAGTGGGACACACAATCTCCTGCTGGATGGTGCTCTGAAAGCAATCTAGAGGTTTCTCCATTAAATAATTGTGAACACGAGGAATATTCCTCCTACTGACTTTGAGTAAGTTGCCGAATGAGATCCTGAAAAATTCGGGCTGAAGATTGCTTTAGATTTGCAACAGATTGGTGTGTTTTTGAAGTGTGTTGTGTGTGCACCTGTATTGTATGTATGTATGTATGTGTGTGTGTGTGTGCACGCGCGCATGTGCGTGTATGCATGCAAGCAGAGATACAAAACATCCTCATGGTCAAACATCAGTCAAATGGAATACAGCCTGTGTTTTGGCTTAGATTGGCAAAGAGGAAATTGAATGCTTCAAAGGATTATTAGAACATTCTAAAAATTGGAACATTTAAACGAGAATAGGAAAAACATGAAGGAGGAGAGGAAGATGAAAGAGAAAGGCATACATATAAAACTAAACCCAAAAGATAAGTGTCCTGCTTTCAGACTTTCAGTAAATAGTGACTGCCAAGCTTGGTCTTGATTGACTGCCAAATGTGACGATTTTAAGACATACAAGACGTTATAACCCAAGAAACACCTCAGATGAGTAACTTGGGACTTTTCTCAAGCTCTCCCTTTCTCCTTCTAGTGTTAGTTTTAATGTGTTTCTTTTATATATGGACACTTTTTCTACCGCACACTCGCCTCCCTTCCTAATTTTCATACTACAGAGTTTTGCTTCAAAACCCACAGCTGTGTTACAAAAGTGCTAGAAGCTACAGCTCCTGGGAAAGTGGAGTAAGAGTACTCTACACCCCCCTCCCCCAACCACCACCCCCTTCACCCCAGATGAAGTAGGGTCAGGGGCTCTTTTGCTGTCTACTAAGCAGAAATTTTGGTTTGTTAACAAGGAGAGCATACAGCTGATTTTTTCCCTCTCCTTTCTTTTAAATGGCCATGAAGGTAATCCGAAATGCTTTATGATCTTGAAAAGATCTGTAGCTGGGATCCATAAAATTGACTCTAGAACCTTTGGAATAATACATTTTAACAAGCATAGACAAGGCTGAGTGTGCTTTTAATGAGCAGTAGATAGTTGACAGGAAAGTCAAAACTTTACTTTGCACTCAAACTTACTGGGTTAAAATCTGCCAAAATAAAACCTTGGCCTGCCAGAAAATGCTCAGAAAACAGACTACTGTGTCCTAGAGACTCTGCAACAGACGCCTTAGTTTTGAGAGGTTTCTTCAGACCTGCAGCACCTTTCCCTCTTACCTGCTTACCTCCTTTCTTTGAGGATGGGGTGTAATATTGTGCTTCTATTAAACAGCCCTCCGTAGTCCAATTTCTAAAGTAGGACTGGAGAGGCCTTAAAGTCAAATCCCATTATAATTAACTGAAGCAATTCTCAGCTTTTTCTAAACACCCATATCTTTTGACCTGAGTTCCAAAGAGCTTCTCAAAGCAGCTACATCCAATATACTTCAGACTCTTTAGAACATTATTGCACAGAGGTTTGTATTATTGTTCTTAATTTAGCATGCTTTTCACACCTTTTTACAGCTGGTTGAATTATTTTTCTTGGAAACTAATTATCTAGGAAACAATTCTGAGGATGATTCATTTTCAAAGCAAACCTGTATTTTTGTAAATATCATAATAATTTGCACATTTTTCTGGATGGCTTCATAAAAAGTTAGCCTTCAAGTTACTGATACATTGTTCATATCAACTACTATGTTTGTTCTCTATTCATAGTTCTTAAAACACCTTGTTTTTATGGTTTTTGACATTTTGTTTTCTCAAGCATGAAAACAACTGCAGCAGATCATGGCAGTGTACTCATAGCTACTAGTCATTCTTCAAGACAAATAAAGCTCCACTCCTTCCGTTCAAATAGGAATCCCTTCACTTGCAAATAGCAAGTTGTACAGGGGAATAATGTGTTCCAGACAATTATCCAAGCCATTTTTGGTTTTGCACTCCTTTGCTTAAAAGACAATGAGACTGCAACTGGACAGCAAAATTTAGATACTATCTGCAGTCATTTTGGAAATGTTGGCTGGTTTAGAAGTTGGGTTTTTAGGATCTGTTGCTACAATGAAGAAGAAATTTTAATGGATTTTATAAGGAATTATTTCCTTCATCCAGTATCTTGTGCCAAGGTGTGGTAAATGAAGTCTTGAGCTTTAGATAGTTTTTCTAAAGCTATCGGGTCCCACTTTGTTGAGGTGTGCATTGTGCTACCACTACACTTTCCCTATCACTGTGTCAGTGATGCCATCCGCAGCTGGGTCAGATGACTGGGACTATAGGGTACATTTTGACTACATGAAGCAGATGCTCTTCTTTATTTGACATTGATTAAAAATCAGTCTGACTTCTAAGTCTTCCCATCTGCAAAACACATAGGCTCAGGAAGTATGGCAGGGATTTTGATTAAGTACATGTTTTCCTTTCGTCTTCGTTTAAAGTTATGGGCAAAACACGAGGAAAATGACACCCAAACTTCCGTGGTGTGTGAAGGTTTTGAAATGCTCTGCCAACTTTTGTCTTTTTTTTTTTTTTTTTTTATTCAGCCATAGTAGATTATTTCTTACATCTGGATTTCGGAAGAAACAGGAAGCTGATGAGTCAAATGTCCACAGGGATTGCCCTTATGGATGTTTCAAAGATGTTGGCAAGAATGACGTAAATCACCTCAGACCTCAGCTTTTGAGGCTTTGGTAAAGAATGCAACACTGAAAAAGCTTCAGAGAGGAGGAAAGCCCCTGGCAGGGAGATGGTAATTGCCATAAACAAGTGATCTATAGTCAAAGTTGCCTGAAGTCCACTCTAACTGTAGCTAGCAGTCCTTAAACACATTCCTGTTACAGAAATATATCAATCTTCCTCAGTGACCCCATTAATGGGTTGGAAAAAGGTTGTGGAGAAAACAGTTTGTCTTTCAAGGTCAGCACAATTTTGAGATATTCTTATCTTCATGATTATGAAAAGACAGTTTTAAGAGGGAGTACAATTTCTGCTGTGCCGTATTTGCTGATCTAGCTACTAACAGTATTTGAAGGAATTTTGCTGCATCCTCCTGAGTGGGTGCTGGTCTAGCTGAAGAATGAAAAACTGCATGAACTAAACTGGGATTTTGTTACAGGCTTGGGGAAGGTAAAACATGCTAAAAACCCACTCGCAAATGAATTTCTCTGGGACAGTTCTCTTACTCCATTGCAGCCAGTACTATGCATGTATTACACTATAATTTATATCATATATTGCAGAATAATTAAAAGTCAATTAAACCAACTTTCCCAAGCAGTTTACTTGACACTTGCACTGTATAAACAAGAAACTGTGATTGCATAGTGAAGAATACTCAGTATAAAAATTACCATGACCTAGCTAATTTATGAAAAAACTGTCATGAGCAGAATTTTTGTACCTTATTGTAAAAATAATCTATTTATGGCTCATAGTTAAATTCAGTAAACTAGGTAAATATTAGGTAAAATAGTAAGATCATGCTTAGTTTGAGTAGTTTTAGCTTTGGACAGCCTAGTGAACAATGAGCTCTTGTAATAAAACCACCATTTAACAGAGGAAAAAGAAGAGTAGAATAATCGAGTTGTCCCATTAGAGATGATCAAAGTTTGGAGATTCATGGTTTCATTCATAGATTCAGTAAAATAAGCCTTGAACACATCAAATCCTGGGTCTGATGCACATGATTCTAGGATCAGCACCTGAAAATAATGAAGTATATGGCTTCATCTTTCTTTCCTTTTCTACAGCAAAAAGCAGAGAAGCTGGAAGTCTGGGTAAATAAGAGTCAGATATACCAATTAATTTAGGAGGAAGCTGTTTGCATTAAAAATATGACAAATCCCAAATGATGGATGATTTTGGGTTTAGTTAAAAACAGAGCAAAGGTGGTTGCACAATTTTCTTAATTTTTTTTTAGGTATTTGAGTCATGTCTTACTCTTTACAATTGTTTGGGCTTTTTTGTTTGGTTTTTTTTTTCCCTCTCTTGTACAATGCCACTATAAATGATAGGAAAATACTCTTTTTGTAAAACTGCGATATGATATAAAATTTTGAAAATATAGTATACAGTTAAAATAAAAGAAGCAAGCATGAAATCAACGGACAACCTGTCTACAGATATGTTTTCCCATATGAATGCAACAGATAAAAAACGTAATAAATTCATTCATCTACACCCACTTTAAATATCTGAGTTGATCAGTAGTTTCACTGATGTGCGGCCAGACTTTGAAGTCTATCTTAGCTCTCTGGAATTCGACCAGCCACTTTCCAGACCATGTAATGCATTGCAGATCTTTCCACATTATGTATTCCAGATGGCCATATTCTTTGTGCATTTTTCCTTCCTATTTAGGTTACTGGAGTAATTTGGGAATAAAACTTGCATGCTACAAAGTGCCAACTGACATATTGTTATGCTATCATGCTGCTTAGATACTGATGATGGACTTTAATTAATGTTTATGAAGTTTGTGTTTGTTGTTTTTTCTCCCTTCTTTCAATCACTTTTATGCCCCTGGATAACAGGAAACTGAATGTGGCAGATTCTTCATGCATCACATTTAAGGCTTGACTTTCAGAGGTGCAAGCACCCACAACTTTACGTGAAATTACTCGTAGCTGGCAAAACTTAGCACCTTTTGTGGATCAAGCTGCTGGTGAAGGCAAGTTTCTCCTAGGATTTCTGCAGCCCATAAATTGAATTAACTGAGGCCACCAAGCTTACCTTAGGGACCAGATTATTTATATCATTGCAATCTTCTGCCTAAGGTTGCATTTAATCATTCTCACAGGCCTCAGCAAGATCTTATCCACTGCCACCCAGAAAATAGCAGATAGGCAGCCAAGTAATATATGGCTCTTGATCTCCTCAAAGACTCTGAGAGCATACTACATCATGGGAGATACCTCTGTGCTGTTTGTCACTCAGACCTCAAGATATATCTTCATCTTCTACTTTATACTGTCTGCCTTACTACACAGACCTGGAACAAAGCCTTGGGTTTCCTAAGGCTACATTATTCTCACCTCCCTGACCTCACTGTTCACTAATCTCTCATTCCTTCCTTGAATCTGATAAGTCAGGAGAAGCTGGAACCCATTTGGAAAAAATGTAACTCCAGAAACCACTACTTGTTGCATGTTTTACTGAAAAAAATGAAAAAAAAAAAGGCACAGACAACTGCCAAAAGCCTTAGAGGAACATAGATCTAAACCCAGAAAGTACTTAGGTACGAGCACAGGCAAAAAATGTCAAATGTTGGCAAAATTGGGGCTATTATTTTATTAAAAAACCCATTGTGGAACACCATCTAAACATAATGCCACAAGTTTTGTTCTGTAGACAGATGAAAATTTCATCAGCGTAGACAAATAACTTTTGTTTTTTCCAATGCAGTGCCTCATACAGTATCCGTCTTTAAGAAAAAATATTTCTGCTTTAAGAGCTAGCTAACTGAAATAGCTTGTTTTATATTGCTACTCTGCTAATGCCATGCAGATACAGATGAAAAAATAAGTTTTTCTTCCAAAGGATATTGTTCGCGCCAGTGACCTAATATGTCCACCAAAACCTGTATCAGCACTGAAGAAGTATGGTGTGCAAGCTTGAAATGGGACACGGGTTAAGAGCAGATTTGTCAGGGATACCAGAATCCATGCTGTTTTCAGTCTTTCATCATTTTAGCTGTTTACTTCGCAATATATTTTTTTCCATGAAAACCTTCTTTTCTGTCCTTTACCCTACAAACAACTCTGGTCTTTCAAACTTCAAACTAATGAAAACTGAACCTCCAAATTATTAGCTTCTTGGCATAGCAAATGTCATTTAGGTTGCAAAGGCAAAAGTATTGGAAAATGAACTCCCCAGTATATTGTCTGACACCATAATGAAATAATGGAAATCTCTGCTTCCCTCCCTGCCTGTCACTGTGGTCCAGCCCCAAAAATGGCACTGTCTGGAACAGGTATTTTGTGAGTATAGCCTCGTGCTCTTTACTAAGATAGGAGTAGCACGTCCTCTTCAAATGTAATTTTCATCTATTGCTGGAGACATTCCCCAGTGCAACTCAGATGCCTCATGGCTGCTTTCCTGGCCTCCCATAGTTACTGAGAGAGCCATGTGCCCACTAGTGCTCCAGTTTTCAGGAAGAGTCTGGGGAAAGGTGCTGGCATCACAAAGGTTATTGAATGTCCCACAGGAGTAATGACTGCTTGACTATTTGTCCTATGGTTTTCTTGAGTTCCCAGACAGTCTCCCACACCCTCTAAAAAGGCTTTTTCTTCAGTGCTCTACCTGCTCCTCTGGTATGTGCCACAAGACAGAGATTCTATAACTGTATTTGTAGAGGGATAGCATGGCTAGAAAGTGAAACTACAATCAAATTTCATCCCAGACTGTGTGCTTAGTACACAGATATTGCATGATTGTTTCCTTAGCTGTTGCATTTGCAAATAAGTTCTTCTGTGTTTATTCAGGTTCCTTCTGTAGGTCTTCTTATCTTCACTATATTCACAAGGAGCACTTCAAACCAGAACAAATTAGGAACTCTCTGAATGTGGTGATAAAATAACAAGGCCCTCCACAGCACATTTCAGTAGGTTGGTGGGGGTTTTGCCAGCACCTGTGACTGACCAGCTGTTAGCAGGGAAGAAAGCCATGAAGCTGAAGAGTGCTTATTCCATGTTCTTTGACAAATATTCACATTCAGAATAGCACAGTTCAACCCAAAGACACCATCTTTTCTTTTTTCCCCTTGCTCACTGAACAGGAAATTAAGGTAATTTCATATTTGCTGCAGGGTATAACATCAAATAAAAGTACAGCTTCCTGCTTCAAAAAAGGGAACTGCACTCATTGCCACAATATGCATGAATACTCAAAATACCTTCTTACTGCCTCACTTGGGTTAATGTTAACTTTTTATTTTAATTCTTGAGAGAAGTGGTTCTTCAGCATTTCTCTGTTCTATGACACTATTGCTCAATTTGGTGTTTTGTGGATGAAAAAAGTCTTCAGCAATTTTCCTTACAGGCTGCTTCTTATCCCTATCATTGTGAGAAAAATACTGGAGGTAGCTACTTAGCTTAGCTTCTGCAATTCTTATGCTACTCATCCTCTTATTTTTAATATCATTATGTCCCCAAGGTGTATTGGTAAGCAGTTGCATTTTGTGTAGACATCCTTACATTTGCCCTGTTTGTTTTTTCAGCTGCCACTGTCCAATACAGAGCTCCTAGTTGATGTAGGGAAGGGGTTAGGATCTAGTTTTTCACATGAACATAGCAGATTTATTTTCCTGATGCCACAGCCAGGGACTGCTGTCTCTCAGTCCAGGATACTGCCAGTCACCGGTGGGTGCATATCAGCAATGTTTCTGTGCCCCTTCTCTTTGGCCACTTGCCTTAAGCACTGAATGAATCACGTTCACTTTCACTCCTGATTTAAGAAACAAATTGAGCTACTAAATTAAGTGTTGGGAATTCAGATCTAAGGGACTGGATACCGTCTTCAGTATGGCATCAAAGACTATATGTGAGCAAAAGGAAACAAACCAGTACAAATTACTTTTTTTTCATTATTTGCTTATATGTAGTTTTTCATTATTACCACCAGAATAACCAAGCTGAGGATGAATTCAAAGTTCTCAGTGATGAGGCAAAATGATCCATGTGGCTACATCTCTCCCATTGTACAGTTGACTGAACTAAAATCAGAGAATCACAGAATATGCTGAGTTGGAAGGGACACACAAGGATCAAGTCCAACTCAGCCCCTGCCCAGGACCATTTGCAAGAATCACACCATGTACCTAAGAGTATCATTAAGTTCTCCTTGAACTCTGCCAGGCTTGGTGCTGTGACCACTTCCCTGGGGAGCTTGTTCCAGTGCCCAATCACCCTCTTGGTGAAGATCCTTTTTCTAATATGTAATCTAAACCTCCCCTGACACAACTTCAGGCCATTCCCTCATGTTCTGTTACTGGTCACCAAAGAGAAGAGATCAGTACCTGCCCCTCCTCTTCCCCTCACGAGGAAATTGTAGACTGCAATGATGTCTCCCCTCAGTCTCCTCTTCTCCAGGCTGAACAGAACAATTGACCTTCAGCTCCTCATCTGGCTTCCCCTCAAGGCCCTTCACCAACTTTGTTGCCATCCTTTGGATGGTCTCTAATAGCTTAATATCTTTCTTATATTGTGATGCCCAAAACTGCACACAATATTCAAGGTGAGGCCACACCAGTGCAGAGCAGAGCAGGACAATCTCCTCCCTTGACTGGCTGACGATGCTTTGCCTGATGCCCCCCAGGACACGGTTGGCCCTCCTGGCTGCCAGGGCACTGCTGACTCATATTCAACTTGCCATTGACCAGGACCTCCATGTCCCTTTCCATGGCACTGTTTTCCAGCATCTCATTCTCCAGTCTGTCCATATATCCAGGGTTGCCCAACCCAGCTGCAGAATCCGGCACTTTCCCTTGTTGAACTTCATCTGGCTGGTGATTTCCCAGTCCTCTAGTTTGTTGAGGTCTCTCGGTTAGCTGATCAAACCTGGCAGCTGCTCCACCCTCATTTGGCCTATGTCTTCAATCCTGGTAAGCAGCAGCCCATCCCCAACCATGTCATTGGTTGAATTCAATGTGTTTCACTATCAGGAGATATACAGAGGTACAATGTCAATGGTGACCCTGTATTAGAATGGCACCTCTATGGTATGACCAAAGCCATGTCTCTAGAGGAGCAGAACAGCAGTTCTCCTCTAGAGGCACTGCTCAACAAGAACACTTGTCACAGTTTTGACCAGGAAAACGAATGATTTCCACCTGTCCTAGGCCCTAGAAAGGCCTAGCCTCTGATATTTGTTTCCGTGTTGCAACCTGTGTTACAGATGAAACCTTTCGAGGACCCTGCTAAATGTTGGCAGCCTATCTACAGCTCCAGGACACTTTTCAAGATATCTATCCATAAGGGAATGTGCTATTTTGGAGGAGAGCATGTGAGCCTGCACACTTTGAACCCATTCATCTTCTTCCCCAGCATCACCAAGGGGTGAGCTATATCCCTGTCTCATCTTCTTAGTGCCCATATATAGATAATAGATGTTGCACACAAATTTCTCTAATGCCTTGCTTGAGGCCTTGCTGGTACTGCCTGCCTTCTCATCCTCCTCTGGCAACAAGTTCCAGAGGTTCAATGTGTGCACTGCAAATGAATACCTTTTAATCTGACTTAAGGTGATCTATGAACTTAATGGAGTGTTCTCTACCCCTAGCATTGTAAGATTTACCAAACTGGATCCTGACATCCAAGTTATTCACTACCTTTATGATTTTGTAGATGTGTCATATCATCCCTCAGCTCTCTTCTTTCTGCATCAGAGTCATGGTCCTTCCAGATCCTTCTGCTAAGACTGTGCTCTGCCAATCAGAGCATTTTGCTTTCCCTTTCATTTGTGTTTTCCAACTACATTACATCCCTCTCAGGCTCCAGAGACAGGCTCTGCATCCAGAAGTACAAGTTTTATTAGGTGGCAAAACAACATCCTTTGCCATCAGGATCCTTCTTGTTGATGCCCAACATATTTTTGGATTTTTTTGGGCAGCCAGGAGGGTTTACTTAACTAAATTAGATGAGAGAGCAAAGCTGTAACCTTGAGGGTTTTGGCTGCAGAGAATTACTCATCAGAGAGGGTGTTCAGAGAGGGAGCAGAGAGCTGTTGAGAGTCATGGCTGGTGTATGTGAGGGCATAAATAAATTGTTGTTTATATCGAGTGCTTCTATATGATAAAGTAACAGCTTTGAGAGGGAGAAGAAACTAATAACAGCTTTTGCTCTGCATCATGGTAGCCCAAAAGCAAACAAGTAATTAATTTTCAGTCTCTTCTGAAGAGGAACAGTGTCCTGGACAAAGGGTCACTACTCAGTAACCATGTGTTCTGTGGATAGCATTTATTTCCTCAGACTGAAATGTTTTAAGGTGAAAATTAGAAAAGAAAAATAGATGCCTCAATCTTTGAACTGGAGGTTGGGGTTTTTCCCTTCAGCAGTGAGACAACACATATTTTTCAGCACATCTCTCAGATAGCTGGCCAGCTGGCTCACTTGCTAAGGGTGAGTTTTCAGTGTCTGGCAATGTCCTGATGAATGACCCATTAGTGGTCTGAGATCAGAGACTTGGTGTTCATGCTGTGAGATCAGTCACAACCAGATTTCCCAGCCTCCCTGGAAGAGCCACAGTCACCATTTCTCCACTGATTCCTAGCCAGTGTAGTATGAAAGCAGAGTATCAAAAAACCCCTTACTCCCATTCAAACGGCTGAAGAGCACTTTTTGTAAAAGTAGATTTTCATTAAAAGCCATATATCCCATAGAACAGCAAAACACTTTTAGCAGAACTACTGAAATGCTGATTACGATAAATATTTCCTTCAGGAATATTTTTTTTATTTGAGTTTCTTCATGGGTCCCAAGAAATCAGTGGGTTTCACTTAAAATTTGCTGTGGAGCTAACAGTGTTTGTTAAACTTTGTGGTCAAAAGAAGCACGTTGTATATTCTAATTTATCATTCACATATTTTTAAAATCCATTTCTCATCAAACCTCCTCCATTATAGGTGCACTTCAGGAAAGAGACCTAATAATCTGACATGATTTAGGTAGTGAAGACCTGACACCTCCAGTCATTCTTTTCAAGTGCTGTTGGCATTAGTTAATATTTTCCACCTTTACTTTAGGTAATTTCCTAGTTTTCTATGGACAAGAAAAACATTCCAATGACACCCACAGCTTCAAACCACTACTTAGCACATAATGAACTAATTTAAACGAAGTCAGTTTGATTCCAATTTTCTGCCATGTGAAACAGATGCTTTTGCCAAGGCCAAAAACCATACATAAAAAACAGTAGCATGTGAGCACATTCCTAGCTCTAGGTGTAAATCAAGCCTACCTAGTACTATATTTCAAACAACATTAAGTATAAAGTAAGAAAATATATGAATTTACAGGCTTAACCAATCTGCATTTACCATTTCATTCCAGGTCAATTCATAGTGGCAAAATTTTGCTTTTTGTAAAGTTTTGTTTGTTTGTTTGCTTTGGTGATGAAAAGAAGGTTCAGCAGCTGCTTATTTTGTCTGTTGTGAAAGTGTGGTTTTGTACTGAAATATTTGTAACAATCTGATGAAAATATCAATCACCACAAGACTAAGCTTCTGAAATTTAACCTCTAACATTAACTACTGAATAAAAATAGCACCTTTATTTTACCACAGTGCATCCTACTCATACTGGAGCAATGATGACTGCAGCATATAACACAGCCTGTGTCTGCAAAAGATGCGAGTCTTTTGAACAATATACATGTTAAGGTATTTGCATTTCAAGCTTTTGTACAGTTTTCATCACCCCACTTCATCAAAAGCAGAGTTCAGAACTGCTAACAAAGTCAGAATATACAATAATATCTCTCTAATACTACCATGTGTGACTAACGAGAGGCCTGTAATAACAAGCTACTAATTTAAAAGTCAAGGCTTTATGTCTTTAAGTCATAGACTTTCTAACACAACTGCATGTCTTAACAAATAGCAAGTGCTAGTTTAGGAAAACATTTGATGCTTTCAAGTCATTGATGGTGGACAAAGATGCTCTCTCTGCTACGATTTTGGGAAGGAGATAACTATCCAACCAGCTCCCTTCTGCTACTACAGAAGGTAGGACTATATACTAACAAAACCTTTGCTAAAAGAACAACATTTTGGTATCCAGAAAAGAAAAGGAGCTAATTTGCTGCTTGGCACATTTTGCCTAAGCAAACACAGCAGAGAGGTTTTGTCAGCAGTCCTGAGACAGTTGAGAAGTGATTGTTTGAAGGAAAGAGGTGGTGAAATTTTCTATATAGTGTTTTCCTATTTGTTATTAATCCAATAGCAGGTTCAACTTTTTATCATTGCTTTTATTGTCTGATTGTTATCTTTAAACTGTTATTGAATGCAATCTGTAAGTGAATTCAGAGCCAAAAGAGTAACTAAAGGCAGACAGAGCAAAAGTCTGAGACAGTAGGAACTGAGCTCACTTGTCATATTGCAAGGTCATTTAAACCAAGGAAACAATTTGAGAAACTTCCTAGAAAAAATACAGTGTCTTTAAATACAGTCATATCTAGAATGATCTACAATCATCTTCTGTGTGAACTCTGACTCTGTGATGGACCCAGTGGCAGAAAATCACACATTCAGCAGGCAACAATCTAATATATGTCAATGACCCAGACATCTGTGTACCTAATAAGTAAACAACTTCTGAAGCACAATTGGAGCAATATCAAAAAGACAACATTCAGAACAGATGTGTTTTCAGGAGTTTTGTCTCAGACTAGCTCTGATCTAGTTTGTGCTAAATGTCCATTAGCAGTGGGAAGACATTCAGTGTGCTGCTAAGTGATGTCCTCTGGTTTAGTTTGACCATAAGGGAATGTGGTTTGTGTGCCCTGAGACCAGTGAGTGATCTGAAACTCTATGCGCTAAGACGGAGTGATTGGGAGACTTCCATAAAAGCACTTTTTTCTCTAAACCAAAACACTAATATTACCTAGTGGAACAAGAGCAGCAGCTCCTTCTGTGGGCCAGCAGTTCATGCTAACCCTAACACTTTTGCACATAGTTTCATGAGGCTAATGATCTCCTTACTCCTCTGATTCCATGACAGTGTAACTCTAGTGACAGACACTGACAAAAACAGAAATCATTCATCAGTATATGCTTAGTATGTAATGCATATGTTAAACAAAAATAAATGCAATTTAGCATGAATCTCATGTACTCTGATGCAAATTGTTTCTCCACAACTTTGTACCTGTATGGAAGTTCAGGTCAGAAAGTATCAGGTGATTCAAGAAGAGAAACCAGGCACACTTGTTATATGTGGAAGAGGTGTTAAGGTCAGTGATTTCACTAGAGCTGCCGCCTCTGCTAGACTTCAACCTCTTGTGTTGTAACAGTGCAGGAAAGGGTGAGGTGGAAACACGACACAGGCAGCATAAACGACATGGCCGGGTATTCGTGGCTAGTCTGCATGTGCCTGAACTGGGACTGCTGATTCTGTGGAGGCTTCCCTTTCCAATTCTGTGACCAGCATGTGACACAGAAGTGGCTTAGGTGTAGTTCCAGCCAGACTAGCTAAGTAGGTATTGCCCTTTCATCAGCGCACCCAAGGAACTTGGTGAAAAACAGAATGTTTGGGGCTTTTTTCAGTATTTCAAACGAAACAATGAAGATAATTTTTTATTTGTTTTGGAAAACTATACTGAATTTGTATCTAATTACAAGAAGTAAATGGAGGCTTTCCCACAGATGTTTGGTGGGGTTTTTTATTTCCTTCAAGAAGGTTTTTCAGCACAGCAGCTTTGTTACAATCCTCCTCTTCCCGGAGGTGTCAGCTTTCCAATACTGGCTCTGGCAAGGGTTCCACCGGCTCTAACAAGTGCTCACCTTGAGTCTATGTTACTAACTGGGCCCTCAGTGAATAATTTAATTGTCAAATGTGGATTTACTGGGTCTAATGGTCCTTTTGCTGAAAAAGAAAATCATGCTTCTTGAAACTATTCCATCTGGATTAAATTCAACTGAGAGACTGTGTGTCAAATATTTTACTTGATGTTCTTTAAATGATTATAAATGGTAATACATGGTACTTTGATATTTTATGTTATTAAAAAGTGAGAAAACATATAAGAAAACGCTTTACTTAATTTCATGAAAAGAATTTTATTTCAGATTCTACTTTTCTGATTTTCATTTTGCTTAGCTCAAGCAAAAATCTTTTTAAAACACCCATATAATCCTTTTTCCCTTTACCTTTGTGCTCCTTAGGCTGACCAGCATCAGTAACAGTCTTTAGAAACCTGCAGGTGAGAATGACCTCATTCTGAATCTCACCTGTTTGCCAAATATCTCAGACAGCTGATAGATTTGTCACCATTAGCAGGTGACAGGGCACAAGATTTTCAGCAACTGGTCCAATAAATGACGGATTCACAGAATCGTTTACGTTGGAAAAGTCTTCTTAGACCATTGAGTCCAACAAATAAAGAAGTGGTGCATCAAAACACATCTGGTGACCCTTCAATTCATAGAAAATTAGTTTATTTCTCTTTCAGTATTTCATGGATTTCAGAAAAGAAAGCTTTTTACTGGAACATATCTTATAATACTTTATATTATCCAATGTTAATGTTTCTCATGCCAGAAAGTTGGTTTTTTTTTAACCTGAGAGTTACGTCCCTAGCAAAGACTATTGAAATACTTCATTGTCAATGCCTAATAATGTCCAGCTCTGTCCTGTCAAATGGGAAAACTCTCACAGACAAACTAGAAGTTTAGTTAACTGGTCTGTTAGAAGAGGCATCAGAAAAGAAGACTAGAAGTACTGAGCCACTGGAGCCACTCCTGCCGTGGCTCCAGGTTCACAGAGGACATTTTGTAGGGCAGGCTCCTGTGTCTGACACAGACTGGTGGACTCACCTTGATGCCTGCTGGGAGGGGTAATCACTGCCACTGTCTCCTTTTCAGTACCCTTTTGCAGGCAGCAGAAACCAAGAGTGTGTTGAAGAACTTGAGGATGAAGCCAAGGCAGTGGGCAGCCTGGAGGTTCCCCAGACCTACTGGGAAAGGGGACAGAAGAAACATGAACTCCTGGGTGAGGTGTGGAAACAAAAAAGTACTTGCTTCAAAGCTGAAGAGCTGGCAAAGGTGACTGCACTCACAGATATACTCCAGAGTTGGAGCCTGGCCAGGATGTGAGGATACAGCAAGGCATCTGTCACCTGATTTCTTTCACAGCACTCTGCTCTCCTGTTTAGGACACTTGGAGATCTTACAATGGGACATACAGCCTGCAACAGTTTCTCTTTTGTTGCTCAAACTTCCATCTGTCTAGTAAAGTTTTGATGCATCCTTCAGTTTTAAAAATCAGGATTTTTGCCTACCTCATTCATAAATACCACCACAAAAATAGCATAGCTTTGCTTTCATTTTCATGTGTTAAACACTATTTTCTTTTTCAAGCAAGTGCTTCAGCATGTGCTAGGGTTCAACATTTTTTATCTTCCTAGTTTCATATTTTGCTAGAGGACAAAAAAACATGATTCATTATTGTAATTTCTTATGAATAACAGTCACACCCATTTTTATTTCTGGATTCCAGAGAGAAAAAAAAACAAAAACAAAGAAAAAATGTTGACTGACCATATGGTTTTCAATGCTCTGTTTCCAAGAGAACTAAACAGTCTTGAATGTTTTTATCATGGATTATTAGGAGTCTGCAGCTACACCAAAAATGACAGAGACAGCAGACAGGGAGGATAAGAAAGTGAAGATACTAGAGATCACAAACAGAGATAAATAAAATACTAACTAAACACATTGAAAAGCCAAGATGAAATTCCAAGAATATAACTCTGACATTGAAGGATTTCCTACTTGAAAATTACAGGACATTTTTGCTTCTAACTACATGCAAATGCAGGAGTGCAATGTATAAAAAATGTTTTGTGTCAGGGTTAATGTTACATAAATCACAACCACCTCACTTCAGTCAGTTTTAAACCAGAAAAAAATCCCTAAGCCCATTTTGAAATATAATACTTTGAACTGAGCCAAGCCTACTGCTAATGCATTTATTAATAATTCTGGCTCCCTGCTTATTTGGGAACATTCAGAGACTCAGAGTTCCAGCTGGGCTGCTTCATATGGACTAGAAATATGTCAGACTGTATAGTCTGTGATTGGATACAAACCTTTCACATGCATGTTTTCATTTGAACCCAGACAAGGATCGCCCTTTTACAAAAACAAAATGGTTGTGATTAGGTACTATGCATTTCTAATTGCTCACCTCTGCTGAGTATTCACTGGAAGCAACTGAAGTGTCACACTGATTTTTGCAGCTGCCTTTGCAACCTTCTACCTATTCAGTGTATAACTTTTAGGTGCACTTCTAAATGTGCAGAAATAAAAAAAACTAATGCAGCTGGCAGCACAAACTCAGAAACTTTCTGTTCTTTCCAGGACAGAGAAGGTGTGGTTTAAACATGCCTATGATACTGAGGTCAGAAATATCTTCACTAAAGCTATATACATAAATGTCAAGTATATGCTAATTCTGTTAAGGCAGATCAGAGTGGTTCTCCTCAGTGTGTTTTAGCCTGACAGCATTTCTCAGTTCCATTTCCTAATGAACCCCTGTATCTCAGGTAGATGTGTGACCCTTGTAGAATGTGGCATATTTTTTGAGATTTCAGACAGATGTGCACACATCTTGCAAGAGGCAAAATCCTGTTCACTTCACTCTGAGTACATTTGCCTTGCGTCTTTGTCTCCATTCTCCTAGGTTAATTTCTACGCTAAGAAACTGCTGCTGTTCTTGGCAAACACCCTCTCTCACCCTAACTTTTTGGGGCTCAGACCGTGATTCTGGATGCATCAGGGAAAACATGGTGATCAGTTTTCTCCATTTTCCCCTGTTGGCGTCAGCAGAATAAGCAGAAGCAAGAGAAAGTTAAGGAAGATGGAAAACTACAGTCTTATTTTCCTTTATTTGCTGGTGTCTCACTGGACAACTCCTCAGGGATGGACAAAACCAATACACCCCACTGATGTTGCTCAAACACTTTCTTGGGGCAGGAGCAAAGGGATGAGCAGAAAGGCTAGTTCAGACGATCCTCTGGGGACTGTGAAGCCATGCACTACTGCATTTGCAGTTGTACTTGTTGCTCTGGCTGCCCAATCCAGGTAGGGAAGCCCCTTGCAGACAGAATTGCATGTGACAGTTTGTTGGATTTGCTCAGAATCATGGCAGTGCTGTGATCCCCGGCTTGCCAGCAGAGCAGCCTTTGACACTGCTGGCTCATGTAGCTCTCCATCTGGAGGGCTCTTCTTCATGAGTCTGGGGCAAGCAAATGTTGGAAGAGAAGCACTGTAAGTGCAGCATATTCACAGGTTGTGTAGATCTGCCTAACTGCCTCTTGCATCTCTTGTCCATGAGAGGAAGACACTGGTGCAGTTTGTGTCAGCTAAGATAAATCTGTGCTGAAGGCATCTTCCCTCTTCCCCCATTTTGTAACCAACAATTTGTAAGTATCAGCAGGTACAAACCAGTGTGATGGGCAATGCTCAAGTCAAAATACATGTTTAAAAAGCAACCTAATCCAGGGAAGAGTTTCCTACAATGCTGTAGGACACACAGCTCTTTTATGAGCTCTATGTTGTTTTAATGCTACATAGCACTAAAACTTTATTTTGTCTGCTTTGAGCTTATTTGCAGATCCACTGTAATTTTGTTTAGCAGCCAAAACTTTTACTTCTGTTGAGAGCTGTTCTCTTTCAGAGAGGACAGTATGTTGGACCTTGCTTTTACTCCAGTCAAGCATTGTTAAAGTTACAAATGGTTTCCTCAGATCTTTGCTCACGCAAGTGTTCTGACACAGGGAATTTTTACTTTTTAAACCTTTTGGAAAAAGCATACAGCTAAGTTTCTGGGCTCTGATTCAGGAAAGGACGCTCTTAATGTTAAGCATATGCCTTGGAATTGTCATTTAAACCAAGGGATCTGAAATGCATATTTCCATTAAAGATTGCAATTAAATGTTGTATGGATAGGAGTGCGTTCTGGATTTGTGCATTAATGAGGGTGTCCAGGGACAAACAATAACTACTTTTTAGATTTGCATTAGCTCTACATTATCTGCCAACAAAAGCAGTGCCTACACATGAAACAAAGCAATGTTGACTATAAGGTAGTCAAAGGTATGGCTGCACCTTGCTGTTTTCAGAGAGATTGTTAGATTTTGGGCTTTTGTTCTTTATGATCCTGAGTGTTTTCTTGGAAGACCTGAGTCCTTCCAACACTCACTGCATTTATGGGCATTCAGTGCTTTGTAGGATTAGGTCCAGCCACGCAATTTTGAAAAATCTCTTTGATGCTTGGTGGCTATATTTGAAGTTCATAACATAGTTTTTTTATTTTTATTCATGCATGGAGCACAGCCACTTTAAGCACATTCATATGTCTAAAACTGAGATGAAAACAAATATTCTGGAATTTAAGAAAAGTTTCCAATTATTTCTTTTTCATATGTCCAAGTTTGAAGACAGAACTTTAGAACACATTTTTGGGCTGTGTCCACAAACACATGTGAAAACGGCAGTGTTTGCTGCATACTACCTGCAGCAGTGAGTCCGTATGCTAGAGAGCTGGAGGGGTCAAATCACCAGCTAGTATCACCTTTCTCAAAGACAAGAGAAGTTTCCAGAGTCCTTAATGGGAGGCATTTATCACATGATACCTCCAATGGTCTTCCAAGTGTCAGATGTAACATAACACTTCTCAAGTAAGACAATAAATTGGTTTATATCTAACAGGAAAAAGACACTTGGCCCTGTACCAGGCTTGATAAGCAAGAAACAAAATATAACTGAAAGGAAAAAAAAAAGAAAAAAAAATAAAACAAAAATAATTAAAAAAAAAAAAAAAAGAGAAAAAGAAAAAAAGGGTCATCAGAAAATCTTTTATAGACTCCCACTCTCCCCTCCCTTCCCTATTTTGGACTTTTTTTTTTCCATTTTCTCATCAGATGTGCTGATGGAAACCGAGGTACGAAGCTCCAATAATTATCCTGGATTCCTGAG
>JAWWLV010000100.1:35085233-35124236 GCA_035041135.1 Platyrinchus mystaceus | reverse complement strand
CAAAAGCCTCTCCTCCTATCTTTTTATACCCCGGCTTACGTAAAAATCAGTAGGGAATACTGGGTAAATCTGGGCACTTCCTTGGCTACAAACTGGTCATGAAGGAAGGCCCAGACCAAACTACCACACCCTGCCGCTCTTGAAGAGCCAGTAAAGTTGCTCCCTTGCCACCTCAGTGCCTGTTGCAAGCCATGCAGCACTATGGAAAATTGACACCTCAGGCCAGGGTGGAGAAATACATAAAAACATCAGAAGACATAGAAGACTCTTATGACAAGTTCCAAAAATTGCTGTAATTAACTGCATAAACACAAAATAAAAACCAAACCAAACCAAAACACCAACAAGGCCTTAGCTATATTTAATGGCTGTTATTAACTGGCTATCTGCTTTGTTTGGCCAGTTCTTCACTCTCGTTGAAGTGAATGAGGAAAGATATGTAACAGTATCTTGACAGAAGTACAGGTCAAGTACGGTAACCATCCAAAATTACATTATGTATACATCTGAAGATGAAGAGTCTCATGTCACTGCTGGAGTGATTGTAGGACTACTCCTTGTTGAAAAGATTGACAAGGGATAGTCAGAAAGCATATTTTGTCCTCCAGTTACAAGCATTTGGAAGGTCACTAGTAAGTTCTGGTTTATTTAAATGCATCTCCATAGTGAGCCTGAAGTACCCTTCTAAAAAAGTACATATACCAACAGCAGTGTAGGGAATAAAAAATACAATAATTCAATTTGTTCTCTACAGGCCTCAAATGAAGACTGTTGTGATGTTATTAAGCTCTGTGTGCATGAGAAGTACAAACCACTACAGAAAACAGACTGGAGGAATGTAAAAAAATGGAACATTCTGCAGAAAGATAGGTGTCTTTATTTTCTATTGGTGTGAATAATAGATTTTTCTCAGCACTGTTAAGCTTACTTCCCTGAGACAGACTTACTGAAATGCTATAGAGTAAGTAAACACACACACAATTTTTTTTCCTAGAATTGATATATCTAACACTATAATGTCTCATAATGGGTCACAATCCAATGAATAAGAGTGTAAACTGCTTGTAATGAAATGAGTAGTTTAGAAATGTGATGTCAAATGTTCTGAGTGTAACAAGCTGATGAAAAATAATGCTAAAAAAATAGATCACAAAATAGAGATGTGCAAGCTTCTATGCCATGTGTAGTACAGCTGTCTCCCAGAAACGGCAACAGCAGCAGCTGACATTTTTAAAACTTAAAAAGGACACCTGAATTAGTAGAAATGCTTATCAGAGCCAAGGGGGAACATGCCAATATACATACTTAGGGAGAGAGATAATGCAAACAGACAACCAGCCTTACATAGCGTTCTGGAGGGTACCCAAGCTCTGAAAAATATGGGCACACACATCTGCATATGCATAAGTGATACGCACATCCACGCACAGTTCTTTAGATCCGTGTCTAAAGAATAGTTTGATACGTAAAGGAGTTTTCATGCCCTACCTCTGGCTGGTACAAACTCCAGAGAGGCAGGCAAAACTTCTAAACCCTAAAAACTATGCAGGAATTTTTACTTTGAGTAGTCATTTCTGGTATTTATCATAAATAACAATGTAAAAGATGTTGGACTCCTAGCAAAAGCAGGCACTTAAGAGCATTAGAGGATTCATTGGTCAAGTCTTCTAAGGCAGCAGTTTGCTTAACTAATTCAGATGTTCAGGTTCCATACATAAGTTTTATTCTGATGTCAGATCTTATTTCCATCTATCACTTTATTTCCATCATTGCTTGTGAGTTCATGAATTTTTTGCTTTGGTTTAAGTTACTCCATACTTACTCCACCAAAGGAACAAAATGCATGTTGTTGCTGATAGAAAGTTTTAAGCAAATGAAAATCACTACTACTTTGCTTTGAATCCTCAAAGCGCTTGAAGAGCAGTCCAGACAAACAGCAGGAGTAAATCAGATATTATACTAATGGCAGACAATGGAAGGATGTTGATTTACATCCTCTGTGAATTCTAAACCCAGGCATTCTTCTTGTAAATCACAGCAGTTTTTAGTAAGTAAGGAACATAGTAAGGAAGTGTTTTATCTACACTTCCTTGTAACACACAGGGCTTTTTTATGATTTTAAAATTGTTCCAGTTTTATTAGTATGAGTTTACGGCTCTTTGTTCCCTGGACCGTGTGAAGAATGGAAGCAGGGAGACTTGCTGCTACTTTACTTTTAGCTGGTGAATCATAGAGGACGTCTCACATTTCATTAGTTTTGAGTCCTTAACTCCTCGTATTTCTCAGGTTCTTCTCCCCTTTGCACAATGTATGCTGGGACAAAAATGTGTAAGTGCCACTGCCACCCCATTCAGCCTTTCACTGAATTGGTGTAATTGGATTTTGCACCTCAATTTCCAAGATACAGTTCCCCTGAAAACCAACACATTTCGGTAAGCAAAAAAATAAAATGAAATAATAATAATAATAAAAACAGGACAGGCATTCATAAGGTACCAGGTCTCCACAGTCTTCAGCTGAGAGACCCCAGATTTCAATGTACCCTGAAAAGGGTGATTAATTTAAAGTGAGTGGAGTCTGTTTCTTTAAGACAAGCTCATAAATCGTGAAAGATCACCACTTCTTTTCAAAAGGCTCTCCACGGTCTGAGTTTCCCTTCTGGGTCAGTAAAGGCATTGAAGTTTTAATGGCATGCCATGGCAGATTACACGATACAGCTGTCCCGGCACCGTGAAAATTAAGTTATGCCCCGTGTCAGCAAGGTTTTTTTTCCCTTTTCTTTCCCTACCCTCCCCCTTCACTCTCCCTCTTTCTTTCTCTCTCCCTGTCCCCTTCTTCATTCTCCTTTTTGCTGGGAAGTGCGCATCCAAGGAGGAGGTGGGAGCCCGACAGGAGCTTCTGCCGCGCTGCTGTTGAGCCCCAGCTATTGAGACTGAGTAAATGGAGCTGAGGGGTGAAGAAGGGCCATCAAAATGGAGGGATTTGTTCCTCCTCCTCTCCCCAGCGCCCAGTGGCAAAGGCTCAATCACACGCAAGCACCTAACTCTGCCTTCCCAGCGCTGCCGGACACCCGCTCATACGACGCCCCTCTCCTCAGCCCCTCGGCGGATCTGCACTGCCCACCCCTCGGCGTCGTGGCTCCTGCACCAGCCAGACCCTTGCGCTGCTACACTGTCTCAGGAGGCTTACGCTCCCGTTGCCAGAGATACCTTTTCCCATAAGTCAGGGCCTCATGTGCTGGTGCACACCGCATGTACCAGGAACAAGTGCAGCGTTTTGCATTTAAAGAAATAGCAATCCCGCAGTCCCTCTAGCTCCCTTTCTTCAGGCTGTAAAGAACGAGAGAACATAGAACTTATTAAAGCATGGGAAATTAACTACATTACTATTTAGTCTGGCAGAGCAGGGATGTATGAGAAAAAGAAAGAGATAAGGAAACAGAAAGGAAATCGTCATTTGCAAACCTATCTATCAGTATTCTGGGTCACTCATTTCCAATCTGCTCTTGATTTTTAATTCCTTGAAAACTCTAATCTCTGAAGATTAATTTAAACATGTTGATCTGGGACTTGATGGTTGGATTTCCTTACGAACCTCCTGAGGATGCCCACAACGCCGGAGTGTAGATGGCCAACAGTTGAAAATTATTGTTCTATATCATATTTATAATACCTCAAGATACTGAGTTATGAGAGGAGATAGCACCTATGCCTCTTCAGTCAAGTCAGAGTTGTTTGGTAAATCCTTGTTTTGGAAAATTAGTACGTTAATTAATACTTCAAATAGGAATTCCCCATTCTGATATGAAGCCAAAATGTTGGCTAGTTTACCTCTTCCTCCTCTCAGCCTGTCTTTATTAATGAGCATTTAGATATACCTTATGATGTTGTCCATCTGAAGTGCTTGCATTACACCATATGCAGTAACTTATCCAAAAGTTTGTGGCTTCAGACTTGCCCTCTTTGCAGTTAGACTTCTATTCTAATCCAGGCCAAGGATTTCAATGGGATTATTTGTGGCTGGTCTTATGCAGGGATACTTTGATTAAGCTCTTTATTTATTCCACTGTTTCTGTGTGTATTGATACTAGAGGATGAAGTCTGACAACCAGCATATTCAGCTACCTCTAGCTTATGAATGCTTGATTAAATATTAAGGTTTTCTAAGTTGGAATTAATTTGCTAATAGGACTTGGCAATTTTTCTTTGCTCTCCTCAGTTGTTTCTAGGTACAACATGCTGTTCACAGCCAGCACATTGCTCAATATGCTAGAAGGATGTTTGCCAATACAGTGTGACCAGCCTACCAAAAAGTGTCTAGACCTGGGACAAAATGAAATTTTTGCTGTTATTACTGAGTGTTTGCTTGCAATGTTCTTCACAGGCATGAAGAGTTTATGAGTTCATGAGAAGAGGGGACTTTCAGCCAAAGGATTCTGGACCAGGAAACCTTATCTAAGATGCTTTAGCAGCCGTGTGTCTCCTTATGTACTTTCTGTTTGTAGTTGACACAAAGTTTTCCTCCATACCTCAGTTTCCTAATACATATCACTGTGTGGGGGAGAGCTGGTTGCTATTCTTATTTGCGTTGCTGCTATTCACAACAAGTAAATCTTTCCCATGTTTTTTGTGATAGGTTCAGGCCTTTATTGAGTGAGGAGAGCTGTGAGCTGCCCAAGAGCTGTTTTGTTGGCAGGGGGTTAAGGAGAATTGTCTGTCACATCAATTATCTGCCCTTGAGCGCTTAGAAAGAAGGTGCCTAGAGACTAGTCACTTCTCTTGCTTGTACATCCACACACATGGACACCAAAACAGCTCACACTTTGATTGGAAGTTGCTCTCCCCCTCTCTCGGCAGTGCTGCAATCCATGTTAAATCAGCTCATTCCTCCTTCTCAGTAAAACTAGACAGGCCCCTGCTTTGAATACGCTGGACCACACAAGGGAGAGGGGAGAAATATCTTTCCCTCAACCCTTTCTCTCCTTCGTCATTTGGAAGCCTGTGTTCTAATAACAAATGGTGATTTAAAAAAAAAAAAAAAAAAAGAAGACAAGCCTTCCCTTCTTCCTTTTTGGAGCGACAGCTCTGAGCCGTGGTCAGGGAGCCCATGAATTGGACTTGCAAAGGGCCCGGGAGGGGTTCCTATAAATCTTCCCCACACAGAGGTGGCTGTCTGTCTAATTCTGGGCTGTTGCTCATTGTGACTAAAGTTTAACTGCTTTACTTTCATTTGGGGGGAGGTGGTGGGGGGAAGTCGCATAAACCTGAGGTTTATGGATATTGCCTTATTTTCTTGTCATTTTCAAAGGCATTTGTTTCCTTCATTATTGTCCCTTAGAAAAGTAACAGACACAGTTTTTCCCAGTGACTTTATTGCCTAATTTTCTTTAGTTTTCTGTTTTATCCTGCTATCTGTGAAATGGAAACTACATTAAGTCACCAACATTTGGGAGAATATGAACAGACTTTCTTTGGCTGCTCATCCTAGAAAGACCAAGACAACCAGTATCAAAATAATAAAAAATAAATTTAAAAGTGATTATGTATAAGTCCTGTGTTCCTGTACGTATAATTACATACATGCATACACACAGACACAGAAATAGACATACACTTGATGGCTTGCAGAAATGCCAGCTGTAATTGCCACATACTAAACATGGCTTTATGCTTTCTCACTCATGCTTTCACCCATCATATTCTGCCTTTCTGCTCATGACTTATTTCTTGATCTCATTTCATGGGTCACAGAGCAACATACCAAGTCATTTAATAGCAGTACATACATGCTTTTTGGATATAGTTTGAGTGTGATGTCATCAAAATTACAAGAATATAGAGTATTGCTAAATATCAACAATGCATATGAATTCTTATCATTGTAAGAATGCATCATTCAGCTTTATTGCTGAAAAATGTAATTTTTATCTCCACAAAATGTCCTCCCATGTAATCTGAATCTGAGAGCATAACAAACAATTTCTGATTCTGAAAATTATAATCAGGATAATGGAATAGCTAGTTTAGGCTTTCAGGCACTGCAAATTATCCACGGTCTTTCCACATTTATCTTAAGGAAAAAGTTGTCTGAAGACTGAATCAAAGACTAAGGACTGTATTATGAAAGTGAAGAGATTTTGAAATAGAAATCCATTTTTAAATCATGTTATAGATAGACAGTAAATTGCACCATTCACAGTTACTATGAATTTTCTCCAATTTTCAAAATCATTTGATAAAATAAGAAAAATTATGTATGCAAAATAAGGGCAGAATTGACTGTGCTGGGGATGTGGATGTTTCTTTATATCAGAAAGAAGAGGGAAGAAAGATGTTTCTCCATACTTAGACATTGGCTTGTTTGCAGTAATGTTTGTGAGAAAAGCATTTGTTTGCTCCCTGCATGTGTGTGCACGGGTGGGTGAGGGGAGTTTGAGAATTCCTAATCCTGCAGCTCTCAGGACCTGGAGAGTTGTACCCCATCTGGGGTAACTGGATTAAAAATCTTTTCTCATTTCAAAGGTTTGATCTCAACAAGGGTTTGATGTGATGAAATCAAAGTGGCAGCTTGGATTTGAAAACTATTTGGATTTGAGCTTCCTGAAGTCTAGATCTGAGGGAATGGCTGCAGTGGATATGAATGTGTGGTAACTGCACTAATGCCTGTATAAAGAAGAAAATTATGCTTGAAGAAAAAGAGAAATATCCCATTTCTAAAATAATATCAATTCCAGTGAGAATAACCATATAGTAAAATAACTTTTGTCAACTAATGATAAGTGTCTCTTGCACTACCTGATTTTAACACAGATCCTCAGTGATAATAATAGAATATTTTGTCTTAACATAGGTGAAGTTAAAATAATGATAGCTACAAAATTATGTATTATATGGTAATTATTACTATTATTTTGTTGTCCTTGTCACTACCTAGTGTTCAAGGACCCCAAAGACTTGAGAGCAGTACATTAACCTATCACAGAGAAAGGCAGATTCCATGTAATTTTGAGCAAGTGGCCTTCCCTCTTTCTCAGTCTCCATTCATAACCTGCAAATTGGGGGTAATAATAGCATATTATTTCACAAAGTCTTTCTAAGGGAAATGGGCTACCTACAATGCTTCAAGGCATTCACAGTCTTTGAAATGAAAGTTGCAAGTAGTTCATGCATTTTTAAAATCAAATACAAATTAATTTCTCCATAAAAGCAAATAACAATCTATGTCTCCAAGTGAAATTTCATATGCACCCTTAGAGAGAGTGTTAATAAATTAAGATATAAATTTTAAAGAAATTATACACAAAGAAATTGTGCATATAACCTATTAAAAAGATAGGGAGTCAGAATGAAAACACAGTAAATGTATATAGGACCAAAATACTTCAGCCTCAAAAGGTTACAGTAAAGACAAACATGACAATCAATGCTGCCTCCTTTGTAGTTGCCATATGCTATATCTATATTACACATGTGTCCCTTATTACGCAGCAACTAAAATTGACTAGGGTTTTTGAATTATACAAGATCATAGCACATATACAGAAGAAATTATACCCAATTTTAGTTACATGGAAAGGCGAAACATCCTCAGATTCTCTCTTCTTACAGATATCTTCTGTTTGACTGTGACAGAAACCATGGGCAGTATAAAGAACTGATTAGAAGAATTGATTAGAAGATATCTCTGAGGCATGAAAGAAATTTATGTAGGTTTGTAATGAAAGACTATAAAAAACATATAAAAAAAGCTCACTATGTTTAAAATGGGAATGAAATACATTATCAACAAATCTTCCCTGATAACAGTTTGGGATCATCTACTGAAAGAGTGAAACTCAGTTTTCCAAGCAACAGACCTTTCTCAAATACTGGTACCAGCCTGTAGAACCATGCACCACATACATCAGTTAATTAAAAAAACTCAGCACCTTCCATTCTAACTGCAGATTCACTTTGACCTTTTCTTGTTAAGTACATAGCATATAATATGTATATCGGTATCTGTACACGTATAAATACATATAAGAAGAGAACAAAAGAAAAGGATGTCTTCTGCAAAATTCTCTGTAAGACGAAGACAGAAAACTACACACAGCAGATGTCACTCAACATGTACTCTTGGGAAAATCTTGGACAATTCAGACATACGTCTTCAGCTGTCTGAGATCCAGACTTGTGTTTTAAATATACCAATTATTAAATTTGACTTCAAAAGAAAAAAGAAAGAACAGTATACAAAAAATAGTAGTGTAGTATGTGCATCTATAAAGGGAATTCAACATAACAGAACCTGTGCAAGGTGATATGCTAAAGGATGGAGAAATATGATGTGGCATTAATCAAGTATTTAAGTTTTACAATTCTGTCTTTCAATGGTTTTTCTTCTGTAAACACCACCTTTGGACAAGTCTTGACTTTTTCAGAGTGCCTCTGAATATTCTAGTTCTATTCTGGAACTGTGACCAAAACAGTGTCAAGAATACATTGTTTGGGCAATTTCTGAACAGTGCATACAGTGTCAAGGAAGGCTTTCTCTCTTTTTCCAGCTGTTCCTCTCATGAAGTAGTCTGGGGGTGGACAAGAGACTGGGAGGGGAAACAGCTGGGACAGCTGACCCCAGCTGACCAGGGGGTCAGCTGTCCTATGGCATAGGACACCACACTCAGCAATAAAAACTGAATGGAAGGAGAAGGAAGAGAGTGACGTTCATGGTTATGGTGTTTGTCTTTCCAAGTACACATGATGCAAGATGAAGGCCTACTGTTCTGGAGGTGGCTGAATGCCTGCCTGCAGATGGGAATTAGAGAATGAATTCCTCCTTTTGCTTTACCTATTGAACTGTAAACTGTCCTTATCTCAAACCACGTTTAAGTTTTCTCACTTTTGCCCTCTGATTCTCTTCCTTGTCACCCAAGGGGCTGTGTGCATTTCAGTGCTTACCAGGGTTAACTCACAGCACTAGTCCAGACCACCTACATCTTGTCAGACGTTCTTAAAAATTGTCAGTGAGTGAAGATTTACTCCTGAGTAGGTACCTGTCCAATTCTAACTATAACAATTAGCTTAATCTCTTCTTCCTTGCAATAACCTTTTATGTGGTTGAAAATTCTTACTACCTCTCCTCGCTATTTCCCTTTTCCCTTCCCTTCTTTACCGTTACCCCTGCCTTGCCTTTGCCATTGCTCTTCTTGCTCTTGCCCTGTTCTCTCTACCATTTTCTCAATGAATTTTTCTTGGTTTGGTTTCTGAAGTTTCATCTACTCTTTATAACATCTTGGAAATAATGGCTAAAGATTCTCTCTGAAATGGCTTCATCCAACTTTGTTAAGTACTATAGGATTAATCCCTTACAGTCATATAAATCTCTAATAGATTTAACTCCTGTATCAAACATTATTTCTCTATTCTAGCATGAGTTTCTGCCCTTTATTTACTGATACACTAAACTAGTACTGTTTGTAAGTGATCTTTTTAAGGAGCAGTTTGTAATTAAGGAAACTAAAAATGGAATTATGCTTTCTGGAATTCTTATCATCAGATCCCAAAATCTGTTTAAAACAATTAAAAACCTATGACTTTCCCTTTGTGTTTCTAGTGGCTCTAGGAGAAGGCAGGGCAGGGTACTGAAAGATGTCAGGTAATATTGTAATTCATAAGCCACCCCGAGATCTGTGATTGAATTTCTAACAGGGAACTGGTGTCAATCAAAACTTGGAGCACCTGACTTTTTTTGAGAATTAAACTCCATTTAATTATGACCTTAGTATTGTTAAACACTATTGTCTGTGTTAACTATGCTGTCCCTATCTGCATTTAGAAAAGCTTTATGGCAGTAATCTGTAAAAACAAATATCCTGATTTCGTAAAGCTTGATTTCATCATACGTATGACATCAGTAGGCTAGATCAGGTGTGCTAGACCTGAGGAATTTGGTTCGAAAGGCATTTGTGGCTTGGTAGGAAATTCCTTTTGAATATCATTGATCTTGTGTCATAAGGCACATAAAAATAATACTGAATTCATGATGAGTGGATGAGTTCTGAGAATACACTGCAAAACACAGCACTGCTTTAAATACTCCTTATGGAGAGAAATCACACGGAAAGGAAACAGAAAACACTACAACCTTTTGGCAGAATGACAGGATGCTATAACACAACCTGCAAGTTTTTGTATTTAAGTAGGAAGTTCAGGAGTCTAAAACAAAAGAGTAACAAGCAGTTCTGGACATCTTATGGGTAAGTACATTGTGAGATTTCTAATTATGAGAACAGCAAAGAACTCCTTCAAAAAGAAAGGTAAGAGATCAAAGTAGGTTTTGCCCTTAACAGCTAGTAGTGCACTACATTTCCTTCTTTTCTAATCTATGTCATGCTCATTGAATGGACTACCACAGCAAGAGAAATCCTGTGCTATATTGGTTAAAAATAATTGAAATGTATATAAACTGGGGAATGTGCAGTGCAATCCTTTCCCTGGTAAATCTTCCCAGTTACTGGGCACTAAAAGTATCACAAAAATCACGGAATTTAAATTTCCATATCTGTGTAGGTTACAGCGTGTTATCCATCTTTGAAAGAAATCAAAAGGAAACGAAGACTAAAAGGCCTGCCCTATCATGCAGTGAACTCTAGCAGAAATATAAAATCTAACCCTCTTGCATTTATTACATTCCTTATCCTCAACTAGACTCATCTACTGCAAAGTGAACTGAGACACCCAAGACATTGCATTTAGGGCACTAGTAGCCATTTGTGGTCATTACTTTTCAGATACCCCAAGCTAGAAACACTGTGTCACAATTAATTCTCTGAATAATTGGGTTCAAATCTATCTCCATATTCTTGAGCTCAAAAATCATCTAAAAAAGAAGAAAGAGTGTCTTCCTATAGTTCTGCTCCTCTTAGCCCCACCATGTTATAATAAAACTCTGTGTAGTAGAGAAAAGAGCAGGAAGAATGATAAGAGTGATAGAAAACAAAGCTTGAAAAGGGATGTGGAAAAGAGCTATAAAATCACTGTGGAGCAAGGGAAAGGTCAGGTGACAAAGTCCCACCAAAAAAAGGAAAACCTTCTTAAAACTGTGCAGTAAATTAGTGGAAATTCTTGCTGCAGGCTGTCAAGGATGCAGAAGGTGTAGCTGTAACATGGCAAACTGAAGGCGGAAAAATCCTGCAGTACTTCCAGAAAAATAGAACTCTTAGTACTCTAACTCCTACATTGTTTCTTCATCTGTCATATATGTGAAAGAAAAACTGTAAGAGTATCAGTCTACTGAAATCTAAGAATAAATCTTTGTTGCTTAGGACAAAAACAGATTTCTGTGAAAATATGGGTATATGTGCATCTGCAAAATCCTCTTGTTCATGTTGAATAACAGATATGCAGTGATACGGTGGCAGCCTGGTTTCAAATCACATGGGCTGATTTGTTTATATGAGTTTTCCTGTCCCTGCCAGACTGGAAAGGGCTCCTGCAGTCCAAGCTTGCTAAAGGATAACCATGTGAAACTAGCAATTACTTGTTAACATGTTAAACTGAGGCACCATGTTAACATGAACCCCTCCAGTTTCAGGAGGAAAGGCTTTGTGCTCAAGTCAGCACTGGAAATGCTTAGCCTGGAGGCCTTTTAGGAGGAGTGGGAGAGGGATGGGAAAAAAAAGATAACTCTCCCAATAGAAAGCCCACTCAAAGTACAATCTCCTTCTTCAGCATCTTCCCCATAACCTGTCCCTGTGTGGTGCCAGCCTCAGCAGCTTGCTTTCCTAACTCTCCGTGATGCTCTTTCTGCCTTAGGAGTAGTGGTGAGATTGAGGGAACGGCAGCAAATAAGTAGGTGCTTTTTTTTGAGCACTGGGTAGAAAAAAGACAAGACATTCCTGTAAATTTTCAGTACCACTTCAAAACAGGGAAACAAAGACTGACACAGATATTCAATGTTACATTTTAAATGCAGCCTGAGCCTTTTCTGGGGATTAGTATAAATACTTGATTATAACACATGTTAAGAAACATAAATGCTAGTGTTTTATAATAAGCAACAATTCATGTCTCTATATCCTAGCTATATCCTGACAGGAAAAATTATTTTGCAGGTTGTAGAGACTTGTTTCAAGATAAAGCCATACAGCACTTATTTGTAAAAAAGTGTAAAGTGTTCAGCAGTGTTTAAAAATACATTAGAACCTACATATGTGTTGATTTTATTTACATATGGTATAGCCAAACATTTTAAGACAACCCACGTACCAGCAAAGTGATATGCATATTATTAAATCAATGCACACTTCGATTTATTATTTGACTGCTAAACGTACGGGTATATTTAATATGAAAATGTCTGTGTCTGTATTTGAATGTGTAATTAACTCCAAGCGTCTTTTAGTCTCCACAGGTAGTTGTTCAAAAGGGCAGGTTTTAATGGCAATACTTTCTTTAAAAGATCTGGGAAAATCAGTTCCTACAGAGTCAGTTCCTACAGAGCTTACAGAAAGTAGTTGTCTGAAGGATAAAATTTTGCTTAAAGTCTCTTCAGTCCTGCCTCTTCTTTAGTAGTCACAGTTATGCCAAATATCTTACTCTTTTTTCATCAGGGAGCAGATAATAACTCAAAAGCTTCAGCCAAAACAAACTCTTTGAAAAGATCTTATGAAATCATTTCTCTTTGCAAATCCATAAAAATCACCTCGGACTCCTTATCAATAGAAAGGCTTAAAAAGGGTGCAGAAGTCGTTGAATTATGATGTGCTTGTTTTAATGAAATTCCACTCCTGCTGGGATGTTCCCTGCAGATTTTCCATATTTCAGCATGGGAAAGGTTTGATGCTTTCCTGCCGGTGCCAAGAGTTAATTGAAAACATTTCAGGATAAATTCAGCTTGGGGGCCAATGCTCCCATTCCTTCATTATTCTTAACAATAATAGAGGAGTAATACAATTATTAATAGGCATGTTGTATCCTCTTAAAGTGGCAGTGTGTTTCTGAAACCGTGTCTTTCACATTCTTTTTCTTAAACAAATCTGAAACAAATGGAAGAATAGAAATCTGAGGAGAAAAGCAAGTCTGGCTGGTATATTATACCATTCATCACTTTTTCTCCAGAGTGAGTATTTAGCTATTGTTAAATACAGGTAGTTACTTAAAATAATAATTTTTTTTTAATCTAATAAAAAAAATCACTCATCTAGACCAGAATTTCCTGAAGGTCTTCATGTTTAAAGTCTCAGCCCTGTGTGATATTAAATTATTTTCTTTGAAGATATGTATATCCTCAAGAGTTATTTAAGGAAGCTCAGAAAAATTATATGCAATTTTTAATAAATTAATAAATGTTTAAATATTAAATCCATTTTGAAGTGACATATTTTTCTTAGGATTTATGTTTTCAGTTTAATGTATATAAAATAATGGGGGGTTTTATGCCAGAATACATTAGATTATCTTGCTGGCCCAGGGCTACTTATATGTTATCTTCCACAGTAAACAATTTATACTACAACCTTGCAGAAAATACTTTTTATTTAATTTTTTTTTCCTCTGACCCAGAGTCTTGATACATTCATAATAATTTTGTCAGTATTTATGCATTCCTGATAACTTTAAAGATTAAACTCGTAAAAGCTATAAATAATTAGGGAAATATTTCCAAAATAATGTTTTCACTTAGCTTATTACTGTCAATGAAAAGCAAGAAAAAATGTTTACCATTATTCTTTCCAAATCTTAGGAGTTTGGAATATATTTTTACCTCTTCTCCACACTACTCCTCCCAAAACAGACAACATAAAATATAAAGCAGCAGTAATTATTTGCAGAACTATTTTGCCATAAAGCTTGTCCACTGAAGGATCACAAAAATAGTCCAAACAAATGGAAGTTACATGATTTCTACAGACTACGAGTCAAGGACATATTTGTACCATTTCAAAAGGCTGCATCTCATTTACTAGAGTTATTCCTTTTCTTGTTTGGTTGGTTGGTTGGTTGGTTTTGTTGTTTGTTTGTTTGTTTGTTTTGGTTTTGTTTTAACAGAATCCTACTGACAAAAGTCTTTGATGGGGTCCCTGCCCAGTCTGGCAGCAAACATGATATTTAGAACTGCCCCAGTGTAGAAGACTCTCCAGACAGAACGGAGGTAATTTAACCAGCTTTCTGCACCCTGTCTTAATCTCCTCACCCAGAAGGACAGCAGGGGTAAAAGAGACTAAGGCTCAAACACTTTTCCAAACAGCAGTGCTCTGCTGATGTAGCATTCCAGAAGATGACTGAATGGCAGGTGTAGTCTAAAGGATTTCTATATCCTGGGATGAGGGTAGGGCCTGAGTAGAATCAGGACAGGGTTAGAAACAGTCTCTGTCTCAGTTATCCCTACTGCAAAATAGAAACATCTTTTGAGTCAGAGCTACCAGTGTGTAACTATCTCCCTTGATTTACACAGCAGAGTATTGTGACAATGCTGGGCTGAGAGAGCATCACCACACAATGCTTTAACTTGTTCTCATAAGTTTAACAAATTTTCCCTATTAAACTACTTGAAAGAATCAAATTTGCTCCCATGAATATCCTAAAGGCAGACTTTAGCTAACTTGTACATACGGTTTACAGGACAGGACGCTGCATAATACAGAGGAAGCGCTTGGTTGCTATAGCCCTTTCTCTTGCTTACTGAACACAGATATGAGCCAATCAGACAATATTCTGACCAAAGTCTTCTAAATGTGATCTGAAAAGAGTCAGAATTATTTCTGAATATATTCAGACTCTGCATGGAATCAATGTGTTCTAAGATTTAGCCTAATATTGCCAAAGACTAAACCATTCAAGGTTTGAGCAGTCCAAAAGGGAAAAGATTCCAGTTTCTCAGATTTTCATATCATTCTTATCTCCTTGTTTTATAAATATGTCCTCTCCATGCTAGCAATACCTTTTGCATAGTAACATGTTCTTCAACACATCCAAGCACACAGCTTTATTCACTTCAGTAGGTTTTAGGCCAACTCTTTTAGCTACACCAGGCCAAACCCAAGTGTTAGTTGCCTGTTGATTAAGTTGATTCACATAACTTTCTGTCTTCTCAACCATCATTTAGCTGCGTAATCTTTCTCTCTAAGCATAGAAATACAGCCATAGGCTAAATACTAACAACAGTTACACTACTACAAACTCAGACTACCTCTAACAGGAGTTAATGATTTGGAACTATGCAAACAAGACTTTAAATCATAGAAAGGTGAGGTGTTTTGGACAAGCTACTTGGCAGATATGTTCTTTCTATAAAATCTACACTCTTATATTACATTTTTTTCCATGGTCTCAGTTCCTGAGATGCACAGATCAACACATATGTCTATACTTGACTTTGTCATGTCCTTTAGACTAATTTGTGAACATATGGTATACACCTGAATACACTAACATGAAAAATAAGACAGCATAACAGTTTTCTGTTATGACTGCTGCTTTATTTCCTGCTGTAATCCACTTTTACATGGCATAGAAAATGTTTGAATGAGTTTAGAATGATTCTGTAACTTCTGAAAAGAGATAACATGAAGAACATCACTACCAAGCGTGATGGTGATTCCTATAGAATCGTAAAATCACAGAATGGTTTGAGTTGGAAAGAACCTTAAAGATCTGCTAGCTCCAACACCCCTGCCAAGGGCAGGGAACCTTGCACTAGACCAAGACACTCAAAGCCCCATCAAGCTTAGTCTTGAACACCTCCAGGGTTGGGGAGCTCTCTGGACAACCTATTTTAGTGCCCCACCATCCTCACAGTAAAGAATTTCTTCCCAATATCTAATATAAGCCTGCTCTCCTTCAGCTTGAAGCCATTCCCCCCTTGTCCTACCACTACATGCCCTTGTGAAAAGTCCCTCTCCAGCTTTCTTGTAATCCCCCCTTAGGTACTGAAAGGCTACTAAAAGATGTCCTCAGAGTCTTCTCTTCATGAGGCTGAAGAGCCCCAACTCTCTCAGCCTGTCTTCAAAGGAGAGATGCTCCAGCCCTCTGATAAGTTTAGCGGCCCTCCTCTGTACTCATTCCAAGAAATCAACATCTTTCTTGTGTTGGAGGTCCTAAACTTGGATGTAATACTCCAGGTAGGAGTACTCCAGGTAGGGTCTCTGTATCTGTGCTTAATTAGACGCTGCTACTGTTTGGTCTGTGTTTGGCCCAGACACCTGTGAGAGTTTGTTCTTTTCCTGCCAAGTTCACTGAGCCTCGTCCTTGGAGAGAGAACTTCTTGTATAAACTATTTCAATTGGTGTTCTATGATTGGCTCATTGTCTGCAGAGGACATTTGAAGGAGAAACTGAAGAGGAGAAGATGAAGTAAAACCCCCAGACCCAAATAGATAAGACCACTTGAGTTAAACAGTGCATGCGATAGGGAATTCCAAAGTTCCCACGCATGCGCTGAAGGGGTACACTTGCATAACGGGGGGAGGGACTGAAGGCCTCCAGCTGGGCGGTGCTGGCCACACCTGCCGAGGTGGATGTCACTGGCTAATTGGATAAAAAGCAGATGTCTGTTGCTCGGGGCGCTCCAGCTTCACATGAAGGACAACTGTTGCCTTTTGCAGGGACACCGACTATTTTGTGAGCCTGCCAACATTCTGAAAATCCAGTTTCTGCTATGGGGAATTCTAGTCATGCTGGGGTCGGTAAGACAACTTCATAAAACTCACCTGTGTGAGTGGGGGTTTTACTGAGGGCTTATTTCTCTCCTCTCCTTTCCTATCTCTTGGTTTCTAGTTTTTGTTGGTCACTTTTTTGTAATAAATATTGGAGTTTTTGAGCTTTCAACAGTGTCTTAGATTCCATTTTGGCATCTCTCTGAACCTTCCCTGTTACAGTCTCACAAGATTAGAGTAGAAGGCCAGAATACCCTCCCCTTGACCTGCTGCTCACGGCTCTTTTGATGCAGCCCAGGAAGTGGTTGGCCTTCAGGGCTGCAAGTGTGCATTGCTGGCTCATATCAAGAGTTTTGTCCACAAACATCTCCAAGTTTTTCTCTGCAGGGCTAGTATGCCAGCCTGTGCTTGTACTTGGGATTGCCCTGACCCAGATGTAGGACCTTGCCCTTGGCTTTTTTGAACCTCATGTCATTCACACAGGTCCACCTCTCAAGCCTGTCAAAGTCCCTCCAGATGACATTCCTTCTCTCCAGCCGGTTGACTACATCACACAGCTTGGTGTCATCTACAAATTTGCTGTGGGTGCACTCAATCCCACTGTCCACATGACTAACAAAGATGTTAAACAGCACCAGTCCCAACACCTATCCCCAAGGACAACACTCATCACTGGTCTCTACTTGGACACTGAGCCAATGACTGCAGCTCTTTGACTGCAACCATTCAGCCAATTCCTTATCCACCGTCAGGCATGATTTGCCCTTACTGCAGCCATGTTGGTTGTCACTAATCAGCTACTTATTTACTATGTCCTTTAGCATAGTTTCCAGGAGGATCTGTTCCATGATCTTGCCAAGCATGGAGGGGAGGCTGACTGGTCTGTAGTTCCCTGGGTCTTCCTTATTTCCCTTTTTAAAAATGGAAAATTGTTCAAGTCAATGGGAACTTCACTGACATGATTTCTCAAATACAATGGACAGTGGCTTAGCCTCTTCCTTAACCAACTCCCTCAGGACCCTCAGGTACATCTCATCAGGTCCCATGGACTTGTGCACCTTCAGGTTCCTTAGGTGTTCTCAACCCTGATCTTCTCCTTCAGCGTGCAGTTCTTTGTTCTCCTAATCCCTTGTTTCACCTTTGCAACTTACGCAGTGTGTCTGGAGCACTTGCCAGTGAAGACTGAGGAAAAAAATTTGTTGAGTCGCTCAGCCTTCTTCATGTCCTGGGTGACCTGATGTTCTGCATCCTTCCTGAGGGGACCCACATTTTCCCTTCTTTTATTGCTGATGTAACTAAAGAAGCTTTTTTTGTTACCCTGGGATGTTCTTGGCCAGATTTACTTCTGCCAGTGCTTTAACTTTCCTAATCATCTGCCTTGCTGTTCGGGCAATTTCTTTGTACTCCTCACAGGCTACTTTTCCCTGCTTCCAACCTCTGTAAGCTACCAGTTTTTCCAGAAGCTCCTTGTTCATCCATGTAATCCTCCTGGAATTTTTTTCTGATTTTCTCTTTGTAGGGATGCAATATGTCAGAATGCAATAGGATTGCAGAAGACAGGCAAGGACCTTGTTAGAGAAATTTCCATATTTAAGTATCATCATGCTAAAACTACAAAGGTCATGCTGACAATAGACTTCCTCAGCTGCTATCACTGTTTGAATTAGAAGGCTTAGTCATTGCCAGTGGATGACCAGAAATTGCAGTGCTTGTATTTGTACTGTTTAAACCACCTAGCTTCATATATTTTTTAAACAATTAAAAGTAAGCAAACCAAATATACACTCACACCATAAAGTAGCAAGTGATTGCATTATTTTAGTATAAGACATTATAAACAGGTGAAGCTTGATTTTGTATTAATAATTGACATCTAGCAAGCTATATTTATTTACGTGAAGATGTGTGTTTTGTGACTACACAGAGCACAGTTATCTCCAGGTAGTACTACGTTAAAAATACACTATTGTATCTGCATTGTCTATATTTACATGTAGACATATGCATAAGGGAGAAGATTCAGTTGTCTTTTATTTCTATTGTTTCGAGGCAGCAAGATACTGTGGTGACAAGGGCTAAGGACATGCTTATAAACAAGCATTTTCTCTTGCAAAGGAAAGAGAGGTCTCTTTTGCACTCCCAGTTTCCTCCAGATTCTTTTCCCAGACTTATCCTTCCCGTTTCAAATCAAACTGTCCATTTTCCAATTTATAAATGTTTCTGCCAGACACTTTCATTTTCCTCTTTATATTCTCTTACATTTCACTATTTCCCTTGTGTTATAGTTCTTCTCTCCCTCTTTTCTCCAGGTCCTGGACTAAATTCTGGTTTTTGTTTCCACTCTCTTCCTAAATTTCCATTGACCCCTTCTCAGTTGTTTCCACCTTCTCTGGCCTGTGCATGTAGGCATGTGTAACAGCCACGTCCTTTCCTCAATCTCCACACATCACCATCTCCATTGAAATATGCCATATGTATTCCTGAGACTCATGTCACTCTCTATCTACCCAAAGACTGTTCTGGATGTCCCACCATCAGATCAACATTACAATCACAGAATAATGAAAAGTTATTTAATGGGACCTCCAAAGATCATCTACTCCCAATTTTTTCTAGAAGCTGTATTCCAGCCAATACTAGATGAAGTCAGCAGTAACTCTTGCTAGCCAAGTCTTGAAAACCTCTAACAATGGAGGTGACAGAGTTTCTCTAGGAATCCTCTCTTGGTGCTGCACTACCTGCTTCACCTCCTGGCAAAGTTCTTCCTAATGCTCAGTCTGAATCTACCGGGCACAGTTTGTGCCTGCTGCACCTTGTCATACCTCCTTTCTAGCACTACCAAGAAGAGTCTGGCCTGCAGTCTTTACAAAAGTCCCTTCCTATGGCTATAGGCTACCATTAGGTTTCTAGTAGCCTCTTCTCAAAAGTTCAGCTCCCTCATCTTCTCCTTGTTGGTCACAAACTCTAGCCATTATGGCAGTCTTCCATCAGTCCCTCAAGCTTTCAATATCCTTCCTTAATTTGAGAGAGGAATTGTTTCAAAACTGGACACAGTGTTTAAGGTGCAAGGTCACGAACACCAAGAACATGGGAATGATAGCTTTCATCTCTAGCTTACAGAGACGGAGAAAAAAGAATCCTTTCCAAAGCTGAATATTCATCTTACTTCCACATTACTCCTATTTTCTGGCTCTGCCATCATTATTAAAGCCAGTTACCTTTCCATGTTGCCCTCTGTTATTTTCAATCTTGTGTCTCAGCTAACTTCTTGATTTATTTTTGTAGCTTCATTCTCCTTATTAGCAAGTACACTGTTTATTCATTCTCCAAACCTTCTCTACACAATGGGCATTTCCTTTCTTTACCCTTTCTTCCTCTCACCCACTCAAGATACCACTCTTGAAAGTGAATCCCTCTTTATGCAGACATGTCTTCCCTCTGTATCACTTTATTCATGTATTTCTAGGTTGACTACATATCACACTTCATCTCATGACCTGTCCTTCTAAACCTCAGTCCATGTATTTCCTTACTCTGGGGTGTTCCTCTTCCCCCTTACTGACATACGTCCAAGATATAGTATTAATGCTATATCACTGTGTGTTAACAAAAATCTCTCTTCATGCACATTCAGCTTACACTATTATCCATTTGACTCATAATAAATTAATTTTAAAAAAAAACTTTAAAGAAAAGAGTGGTTTGTCCATGACTATTTTGATTTTAAGCACCAAACTCTCATCACCAGCAGTAGCTGCATAAACCATCCTTCGTTATTGTTTTATTTTCATGCCCCTCAGTTACATTTGTGTTGGCTGAATTTTGGAGGTAAATATCCAAAATATTAGCTGAAAGCTTCCTCAGAAAGCAAATCTTTCCCACATCCTTCCCTGCAGTTCCTCTTTAAGAGGTGTCAGAATGGCTGAGAGAATGAAGTGGCTCCACATTGTTTGCCTGAACTATTATGTGTTTAACATTTCCATAACAAAAGTGCCACTCGACTTCTCCCCGATTAATGCAGCTCGAGGGCTCTTGTCCTCCTTTAATAAAACATTGTTGAAATCATTTATTTAGAGCCCCTGGTTACTAGTGGGAGAATGACCATCTTTGTGCCAAAATATAGTGTATACAGTCCACTATTTTGTAGTAGATCATTCTGTTATTTAAGAAATTGATTAAATGGATGTCTTAGAAAGTATTTATGCTAATAGCACATTACTTATGTCATTCAGTCAATGTAAGCCTTTTCAACTGTCTACCACAGCCAATGCCTCCAGTAAAATACAGTAACTTTCGACTTTACTTCTTTCAAATCTGTATCACAGACATTAAATCTCACAGAGAAGCACTGCTCTTCCCATCTGAAAATGTGTTCTGTTGCACGACTACCTACTTCTCCTGAGGACTTGCAATGAGTATTTTACCACAAGCAGTGTGGCAACGTGTGATGTTATTACTGGGGACAGGAACAAATTCTCTTTAAGGTCTGATTTTTTTTTTTCAGGGACATTTGAAGATGCAACTCAGTCACTCAAGAAGCATTTTCCATTACTAAGGTGGTGATGATTTTGTGTCCTACTACTTTTTATATGTGCATTTGAAGCACCTCTCACCTTCCAAAGGAAAAACAACATTCAAAAGAAAACAACAAATCAAAAGAGCAAGTACTGGTTTTGCATTGCATTGAGATGGAATGTCTTGTTCTGCACCTGCAAAGCTGTCTGTCACCACCTTTGCAGCCCTGTCTATGTCCTATAGATGCACGTCTGCAGTGAGAGATCTCGTACACCAAAAGCTCTTATGAGTGGAGAGGAGATTGTAACTAAAATCCATCATGCCTTCCAGTGTGACCATGAAAAGACTTGGCCAAACCAGAGCTTTGCTTATGGCAATTGTAAGGCTTCATTTCATAACAATTTTAAAGTTATGTATGGCTGTCTGTATACATTGGTGTATATTGTTAAAAATAAACAGAGACCTTATGTTATGTCCATTGTGATTGCATACAAAAGCTTTGCTGTGTGCTTGGGTGATCAGTGAAGCTTGAATCTCCCTCTATTTACTGTATGGTCACTGTCAGTTCAATGAACTGCCTCCTTGTTCTCCACCATTGTCCCACACTCCCTTAAACATTTGTCATTGAAGTGCCTGCAAAGACAAATAAACTGTCACCAAGAATTCAAACCTGGTAACTGAGAATGAAAAGGGAGCAGAACCTACTGGATTATTTTACATGAAATGATGGAAAGTTCCTTCTCCCTCTGGAAGAGATAGGCTGGACAGGACCTCAGCACAGAACACTATCCGGTACCCAGACAAACAAGAGAACTTCCCCTCCTGTGAAAAATCTCCCTCTGACAGGGTATGTGAAGTCTTTTCCTTGCTTAAATCTGTCCTTGCTACATTACTTGACATTTCAAGAATTTCCATTTGTCTAAATATCAAGCAAAAGACATACGGATTTGACGGACATCAACATCTGCACAGGCTTTTTTGGCTGGGACACATACCAATACAGGCAGCCATTTCTCCTGGAAATTGTGCTTACTTCGGCAACACAATAAAACCCACAGAGTTATTTCCTTATGGAGAGGAGCACACAGGACAGAATTAGTTCAGCTGTATTTATTGTACAATTATTTAAATTAAAACAATCCACTTTCTGTGGAGAAGGAAGCATACAGATGAATCGTCCCTGCCTAGTAGTGCTCAGTGTTGATTTATTCCAGGCAGATGCTTTTGACAGGAGACTGTAAAATCAAGTCTTGAGTTTATTGTAGCAGTTAATTATCAGTCCTTTTCTAGTGCTAACGTCCTAACTGAAGAAAAATAAAGGTCTTTAGCTGGGACTTAGTTTTTCATCAACGAATTAAATAGTCCTTGTGGGTGCTAACTGTTGACAAACTGAAAATATGTTTCTGGTCATCTTCTGAAGAAGTGTTTAAGATCAACTCCACCTATTTGTGAACTCAGCACTTTGTATAGAAAGCTGACTCTATTTACAAGTCTCACCCAACTACTCTGTCCTCCTCCTGAAGAAACAATTTCCAGCTTTGTTTTAACAATAAGCTTACTCAACCATTCAGATGACTTTAAAAACAAACTTCAGATCATAGCCGTGCACCATACTCACACACTTGTTAGGTATCTCAGCTATTTGGGGTTGGTTTATGCATGTGTACGTGCGCTTGTGTGCATTTATTGCTGGGCAACATAATCAAGTTCACACCCTGAAGAAATAATAAAATAATATGTCATTGAAATAACTAATCCAGAAGCAGGGATTTCTAATTGTGTTGATTTATACAACAGACAGATGTGGATTTGTGCTCTGTCAAGATCTGGTAAGATGAAAAAGACACTATCTTGCTAATCTGTCGCCCCCTCAGTCAAAGTTTATTTGTGGTAGCTTTTAAACTTCTGACTTGCCTTCCAATTACAGCCTTTAAAACGAAAAGCTTTAAATAAACACCATCAATAGAAGATAAATAAACTTATTCCCCCTGCCTTTTTTTTTTTTTCCTTTTTTGTGAGTGCCTAGCTTGACAGTCCAAACTCAAATCCCCAGAGGACTGAGCTCTCTCTTTTGTGTTAATGTTTAAAAGATTTTCCAATGCTGGAGTTTATTCCTACTGCAAACATTTCTATTTACAAGGTCAAGTGTATCAGCACTCGACACAGCTTAAGAGTGTAATTATTTATCTAAGGGTGTTTGAGTGTAGATCAGTAGCTCTGGCAGCAAACCAGGCTTCAGCACGATGCAAAGCAACTCCTAAGAACAGTATTACAAGATCTAGTAATTGCTGATCCCTTCAGTGTGTTTACTTTTGCATTCTTCGTTGTGGGAGAAGGCAGGCTGAATGGTAAACTTTGCGTTTTGTTGCAGCCGCCTTGATGCCTGTGCCCCCGCCTGCCCCAAGAGAAGCCTTGTTCGAAACGCTTGCCACCTCTGTGTGATGTATTTCTCACCACTTGTTTGCACGCCTAGGAGCATTTCTACATGCGTCAATGAGAGCAACGTGCCTCCACGAAGAAAGCGCGGTGCATACATACATACAGGAGCACTGTCTTTGAATTGCTTTACTCTTTTCTAGCACTGGCAAGTTACCATGCCAACGCATTATAAAATGAACAACTCATTTAAAGTAGTACTTTCAAAGCTGTATTTACTTTTTGCATGTAATTATTCATTAAAGTAAGAATAGCAGTAATTTACATCCATGTAAAGTATTACAGGCAAACAGAGTTTGTTTGTTGAGTGTTTTTTGGTTTGTTATTCTGTGGTTCAATTCCCGCCTCCTCCCATCCGCCCCCCCCCCAACTCGGGTTCTGAGAGTTCAAGTGTCCCTGGAAAACAATTTAACCGCATCCATTATTTAAAGCTCTTTCTTTACTAATTTACACGTTTAGAAAATACAAAAAGCCATACATATTTGAAACACAGGCCTTTTTTATGCCTCCTATAAAAAAATACAAGGTTTAAGGCAGCTCAGAAATGCGTTCATACAATTCTAACACGTTCATAAAGTCTCTCCAAATAAGAAAGTTAACTTTCAATCTGTAAAATACACTGTACATTTGACGTTCTAGAGAATACTTCACTCAATCAGTGTTGCTGGTATCCCTTTAAACATAAAACAAAATCTGTACCTTTCAAGAAACAAGTAGCAAATGCAGCTATCTGGCAAATAGGATGTGGAATTAAAACTTTTTATTACTTTTTTTAAATAAATTATCCCCAAAGCATACAATTTATAGAATTCTATATACAACGAAGAGCGACTGGTAACAAATACCAGTTTTAAATACTTTTTTATATAAGATTTACCAGAGGTCAGCACCCTGATACGATGAGGCAATAAAACTTTTCAGGATATTTGTACACACATGTTCTCGAGTTTAAAAGTGTCTTTCAAAGATGGCAGTGCAGAGCTCTTTTAAAACAAAAGTTGCATTGTTCAGTATAGCCAACAACTCTGAAAAAAAATATTTTTTTAATGTCGCTAGGTTACAGAGGAAGAGACGGCTGCTGGCACGCTTTTGTTACAGGGAAGATGTGTGTGCAAGAGTTAGTGCTGTAAACCACCGAATTTATTCAGTTTGCTATTTCCCTAAATTTAATTAATGGCAGATACGGCTTAATCCCCTTTCAGGCACCACGGCATCACGAAGAGCGAGACGTGGTGAATGATAATCAGGTTGCTGACTAAACCAGTACGGCAACGCTTTGGCAGCAAGTTTGGGTTGCTCTCCTCTTACTAACCTTCATCTCAAAACTCTTAAAAGACCCTCACTACCAGCGTGCCGTGACTCCCGGTTTGTACCGGGGGGCAGCTGGCGGCCTCGCTCGCAGTCTGTGTCAGCCGCTCCGCTCGCTGGTAACACGAAGGCAGGGTGGCAGCAATTGCATAGTGCACACTCGAGAGAGAGACCAACACCCGAAACACGAGCGGCCCCTGCGCTACGGCCACCGCTCCAGCCACCGACTCGCAGGGCCGGGACGGGGCAAGGAGGCGGACGGGGCGGCGGGCAATAGCGGGGGCACAGGGGGAGACATGGGGGGACGGGGCGCCGGGGCGATGGGTCGGGGGATCCACGGCCGGAACGTTTAAAGCCGCTCCGCGCCGAGGGGCCCCGCCGGCCGGATCCCCGGCCGCCGTGGGAGCGCTCTATGGAGGCCCGCGGCGGCTCGGCACAGGGGGCCTGGCCCGGCCCGGCCCGGCTGGAGGGAGGGAGGGAGGGAGGCAGTGGTGGAGAGAGGCAGTGATAGAGGGAGGCAGGGAGGGATACGGGGAGGGAGGGATACTAGAGCCGCGGCAGCAGGGGCAGCAAGACGGAGGCGAGCAGCGCCGCGGCAGCCGCGGCAGACCGGCCAGCTTTATCCGCCTGCACTGGGAAGCCGGGATCAGCGCCGGCATTGTCCTCCGCGTCGTCCCTCCCCTTCTGGCTCGGCTCCTCCTCGTAGTCCTCGTCGTAGTACTCCTCCAGGCCGCCGTCCGAGCCGCCGCTGCTACCCGCGCCGTTGCCGCCCATGTCGGCGCCGAAGCAGAGGCGGGCCATGTTCTCCTTGACCGACTCGCAGATGGGCCGCTCCAGCCCGTCGCAGACGCAGTCGTTGAGCAGCACGGCCTTGGGCACGGCCAGCATGTCCTCGATGACAGCGCGGCACTCGGGCGTGCAGCGCAGCCCGTTGAACAGCTTCCCGCAGTAGGTCATGTAGCGGTTCAGCGCCAGGCTGCAGCGGCTGTCCCAGTCGCAGCGCCGCCGCGCCTCCGTGCAGCCCATGACGCCGGGGCCGCCGGGGCCGGACCCGCCGGGGCCACCGCCCGCGGGGCTGCTGGTGCGGGGCAGGCAAGGCTCGATGGCGCGCTTGGTGGCGCGGCAGTTCTCGTCCTGCGCGCAGTCGCAGTCCTCCAGCGCCGGGCCGCGCCGGGTGTGGTTGAGCTGGATGAGCGCCGCGATGCAGTGGCTGGGGCACCGCCGCCTGGAGGGGGTGGCTGCGCCTGCAGCGCCCGCCGGGCCGTCCCCGCCGCCCGCCGCCGGCGGCTGCTGCTGCAGGAGCACCGGGGCGCACGCCTCGGCGTACTGGTTGTACGCGTAGCTGCACTCGGGCTCCCCCTGACACTGCAGCACCGCCTGCCAGCAGATCAGCCGCCGGCCCTGCACCAGCGAGCCCCGCGGCGGCCACACTGCGCCCAGCGCCGCCGCCAGCCACAGCCAGGCGGCCGCCCGCGTCCAGCGCCGCCCGCCGCCTCCGTGCCGAGCGGGCGAGCGGGCCACCATTGCGGACGGGGGTGGCGGCTGGAGCCGCGGGCGAGCCGGGAAGAGGCGTTAGTAGACGAGGAGAAGGAGGAGTAGGAGGAAGAGGAGAAGGAGAAGAAGCTGCAGCCCGTGGAAAAGTTTCCAAAACTCCTGCCGGCCGTGTGCATGAGGTCTCCTCGCATCAATCCATGCACGCCGGGCCCGGGGCCCTCCAGCCCCCGGGAGCTGAAGCCGTGGGGGCCGTGGTACGAAGCAGGCGCCCGGGGCCGTCCTATACTCGCCTCCCGCTGCTCCCGGCTCGGCGAGGCGGCGGCGGTGGCGCCTGGAGAGGTGCGGGTGGTAGTCAGTGCAAAGAGGGGCTCGGACGACAGCGGATCCGGAGTGCACTCGGGGAATAGCAGGCTGCGCCGGGAGAGCTCATAGTGCTGTCCTGCTCTTCATGCAGTTCCGTCTCATTATTTTTTTTTTCTCCACAAAATAAATGCCCAGCTGCTGCTGCCTCCTCGGGAGCTTTTAACTCTCCGCTCGCAGCATCTCTGCACATGCCAGCCGCTCCGATCCCATTCACAGTCCCGGTTCCGCTCACTCCCTCTCGGTATTCGTCGCGCTTTAGGGTGGCGAGAAGAAACGTCTCTCCCCACTAGCAAGACGAGAGCACGGGGAAAGGAGAAGAGGCAGCCTTCGCTGGTCTCTTTCTGGGCGACTGATGCTGCTTCTGTTGTCAACAAGCCCTGCAAGCTGCTCTGCGGATCCGTCTGTGGATCTTTTTTTCTTTGCAAGGCTTTAAATACAAAAGTGCCCTCCAAGCAGCAGCAACGTGCTCTGATTAGGCTCCATTATGCATGCATGGAAAAGCAAACAAACAAAAAAAATTAGCAACGCTTCTTCTTTTACACATCCCCCCAGCCTGCGCTCTCTCGCTCTCTTTCTCTCTTTCTCCACTTTTTTCTCCCTTCGCTCGGCCCCTTTTCCCTGCCTCGCCACTTGCCATTGGCCCAGCCTGTTGTTGAAACCTTTTTCTTTTCCCCCTCCTTCTCTTTACGATGTGCTGGAGGGAGGGAAGGAGAGAGGGGGGCTGGAGGGCAGCTCACATTCAAAGCTTGAAAGGAAAGGCTTAAGGAGAGTGACAGCCCCCCGAGGAGCCCCTCCTCCCGTTAAGGCGGCGCGGCGGCCGGGCGAGAGGCGCTCGGCGGCAGCGAGCGGGCCGGTGCCCCGGGGCTGCCCGGGCCGTGGCGGCGCCGCGGGGTGCTCGGCAGCACCGCGCAGGGTACGGGCGGCGGAGCTCTCCGTGCTGCTCTGCGGGGACGTTGCTGACACTGGTCCTGCTCCTTACAACGAGGGAGGGGTGGGAGAAAAAAAAAAAAGGTCTCTAGTCTGGATGACTCGTGTACCCAGACTTCCCAGTGATTCAGGTCAGGGCAGAGGCGCTTCCAGAAAGGTAGGGAGGATCAGGCTCAAAATGGGACCAAGTTTATTCTGACTGAAATAGAGATCTCCTGGTTTCAGTGTGCTAGTACATTCAGGGAGAACAAAGCTAACTCTACTGGTGGTGTACTGTGACCATGTAAGTACTTCATTGCTGTGCCTTCAGTATTGCAACTTTCCACTTGCCACATACCCCACCGATCATAAACTCATTCAGCTCAGGCTCTCGCCTGAGCTTTTTGTACACGATTTTAAGACAGTAACTTACAAGGATGCCTGTTGACACAAATACAGCAGATTTCAGTATAGTTCTTTGATACTTTATCTGCCAACTAGTAAAAAGGTTTTCAAAATCTGTTAAAGATTTTTCAGTGAAAGCAAAATACCTGCTGAAGTCCTCCGTTCGCTTTGCTTTGCTGACAAGGAAGTAGATATAAAATATTAAGATACAACGAGAGAAGCATAGCAAAGTAAAGAGTGGTGTATTTACCCTTGCCTTTCGTTTCAGTGCTACCTTAATTCCAGAGCAACATCGTCTCCAACCACAAGGGGCATCGGTATCTGTTGCCTGTCAAAACTGGCGCTTTTTTTCATCCTGAGACTATCAACTCCATCTGTCACAAAACTCAGGACAAAATCTATTTTCCAGAAACTCGGGGATTTTGGAATCCCATGCGTTGTAGAATGATGTCTGTTTGAAAGCCCACGGACTGTGTAATGGTGGTGTGGTGTGGCTGGGAGTCAGTATGATTGATGTTTTGAGAAGCATTTTTAAGGGTTTACTCCATTGTCACCAGTTTTACAAGCTGCTCATGTTTCTCCTTCAGTATAGTTTTGCCTATTCTGGTGCAAAAGTTGTTTTTAAATCTGCGAAAACTGCATTTAGAAGCCCTGCCTTCATCCACCTAGTTTAGAGCTGTTTCTTTTAATTCATATTGAATGGTGGTATTAAAAATGCCAGATGCCATTCAGGCAGGGTGCAATAAATGCACCAGCTATCTACACTGGGATCGCTCCTGCATTACTTTGTAGTCTTGTTCACTGATGATAACACTGTCACTGGTGGAAATCAGCTAGTTTGGGGTGGCTAGGTTGGAGATGGCATTGCAGGCACTATACAAAGTGCTGCTGCACTGTCTTGATTTCTAGGGAAACAAGTCCACGGTGCAGCTAGAAAGAAGAGGGCCTGGATGCTAGGGTGTTCTAGGCATAAAGAGTCTGAGAAAGGGGACTCCAATGGCCTCCTGAGCTTCCCCAGCACAGGAGAGCAGGACTGGCTATCTGTCCCAGTGGGGCTGCCTTCTGTGGACAGCTGGGGGATGAGCTCTGCCCCTTCCCGGCTCCTGCCTTCATCTACAAAATCCATCCAGCTCAGCTGTACTTCATTTCTGGCTGAAATGAGGGCTGTTGACTTAGTGAAGAAAGGCAGAAGCTGAACTTCGGACCTCCCAGGAGGGGGAGTAGAGGAGCCTTCACTGCCGACCTTGCACCCTTGTGTGGCTGGGAAGAGGCTGCTGTGGTTCTGCCTGAACAGAAAGTCGATCAGTGCCTGGTCGCACTAGTGCTGACGGGTTTCCCTGGCCGGGGACAGTGTTCATTATGCCTGCTGGTCTGAAAGGCAGGGCATGGCATGAAGCATTGCATTATTCATAGGCAGAGATTTTCACATACAGCTTTCAGTTAAAGAAATACAAGTTTCATACAGTAATAATAAGGCAGATGTTGACTTCGAAGTTTGGAATTGTCTCTGGTATCTTAAAACTGACAGAAATTTTAACAGAAAATAGCTGGGCTCTTCAATTGCCACACCTTTTAGCCATCTAGAATAGGATCATCTACATCCAGGATTATACACCCTAATCAATAAATTAGCTTCTTGAAGTGCTTTAAAACATACTTGTCTGTCCTTATTTAATGAGCATTTCGATTCTGTCTGTATTTGTAACTACCATTTTGGGTGAGGACTCCAGGGATCACAGTGCTCTGTTGGAGGAAAGAACTGTTTCCTTGTGTGGAACTAAAACTAGGGAAATAACTCTCTGGCCCCTCTTCTTTGATTGTGGTTTTCTAACAACAGAAGTAATTTTGTCAAACTCATCTTTTCAGTTTTCAAAGCAGCTATGAAGGTAATGTGGAAAGCAACTCTTGCTCTGCTTCACAAAGCACCAAATAAGACAATACATCCCACAACTTGATGTATTTTACTTTACATCAGTAAAATAAGATCTGGTAGCATTCTGAATTCCCACATTTGCTAGGTTTTCTCATATCAACAATTAATTTTATTCTTTATGCCATCTCTCCAAATTATGATCGAGCACTAGGAGTCATTTTGGCAACCTGAAAAGCCAGTGTGTATCTTCTCTGGATTTATTGGAAAGACTCCTGGGCACCTTTTTGTTTAATCCTGATGTCTTTCCCCCCTTTCTGGTTTCACACCTTTTCCTAATGGATCTCCTTTCCAAATTGTGTTTTCTTTAGCTCTTTCTCTGACCTATTTTGCATTGAGAGTGTTTAGAAAATAAGAAAACCAGATAGACACAAAACCAGTTGAGCTTAAAAATTTAGCAGTTCACATTTGGTTGTAATTGAAAATACATGGCCTGTATGTGTGGTTAACTCCTTTCAGATTATTTTTAAGCACATTTCTTTGATTGGATTATATTGCTTTTTTCTGCATTTTAAGAGATTTGCAACTGCTATTAAAAATTTTGGCAGGTGTCCTGTGAATTAATTTGCTGACACAATTTCAGTATGTGCATCCAGTAATATCTTAAATATGTGTCTGATAAGAATACACAGTGAGAGAGCAATTTTTCTTTTTGAAGAAGGGACTCAATTCTCTAATAGTAGATTTCACCTGCCAATGAAAGGCAGCATCTTCCTATTTACATTTCTGTAAATAGTTCTCAGAACCTTGGCAGTGTGGTGCATAAGAGTCATGGGAGGCTGCAAAAGTCATCCTGTAGAAATGGCCCAGTGTCACTCACAGTAGCCTGTGCAGATGACTAAATATGAACATGTGCATACTGCATGGTACTTGGATTTGATGTAGCCTCAGAGACCCTTAAATAATAACTTCTGCATTCTAAAGTTACAAAAGAAAAACCTCGTGACTTACCAGATTCCCAGCACAAACTGGGGGCAGGGGAATGAATATAATACCTTCTAAAGTGGTGTCTGCTTCAATGGAGAAGTAAGGAAGAGTGAAGGCATCTAAATTAGGTTCTTGCTCCACATCTGGAATAGTTTATCTTTTTATTGTCTGAGCAGGGCTGCTTGACAAATTCATGTCTTAAGTTAGCCACCTAAACTAGGTGTGAATTCTCCCCAAAATAGTATTTTTTTCTTCACTAGAATGTGCATGACTTTCCAGTGTGAGCACCCCTTCTTCCTATTGCTTGAGTCAGAAAAATAATGAACAGGGAGGATAGACAGTAATTGTATTGACCGACAGTCATTTGGTTGAGTTGAAGCTCATAGCTAATGAGACTACTGAGCCTCACGCTGTAGGAGCAGTTAGACATTGTTATGTTGGCTCTACATTTTTAAGGTTGTCTTTGCCAGTGTTAAGTCTTGTGAAAATTACAACATTGTGGGTCCTGCAAATGTGCAATAATAGTTAACTGCATACATAGAACAGTTTAGGTTGGAAGAAGCCTTTAAAGGTCGTCTCTGATGATGACATAAAGATGCTCTGCAGTTGCAAAAACGTAACTATAGGTCCCATACTGAATGCACAAATAGTCTTATGAGCTCTAGGTCCTGACACAAGCAAAAGAGCCAGTTGGATTCATGAATAGCACGATTTATTGAATGCAACATGTAAGATTCTTTAGGATTGCCTCTAGGATATGCATTAACTGCGGAGTAGCTATATATAGCCCTAACAATACAACTGCAGTCACAAGCTTAATGTCGGAGGGGGCTATGCCCTCCTTTACGAGACTCAGGAAATGGACCGTTTTGTACAAAAGATCACACACCTAAGCGAGTGTCCACAAAATGGCCGTTTATTACAGGGGAACACCGGCTTTTATAGGGTTCTAGGCAGAAGGTACTGGAAATGTGGTGGAGACTGGGAGGAGCAAGCAAGGAGACGGCCAATGAGTAATCAAAAGGTGAGGTAATGGGTATATTTGAACAAATGAGGTAGGGGTAGCAACAGGGGCATCCAATGTGAAGAGCCTGCCGCATGGCGGCAGGCTTCAACCAATGAGGAAAGGTCTGGCGGGAAAACTAGCAGGGGCATGCCTGGGCATGTGGGAATACATAGGAAATAATGGGCTGATAGGAATACATAGGAATATAAGGGAAAACCTGAGGGTGGATGGAGAACAGTAACTGGGGTACAATCAGTAATAAAAGCATGCATTAACAATACTAATAAAAACATCCCCGATAACAACTGTAGATCACTTTCTCATTTCCATTTCCACATAAACACTTTCCTCTTCCATTTCCTTCTCCTAGAGGCTTCTCTCGTGTTCCTCTTTCCACCACCTATATGAACTCATGGGGTCACTCTCCACAGCTTAATATCCCCAGTCAATACTCAGCATAGATGAGGACACAAGGCTTACCAAAAGGCATCACTTCAGGGGAGTGTGAGGAGAAAAAACTTGTCAATCTGTCCCTGCAGTTTCATGTCTAATTCTCCTCTCTTGATTAGAGGCAGAATTGGGTACTTCTTATAGCCACTGTTGTTTAAAGTGCTGGGGATGGGACTGTGGTCAAGTCTTCTTTGTGGGTGTGTTGTACAGGATATTTCTTGTTAGAAGATGTACTTGGTTTGTACAAAGCATTTCTGGATATCTGATCAAAGAATGAGATCGTGTGCAGCCTACACTTTGCTCCACATCCTGCCTTCCCCCCTCCCTTCCCAGTGCCATGGCAACACAGAAGGTAAGACCTCTATCTTGTTTCCATGCCTACACCTGCAGGGGTACCACCACATATTGACCTTTGCCACTACCTGCCCAAGACAGGGGGTTGAAACTAGATGATCTATAGGGTGCCTTCTCAGCCAAAAGATTTCATGATAGGGTACCACAGAACCACAGAATATTCTGAGTTGGAAGGGATCTAAAAGGATTGTCAAGTTCTGCTCTTAAGTGAATGGTCCGTACCATGGGATTGAACTCACAACCTTGCTGATGTTACATGCACTAGTTCCAGGCGTCCTGCAATGAGCAGAGACATCTTCAACTGTATCACATTGTTCAAAGCCCCATCCAACCTGACCTTGACTGTTTTCAGGGACAGGACATCTACCAACTCTCTACACAATGTGTAGCAGTGTTTCATCACCCTCACTGCAACACATTTCTTCTTTATATCTAGTCTGAACCTACTGTATTTTAGTTCAAAACCATTACCCTTGTCGTATTGCTACAGGCCCTACTAAGAAGGCTGTCTCCATCTTTCTTGTAGCCCCCATTAAGGTACTGGAAGGCCACAATAAGGTCTCCCTGAAGTCTTCTCTTCTTCAGCCTGAACAACCACAACTCTCTCAGCCTGTCTTCTTAAGAGAGGTGGTCCATCCCTCTCATAATTTTTGTGGCCTTCCTCCTGACCTGCTCCATTGGGTCTGCATCTTTCCTGGGCTGAAGACCCCAGAGTTGGACACAGCACTCCAGGTGGGGTGCAAATACACATTGCTGGCTCATGTCCAGCTTCTCATCCAGCAGTGTCCATAAGTCCTTGAGGGCTGCTCTCAATCCCTTTGTCCCCCATCCTTTGTTGATACCAGGGGTTGCCCTGACACAAGTGCAGGACCTTGCACTTGGCCTTAAACTGATGATGTTCCTATGGGCCCATTTCTCAAGCTTGTCCATGTCCCTCTGGATGGCATCCTGTCTTTCAGGGGTGTCAACCACACCCACTCAGGTTGGTATCACCTGCAAATTTGCTGAGGGTGAACTCAGTCCCTTTGTCTATGTCATTGATGAAGATATTAAACAGTACTGGTCTCAGTAAGGACTCCTGAGGGACCTGACTTGTCACTGATCTCCATTCACCCATTGAGCTGTTGACCACTACCCTCTGGATGCAACCATCCAACCAATTCCTTATCCACTAAATAGACCATCCATCAAATCCTTCTCTCTCCAATTTAGAGAGAAGGACATTGTGGGAGACTGTGTCAAAGGCTTTACAGGAGTCCGGATAAATGACATCCGTAGTCCTTCCCCTGTTCACTGGTGTAGTCACTTCATCATAGAAGGCCACTAAGTTGGTCAGGCAGGACTTGCCTTTGGTGATGGTGTGCTGCCTGTCTCAAATCACCTCCCTGTCCTCCATGTGCCTTAGTGTAGCTTCAAGTAGGATCTGTTCCATAATCTCTCCAGGCACAGAAGTGAGGCTTACAGGTCTGTATTTCCCAGGGTCTTCCTTTCTACCCTTTTAAAATATGGGTAAAATGTTTCCCTTTTTCCAGTCATGTGGGATTTCACCTGACTGCCATCAGTTTTCATATATCAAAGAGCGTGTCTTGGCAACTACATAAGCCAAATCCCTCAGGACCCTGGGATGCATCTCATCAGGTTCCACAGACTTAGGTATCTCAGGTTGTTCTTTTACGTGGGAGGGACTTTGCTCCTTCAGTCTCTGCCTTGAGATCCATCCACTCAAGAGGATATGAAGGTTGGTCTGAAATAGATTTTTAATCCACTGTCTCCTTTTTCAATATGACTTTTTTATTTGTAGTATTTACTTAAAAATTGAGTTTTATCTTTGAAAACTTGGAGTTTGTTATTTATATATGAAATAGTAAGTATCATTGAGAGATTTACCCGGTGAATCCAGTAGAATAAACATGGAAATATTGCACAATATTTTGCTGGACTTCTTTTTTGAACTCTGTTCCTATCTAAACTACAAACTAGACCACACATGCTGTTAAAACAAATCTAAGAAGAGAGTAGGCCGTCAGCCCTTTTTTGGTTCTTACAAAGGCAAAAGTAACGGTGAAGCCAAGAGATTTCTGGTCACCTGTTAAGCCAATTAGATACAGGTTTTAAATAACCATGTTCTACAAAGATAATTGTAAACTACAGACACTGTCTCTATGTGAGATGGGACAGTCAGGTCTTCGCCTTCATCCTCTCTTCCCCACACACACCTCTCCCTTGTGTTTTTCTCCAGTGGGCAGTGTGATTTGTCTTAGAACACCAGATGGGAATTGTCCTAATATAAGAACACCAGGTGGGAATTGCCGGAGGAACTGTCTGGATGCTCACATGATGAATGCATTCTGGAGATGGAGGAGCTGTGATGACTGAGGTTGACTTTGTCACACACTGATCTGCAAAAGGGTATAAAATGCTGCTGGAGACTGAACAAATTGGTCTCCCAAGGTTGCAATCAGCTTCTGGGTGGATTCCCTCCCCAGTCAAGATTCCTGCATTGTATACCCAGCATGACAATGGGGAAATACTCACTTGGACTAGTGAGTAAAAGTGCTGAGATCTAGTCCCATGCGAAGATAAAATTCTAAAGTAGCTACAGAGGTGCTTTGCTGCTTTGTAACTGTACATTCAGTAAGACGAAAGACTGTAAACCTGTACATTTCTAGCTGAATCTGCTTATATTATAACCCTTAAGACATGCTTATATTATATACTGCACTGACTATGCTTAGGTACTGTATTAACAATGAATTCAATCATGATCATCCACAAAATCAGTGTTACATTTTTTGTGCTTTACCAAGAGTCTTCTCTCTACTATTCTGCCATGTCAAATGAACTTCAGTCATCACAGTATTATGGGAGTTCTTTGTTGGACATGTTAACAAACACACACATAAAAGCAGTTAGATTTTTTATTTGTCAGTTTGTTTCAGTGTGTTGGCTTTTTTATTTTCAGATTTTTCAAATGTTTACAACCACATATTCCCTGAAGCAGTTAATAAGTTTTTGTTTCATTTTCTGGATATGCTTCTTTGAAATTCATATAGTACAAATTTGCAAGAAATTGAAAATTCTGAGGTTTTCTATATGAGAAGCAGGAAGAAATGAGTAACTTTGTGGGTAAGCAGAGTTGCACTCAATATAATCTGCTGGACAAAAATAAGAGTGGTGGTTTCATTTTTGTCATTTCAGATTACACCAACACAAGTGGAACATGTATTCTGGAAGAGTAATACCTAGTTTGATCTCCTACTTCTTCTACTCCCAAACTCAATTTCTGTACTACAATTTGAGGATGGCCATAGTGAAACAGTGAAACATGCCATTCGAAAACATATCATCAATCTGTTCAATTTAGTAGCTATCTTTGATGTATCCTGTGGTGATATCTGCCTAAGGCATTGTTTATACAAAAAGTAGCCGTGGTTAAAATGAAACCATCTTTCAAAACAATTTGATTAAAATAATAAAAATCTAATTCAACATAAATTGGGGGTTAACAGACTGATTTTGGGTGTGTTCCAATAGGTCTCTTTAAGCACAGCTGGCTTCATATCAAGAAATGGTGATGTCTTTATTGAGTTGACCTTCTATAAGTGTGTCAGACTTGTTTATGACACCTTCTTAGAAGAGTTTCATTCTTTCATTCTACTGAAACAAAATGTATTTAGCCTAAATAGCGTTCTAAACATGACGTAGGCATGCAAATATTTCAGTCCTGACCTAGATTATCAACTCAAATATATTAATTTTAATAAATAAACTAATAAATAAACTAAGTGTGCTCACACAAAGTTTTGCTTTGATTTAACTAGGCCTTTTAAAAGTCAGTTAAATTAATCAGTGCAACTTTTGTTATGCTCAACAGCCTAAACTCCCTTAAGTTTGTTCATTCATTTGCTTGAAATATCAGAGGAGAAGAATTAATTAAGGTGGATTTCTATATAGGGGGAGATGGCATAGATAATTAGCAGATTTTGTTACAGGAACAGCAGCTATATTCATGCAGGTACATGCATCTTCCTGCACTTCACCTAAAATTAAAAGATGTCAAAGCAGTTAGTAGTTTTACTCCATTCCTCACTACGTCCTTAACTGTGGTATTTGAATACTGGGATGATAAAAAAATGAGTTTGTGTCTTAACATTTAATATGCAAAAGTGATGAATTTTTGGTTGCTTCCTTATTAGAGGCACAGTCTGAGGCATTTCCAGACAGCCTGAGTTTCAAAATATGTTGAGCACCTAACCTTTTCTAATTTGATGGTCAAACAGGAATCATTCACAATCATGGATAGATTTGAAAAAGTATCTCCCTAACAAAAGTTAAGGGTTTCAGATACAATAGAAAAATACAGTCAGTCATAAACTTGTCACTGTGCCCACAATCAGCATTAAAAGATTGAGATGGGAAATCTCAATAACAACACCACATAATAACTGTGATTTTTTTTTCAGGTGAATTATTGTGTTCATTTTTTTGATATCTAAAAGTACACTGAGCCACCACCTGTTTGCAGTTGTGTTGAAAATGAGTATTTTGTTCTTCCTGACAAATAGCAATCGTTTTCTGTGATCATTCCTGTGAAGGTGAGCTTCTTTCTACTTGCCTGAGGCGACTGCTCTTTTCAAAGGTCTGCAAAAGGGATGGATCAGATTAGGGAGACTGTAAAGATGAGACAAAAGTCATTACTTTTTGGAAAATGGTTAGCAACAGTGGTGCTCTGGAGAGTTCCCAAACTCTGGGAACTAAGTTGTACACAGGCATCATGCTGTTTTCTGGAGCCAGACCTGATGTCTGTGGCTGGATAGCCTAAACATGTCCAGAGGTTTACAGATATGAGACCTTAGAGATGGAAAAGAAGTTTTGGAACATTATCCCTGTTGCAAGATTATGCAGTCAGTGTGAGATTAGTCAGTGTTAAATTTTCCAGTGGTTTGTTTTGACCTATTTTTAAGTGTCCTAAGTGATAAATTAAGGAGCTGTTACTACTTTCTTTCAATAGATTTCTTTGTTTGAAAACATCTAACTAATGCAAATTTACCATCTTCCAATATCATTGTTTATAGCTATATTTAATTTTTCCACCCAGGTAATTTTCTAAAAATGGTAATTCCTGTGGTATTCATAAAATATTAGACTAATGATTGGATAATCAGTTACTCATGATACCCATGCCAATTAAATTCATTATGCTGTGGGTGGAACTGCTGTTTGTGTAACACTGTCTCGTTGCTTTTATCTGTTATGTGTATTCAGACCTTAAACTGAGCTGAAGCAAACTTGGGTTAGGATTTAGTATAATATTGTTGCAAATATTCTTGTAAAATCCAGTCAATAGCATTTACATTTGCTTCATTCTGTTCTAACATTGGCCTTATATAGTCACCCCACAACTCTATTTCTTCCTTTAGTTCACAGACTTTACCCTATTCTGGATACCCTACTTGTGCTTATGGGCTACAAGCTCTTACATAATGACTTAGAAATAGTGGAAAGGATACTCCCTAAATTAATATTCATGTCTTAGGAAAAAACAGAGTAACTTTACAAGTTTATACCATGTCCTTGCCTTCTATCTTTGGCATTTGCTTCTTTAATTCAGCTGTGAAAGAGAGAAAATTCCCTGTTCTCTCTGCTTGCCTATTTTTTAAGGTCCAAGTTGGATTTCTTCCAGTGATGGTCTGAGTTAAGTTCACAGAGGACTGGCTTTCATTAAATTTGTTTCATACCAGTGGAAAGGTGCTGCAGAGGTGCTATAAAGGTGAGGTTTTGAAATACACTCCTGGTACACAAGTGCTTTAAAGCTTTTTATAATACCCTGTTTTCAAAGGATGTGTCTATTTCATAGTTGGTTTTAACCTCAATTTAGCCTAACGTATATAACTGTGTTAAATATTGGGTTTTTGACAGAAAAGTGGGATCATTAACTGATTGCTTGTTTTGGGTTAGCCAGGCCTTATGAATTCCAACATGTTATTTATCCTCAACTGGAGTGAATTCTCATACACTGAAAAACTTATCAGTGTGCTCTGATATGGATAGTCTGATGCTTACTGCAAGACAGTGAATTTCCTCAAGGTGAGATCAAAGGATCATATATATATTCATGTAGCTAGTACCAATGTCCTTTAAATTTTTTCACCATTCTTTATTCCACTAGGGCAGGAGTCCTCAAACTTTTTAAACAGGGGGCCAGTTCCCTGTCCTCAGACTCTGTCGGGGGCTGGACAGAAGCGGCAGAAGTAAACCCCGCAGGGAACAAAGC
>JAWWLV010000100.1:35057609-35068095 GCA_035041135.1 Platyrinchus mystaceus | reverse complement strand
ATTTTATTTTCCAATGGTTAAATAGATTAAGTAGCCGTTAAAATTCAGGCTTTATTTTATAATTCCTAATTATGAAATAAAATATCAGGACCAGCAAGACAGACATGCTCTGATAAATTGCAGTGTACATTTATTAGGTTAGCAATGCGTCAGCTTTAACGTGGGCTGTAATGTGATCCAGTGTTGTGAGATGCACCTTTTAGATTCTGACATTTTTATTGTTAAGCCTGGAAGTTTTTCTGATTTTTTTAAAATTGTAATTGTTATTAAGAGCAGAATGTATGTAGGTTATTTTGCAAGATTTTTTTACAAAGTGACAGTATGCAAGCTCCTGCTTGAAGCTGCTTTACATGTGAAATGAGGTTATAGAGAGTCTAGAAGTGGGAGCAAAAGTCAGTAGACAAAAAGGCTTGTGTCTTAAGATGCTAGTCTGGAATTTACTTTTAAATCATCCTCCAGCTCTACTCAGACAAAAATGTACTGAACGTCAGCCGTGGATGGGCAAACTAATGGTATTGCTGGTCTCTTGATACTGCACTATTTGGATATGATGGATGTGGAGAAATTTAATCCTTCCAGAGGGAATCAGGTGACATTGTCAGGAGAAAGAGTGCAAACAATTCTGTACTGGAAAAAGCTTTCCATTTTTGTCTTTTTGTGCCAAAAATGTTACCGTCTCCAGCTGTTCAGTGTTAAACACTAAATTTACCAGGGAAAGGAATCTTAAGGAAAAGGTTAAACACTGAATAGAAGTTTCTATTGGTTGGATTATGTTTAGGTCATATAAAACATGCTAAAAGTAATTTCCCAGGCACTGTGAAAACATCTGCTTTCTGGATTAGGAAGCTTGATGTTCAAATCCAAGTTGGGAAAAAACCCTGATAGCCAAAAGCTGTTTTCTTTAAAAGCCCTTTGCTGCAAACAAGTGAATTGAGTGTTTGTGATATCTTCTTAATATCCCAGAAGTCAGCCTGAGCAGACGGAGAAAGGAAGCAGATGTCCTACAGACTGAGACATTGTCTTGTGAAGAACAATATAAGTAATCTTCTAAAAAACAATTATTTAATTTGGGCTTTCCCTTATGTCTTCCCTGCACTAAACCCAAATGTTTTCCTTTGTTCTTTTAAATCCAGAAAGAAGACTGGAAGTGTCTGGGAATTTCCACTGACTTTTTAGCATAGTATATCACTTTTCCATCAATTCAGGGAATACCAGCATTCATGCTGGCAATCTTATGTTTTCCTGTATGCATCATAGTTTCTCTACAGGTGGTTTATTGGTTTTCTTTAGCAATAGCACCTCACTCTGGACCATGACTCTCAACTTCTTCAACCTATGGATGCCAATGTTACTGCAAAAGCTGAGTACAGTAGGTCAGCAGGGAAGAATTTGCTCTTGATAGTGCTACAAACTCCTGTGATTTCAGCATAAACCTTTTAATATCTGTTGTTTCTTAAAATGCCCAGACTTCTAGATGTGTTCTTATTCCAAGAAAAACAACAACAACAACAAAAACCAACCAACCAACCAACCAACCAACCAAAAAAAAAAACAGGAAAAAAAAAAAGTATCTCTATTGTTGTGGTAGCCTAGGGAAAAAAAAAAAAAACAAACAAAAAAACCCACAAATGCTTGAACACATGAATCAAAAGTCCCTCAATCAATTTTTTTGAAATCTGGTAATTTTAAGCCCATCTCATGATTTTGGGAATGACTCACAACTTCTTAATTTTAGAAGATCATAGTACTGTAATGGAATGCAGAAAGCTGGTTACAGAGTGTTGACTCTCTTTGTCTTCAGTGGCTGACTTACATAATTGAAGACAGATGAAAACATACTCTGGTCGACATTTTCAGAGCTGTTTTGGGGTCAGACTTGTGAACAGAGATAGCCAAAAACATCTTGTAGTTACTTTTTGGTAATTGGTTTTTAATTACATGTTTGTGAAAAGTATCCTGTTTTTTCACCAAAAATATATTTCATGCTGAAAACATGAATGCCCAAAAGGTTTTAGTTTTTAGACTTTTGTCTAAGGGATATCCAAGTAAAAATTCTTAAAGCATGTGGCTAATTTTTTTAATGTGAACAATTCAGTGCTGGGTATTCTGTAGCAGCTACAGAGGTGTTATATATCGTCAATAAGAGACTAAATAATCATCTAAAGAAATCCTTCTATTTCATGAAAACACCAAAAATTCATCTATTCTCCACAAATTTTTCTTGTGTTTCTTGTATTCTGGAAGCAGTGCTATTACCTGCGAATTACATTGAATCTGAAAATATTTGCTGAATGTTACTAGCACAGAGCTAGCTGCCCATGGATTATGCATGCTGCGATGTCTGGTATTTTGTGTACCAACTTCAAAATGCCTAAGCAAGGGTCCCTACTAAAGTGAAAGCACAAAGTCTGTCACACATGCTAATGGCTGAGTATATAGAAACCTGAAGTATACACTTGATTGGGTCACCTAGATAGGATATGAATATCTGGGAATATACAAATCCAATAGTCTCAGATAGAGAAGAAGCAGCAGTACAGTCACAATCATATCAATACATCATAGTACAGTCACAAATTTTTGTCTAGTATTTGATCAGCTCTATGGTAAAGTTTCTTACTGTCAAATTTGGAGGTATCAGTCTGCTTTAAGTGTTTCACCACATGAGTTTGTCCTTAGCACTCATTCAGAAATCACTTGGAATAGGCTGATTGCTTCCCCTTGATCACACAATCTATTGCATCAAGTAGTTATACCAAAAATTTTATGTGAGGGGCACACTGATGACCCGATTTTGCAAGGTTAAATCCAGTATATTGCTGAAGACCTCTGGGCCTTAAGAAAGCTTTGGTACAGAAGATGAGGAGAGCTTGGGAGGTCACAGTTAGGTTGCATAATCTGTGGTGTTCATTTGTTGATAATATACGAAGGGTTAATTTACTTTTATATTTTGAATAACCCAGATGGATTAAGACAAAAAAAAATATTACTTACACACAGGACAAGTTAGGTAGATGCAAAAACTTTCTACTGCATGAGGTTTTAGCAGTTAATAAAACTGAGGGCATGTGATAACTTGGCACTTTTTCGGCTTCCGACTTGCTTAAGCTGTAGTTCACTATGTATCCTGAGAGTACAAATAAGACTCAGCTTACACAATAGTGCTTGGCCAGGGTTGAGTAAAGCTCAATGTCTGTATATTCTGAACCAAGCCAAGGCAACATCTCAGTTTTGGGGATGTAACAATCAAGAGATGTAGAGACGAGTAATTCCACCACATTTGGCACAAAGGAGACCATGCACCATCTCATGCAGATGGTAGCATTTATGTTATAATTGAAACCAGAGAAGCCAGAGGAGGTTATTTGGCATTTGTAAAGTATCTCAGTAGATGATGAATGAACTAAGGTAGCTTATGATTTTCAGAAAACTGAATATTATCGCTTTATTTGGCGGCCTATCCCAAGGTAGATAATTATGTTGCTGTTGACCTTTTTGTCATTTTGTCTTCCCTTTACCTTTTTCATGCTGACTTTTTATTCTGTACCCTTGTTATGTCTCCTTCTCTTTCCTTTGTTACCCTGAGGCAGGTAGAATGAGGGTCTCCATGGAAATGAGTCATGCATTGCTTCCTGTGTCTAATCTTTCCCTGATTTGAGTGTCTTCATCCTTCTACCTGAACTCTGTTGTTTAAATCATATTTTGCTGGATAAAGCCCCAATCTCCAGTAAAGCTTTGTTTGCTGAAAAGCATCTCTGTGATACTGATTACTCTAGTTGTTCAGTTCCTTGTAAACAAAGGTTAAGACTTTTGAAAAAGACATTTTTTTAGACAAGAAGACAAGCTTTTTAGAAATTAGAAAGATTATTCAAATTGGTAAAAAATACAAGTGGGGGGAAAAAAAAAATCTCATTTCCTTGACCTTCAATTCTATGTTTTTCTCTAATTCAATTGTGTTTTTCTGTAAAAACAGAAAACTGATTTCACATTGATTTTCATGAGAAGACGTAGGCTACACAGGAAAAAGCATCAAAACAATACTGATTTTCTTTTTCAGTAACATCAATTGCAAGACAGAAGAGGACATCTTGATGTCTTTACTTGGAACACACTTGTTTTTCTCAGATATTACTGGAGGAATTTCATTGGTCAGTTGTCTTCCTACTGAATGTTATTTAGCTTCTCTGTATCAGTATTCAGTTACTGTACTATAGATGTGAAGGCAAGTCACATAATAGTGGGTTTGATCCATTTTTGGACAATGTAAACTTTTTAAAGAGCAAAATATGAATTACTGGAATAATTATATTGTTTGTGTTCAAATTCTGGGTTTTTTCAAACGCAGTTTGTGTGTAAATGTAATTCTGAAAGGAATGCAAATGGGATTGCAAACTAGAAAAATCTCAACATTGTACAGCTACCGAATCTTTATGCAGTTTTTATAGAAAGGTGTGTAAAGTAAGAAAAGACAAAAAAATAAGGTGATGGTTATGGCATCAGTAGCCCCCTCAAAATTGTACATATGCAGGTCCAGCATACTGTATTCCCAGCACTCGTCCAGTTGACCTGCTGCCAATGCAATCCTTCTCTGTTCCTGAGTTGTCAAGTATAGGCATAAACACTCCAGTGAGATCCAGGTAACTGTAGATTTTAGTAATCAGAAAGTTAGGTACCTTGTCCAGCCTCTTGTCCAGCTGGCTCTTCCTTGGCTCTTTTGTAAGCCATCTCTGCTCTTTGATTTCTTGGGAAATGGAGAGCACATAAACATGAGCATACAATTTTGAATATATTGGCCTAATCCTTTGAGCTCTGTGCAGATGTCTAGAGTATCTGAAATTGTCCCATGCCAGCTGTGAGGAGCACTTCTTTTGTTTGACAGTTCCGTGGTCACACCAAGAGCGAGGTAAAAAGATAGCTGGTTGTGGTGTGATAGAAACTATTAAGAAACTGCATCTATCAGTGTGAAATCTGGAGCAGTGCCTAATAATGTTATTTTAATTTTTCAGCTGCTGAAAAAGCTAGTCCATCTTCCTGTGGTTCAGATGAAACACAGGTCTTCCCACTGATGTAGACAGGAATTGGCCCGAGCCTGGAAGAAAACCCACTGCAACAGTGTGAAGGCAGATGAATATGGAGCTAATAACAGTTCTTGATGGATATGCAGAATCATAAGAAAAGTGTAAAAGGAATGGTAAAAAAGAAAAGCAATTCTATCTCTGGATTACAAAACAATTGTTATATTGGGTGAATGTTGTTATTTTTATTTACAGGAATAAAAGTTTCCTGTCTCAGTAATTAGAACAACCAGACACATATAAACCTGTATTTCTTTTTATAGGTTGCTCCTAAAATTGACAAATACTGACTGTATAAGTAATTCTGTGATTTAGAGAATGACCAAATATGTGTTATTCCTTGTGTGTGAGGGTGAAGTGTCCTCTCAGTGTCCTCTGTTTCACACCTCATGCTTGCTTCCATCTTTCCCATTCCAAAGGAAATGGTTTGTTCCCTCCACGCAGACCTGGCACTTGCAGCCCAAGTCCCCTACTTCCTTTCTTCCTGTTTGCAAATCTTCCCATCACTCAAAACACCTTGACTTAGCAAAGGGGACTTGCTCTGTAGCTGCATCTTCTTATGGCTTGCATGTGTGCCAGCGGGGACTACCAAGCCCACTATCACCCTGGCCTGTCAGGGAGGTAGACCCAGCTCTCAAGTGGGATTAGGAGACATCAGAAGGGGTCAGATCATCCTATAACACCATCATATCTTCTAACAACAGCTTTTGACATGTTTATGTATTTTGCTAATACTCTGATGTACCTTGTATTGTGCTGAATTTTTGTGGTATACATGAAGGATATATAAAGTTAAAGTGCATATTATCTGACATTTAAAGGACATTTTACCATGGCAGCAAGAATTGAAATTCTGAAATGCTCACTGATGCAGAAGGCTGTCACAGATACAGCTTTTCCCAAAATGGTTGTAGCAAACTGGTGGTGTTCAATTTTTAGACATGCTTTACCTTTTCAAAGGGTGAGGATAAGGACCAAATATTTAACCTGGTAGCTTTCTAATGGACAAAAGCTGGAACCATTCCAGTCCACTTTAATCCCTGGACATAATGTTTACTCACTCGACAGTTGAATGCCAGCTGTTATAACATGCACAGCTCTGCTTCAGCACACTGCAGAAGTAGATGTATTTATACAACCTTGAGGGTTTACTCACAGATAAATAACACACATAAGATGATGGTAATAGACAGCTACACTGTGGAAAGCAGAGCAAGGGAAAGGACCCATGTTCAAAAACAGTCAGTTTACAAAATCAAATCTGCAAGCAAATTTCTGATCTACTCAAAGAGAAAATCACTGGCAGCTTAAGCAGAGCTTATTTCCAATGTGTGGCATGTTTGCCCTGCAGTTCTGTTTGAGATGGTCATGACCCATGTCAAGTGCAGAATTTAAATTTATTTACTCTTCTTTTCTCAGAGTCCTAAGTCATATTTCTCCCTTTAACCCTGCATGGTTCCAAGTGTGAAAACAAAATATAAACCAGCATTTTTTGCTGAACTTCTGTGGCAGTTCTCACTCAGACAGTCTAGCTTTGGTCCCTTTCCCATTTTTCTCTACTCATACCTACACAGCCACCCATCTCTCATTCTGCCTGATTTCCTTCCTCACAGACAAATCTGCTGGGATGTCAGCTTCCTTTGCTGCTAACCGTGGCCTTGGCAACCTCAACACCTTTCCAACACTGTGTATCTGGTAATGTGCTCACCTAAAGCTACTCTGTTACCAGGCAGCTTTCCTGCTGCATGAATACTGGTAGCCTCATCAGATTGCTCTGATTTATGGATGTATGTAATTAATTTAGATCAATAGGATCTGATAAGCCTTTCAAGGAGCCACACTTATCAAGCCCATCAAAAGCTTCAGCTCTCTGATTGTTCTCAAAACTAAGTATTATTTATTCCTCTGCCTGATTGGGTTATTGAAATCCCAGTTTATGGCATTTTCCTATTAAATATACAGTTTCCCAAAGGCCAACTGAAATACCTTAGCATTTGGAATGAAAAAGTATTGAACTATTGGCAAACATTAGGTATCCACTTTACAGTGTTAGAAATTACTCTGGGTCATTATTGTTGTTGGAAGTGGTCTTTCCAGACTGAAGAGAGATTTTTTACTAGAGGGACATAGTCAGAAAATGACATTGTCTTCATTTGTACCATGACTAAATCTGCAAAATTTTCTGATGACATTCACTACCTATAGACCCATTTGGGGTGATGGGAAGCATTGTCTAATACCCAGTACACAGGGTGAAGAGATTTTAGGACATTCTTCTCATCATCATACTTATGTTTCCTCCTGTGAATGTTTCAGGCACACCATCTTTAACTAGTTTCTTCTCTAATGAAATGAGGTCATGAATAGACCTCTTGTATTTCACAATTAAGTTGAAAGGGTTTACATTTATAAAGTGTTTTGAACATGAATGTATGAAATAAGGAAAAATACAGCCAGTCCCACTTTATTTGTTAAGTCCAAAATGTGGTTTTCTGTGATTTCACACCTATGTTTATGAGTGCACAGTTACGTGAGGGAATAGTTAGCCCTAAAAGTGAACAGCAATTTTTTCTCTAATGGCAACAGGAAAACAACAGTATAAAAACCATAAATGCCTGTAGGAAGAGAGTATCAAGCTAGCATTGTCCATCTATACAGCAAAAGTCAGATGCTGGCTTGCCATCAGTCATTTCCACTTCAGGTGGTTAACACAGAATAGAAATTTAGGTGGATTTTTGCCCTTTTTGGTGAGATCTCTATAAACATTTTGATGATCAGCTCAGACACTGCAGGTTGTGGTTTCCCTCCAGATCCTAGACAGTAAGTAGTGCCCATCAGAAGCACGGTCATGCTGGTAACATTTCTCAGGGATGCAGTGCAGGGAAATAATTGTTTTTAAGAAATCCTTCTTGTTAACAGTGAAACATGTTGTCCCTTGGTTTGGGACTCAACACCACTGAGAGAAAAAAATTTGCATTTCCCAAAAAAAGAGAAGGCAATACCCTATGATCCCAGCAGCAGAATCAGCTAGACCTTCTTTCAGATTTTTGCTGTAGCCAATTTCAAATGTCCAGCCTTAGTTCAGAAGGAGATTCATGACTTCTTGTGATGTCACTCTCTACAGAGGCTTGCTGAAAACTTTGCAGCAAAGGTAAGCTAAGAGTGGGAGCAGTTCCTGCTGGGTAAGCTGGCAGAAAGGTATTAGCTCAGTGTTCCTGGATGAGTAAGAGGCAGCAGCAGAATGGGTGAGAGGGAGAAAATCCTGCTTGTTTTTTGAACTGAATTGGTTTGCCCCATCCTGTAGAAATGCTTGCATACTAGCAAGGGGATGGACATATTAACAGGACGAGTTCAGTCTTCACTTAAAGCAAGGATTCAGTTTCTTCACTAGACTAATGGATTTTCCATTTTTCTATTCAATACAGAATTAATTAATAGAGAATTTCTATTCATGTAGAGGTTAGAACAAATTAATACCAAGTCCTTTAAGGAAGCATGGTATTGCTGGTTGCATATCACCCTACAGAGGTTTGCAGGCCTCGTGACATGGTGAGGTTAGGTTCTCTTTCAGTTTTCATACAAGCAGGGTTTTTTCAAGGCTAAAATTGCAAGCCAAACAGTACTTGTATTGTTATTACAAACACCTTAGTAAGCAATGTGCAATATTTAGAGACATTGACCAGTCACATTGGTGAGGACAGGGTGCTTCCTCTTTAGTGAGGAAGCTGTCTGCAAAGGGTTAGTGTGCAATAACTAGCTGCAAGTGTGCCAGGGTCAAACATTCATTTCCACCATCTTCCTTTCTAGTAGCATGTTTTTTATCCCAAGAGAATATGTGAGAGGTGTCCTGGAGACTAGCTGATTTCAGAAGCATTTGAATGAAAGTGAGTTGTTTCCCATGGTCTAAGTTCTATGTTGACAGGATTCAAACCCTTTTGTCAGATGAGACGAAGTCAACATCTTTGCTCCCAAAGGGATGGCTCCATATTCACAAAAGCATCTTCCTCAGAGATTTAGACTGAATCATTTAGCTTAGAGTATAAAATTAGTTTGTAAAGCAGGTCCTTTAAGATATTCAGCATTCAGAACCTCAAAGAAAAAGTTTCACAGGTTCTCCAAACTTGCCAGAGTTAAAATGCATTGAAAACATTCACCTAAACTGGTGTGACTCTGTAAACCAGATGGCTGAGGGCCCCTTAGCTCTCTCACTGCGCACTTAGCTCTTCAACACCTCACTAAGAGAAAACGTAACTGCTGATTTCTCTGGTCTTACGGATGGAAGCTAAATAATGCTCAAAGTCAGACGTTGATGTAGGCTTTACTAAATAAATAATTATAAAAAGTTATCTACCATATTTAGTGTTGAAAAATGAAACTTATTGAGTTGCTAATGGTAAACACTTAGGTATGGGCACATTTTGTTGAACCAATGCAAGGCCAACTCTAAGAGTGTGAAAAAAAAGAGTCTTTCTGCAGTATATAGGTAAACCAATCTGCTACCCACATGCTCTGCTAATAGTGGCTGCCAGCCAAGGAACAGATCTTAATTGAACAGATTAGGCCAAAGAAAGCATAAATGCAGAATTCAGGCAAATTACAAAAAATTGCCCTCATTCAAACATACCTCTCATTTGATATCTAGGTATAAGCTGCCCTGAAATGTCATGATTACATTTGAAAGAGTTCAGCAAGCTTGTGCAGGACTTAATATGTGTCAAGAGGCATCACAATGTGAAGCCACTTCACTTGAACACAGGCTGGATGTTTTTGAAATTCATCATATCGAAGCCACCACTTGCTTTGCATGCCTAGTCAGAATAACCAAATGATACAATGGTTTCTTTCTAAATAAACAAATGGGGCTTATAGGCTGCTAAGACTTTTTTTTGAATACTTGGGCTCAGATCCGATCAGCTGCTTCTGAGCTCAAACAGACTGTCCTCTATGCTGGCTGGCAGGAAGGAGATTTTATCTTTTGTGTGCTTAGGCCCCCATAATTGCATCTCACTCCTGACTCCTTCAAAATAATGAGTGTATCCTCTCCATGGTTTGCAGAACACATGCGGAGGAAATAGCAGGACTGAAAGCTAACTGGCTCAAAAATTCTAACCAGATGATGGAAAAAGTGGTTGTTAAACTGAGAGCTCTTGAGAGATTTTCTTCTTCCAAGAGAGCTGTATATAATCCAGTAAATAACCTTCCCTGGAATCGATTGAGCCTATCTTAAGAAAGCTGTTACTTGTTATTCCAGTACCATTTTGCCAAGCACTGTTTTAACATACACAGGAAAATTCCAGTGTATAATATTCCCCCTTTATTGGCAGGCAAGTAAAATGTTTGAAAAAAAAAGAGGGACAAAGAGCCCAAAAGCAATAAATGACACGTTGGGGGGGGGGGGGAGGGGGATAAGC
>JAWWLV010000100.1:35046725-35057599 GCA_035041135.1 Platyrinchus mystaceus | reverse complement strand
CCCCCCCCCCCCGCCCCCCCCCCCCCCCCCCCCCAGAAGCGTATAAAAGAGCATTATTTTCCCAAGATTTTTATATATAAAAAAAATTATTAAAATAATTTCGGAAAACTAATTCTTGCTCAGTACTGGAATAAGGTATTTTCAGGCCAGATTTTCAAGTGAAACATCAGTAAATCATTAAGAACAAGGAACAGTTTATGGTGTTAGTATTTCTTCATTTCTGAAAGTTTTCTGGCTTAATTAACATGCCCAGTTTCAAAAATAACACTTATTTACCAACAGTAATTCACCAGATACCTCTGACAGACCAAGTAAAACAATTTTCTTAGTTGTTGAGATAAAATTATGGAGCCAAACCTGCAGACTGCATAAATAAATCTGCCTCTTTCTGGGCCCAGAAACGTACACCAACTGATGACTGGGCTCCCATTTAAAGTTCAAAGAAAATTTCCTTAGCAAAGATACACATGAATGGAGTCTGCTGTGAAATAGCACAGTTGGTATAAAGTTTCACTATGAATCTGTTCTCAGGCTGTTGCCATACATGCCCAAGTTGCCTTGTTTGTAGTTGGGCACTCTCTTTGTTCACCTCAGTCTTTGGGGTGATTGCCACCTGCATCTTGTTTTGCCTGCATCCTTGATATCCTCACTATACAGCTTTTAAAGGGAAATTTTATACAGAATTCTACCCTTTCTACCTTGATTCACTTCAAGAGTAGAGAAGACTCCTGTGAAGCAAAGCAACTTCATTCAGAGGAGAAAAAAAGAAAATAGGCTGGGGAAAAAATTGGTGCTTTTTCAAAAAAAAAAAATCAGAGAAGGGATTTCTGTGGATGGATCTTGAGAGGCCATCTGGTCTGTTAGCAGTGCACCCTGTCACTCCAGCCAGGTTCTTGTTCAACCTGTTTTTAGAAACCTGCAATAATGGTATTTCCACACACTTGGTACATACTATTGCAGCGCTTTACAGTCTTACTGCTAGAAAGCATTTCTCCAAACCACTTAATGTCTTGGAATAACTTAGGCCCAGTGGACATGAAAAAAAAAAGTTTCCTTTTACATATTTTAAGAATACAGTAACTAATGTAGCCACCTCTTCTTTGGAGTTAAAACTCCGACTTGCTCCAGTTTTCCTTTGCAGTCAGACTCTCTCTTAGTGATCTTCACCATGCCTGGACTGCAAAATCCTCTCTTCAGGGCTTTGTGTCTGTGCTGACATGAATTCCTTATCATCCTCAGTTTCTTTTCTGCTCTACTGCTGCTTGGCCAGTCCTCTCCCACCCTGTCTTTGCACAGCTGCACCCTTATAATTTAGAAAATAAAGGAGCTGCACTAAGCTATAATAAAATATGTCTTCATATTTCCTGATCTTCATTTCAGTAATCAAGCACACTGACCTCTGGACAGAGGATATGCCAAAGAGCATTGTAGGGGAGTGTGCATTGCTTCTCTGTCCACTTTGCTGTGCCTTCAGACCTTGTGTTCCTCCTTCATGTTCTTGCTACAACTATTGTCATCTTCTGTCAGTTTGGACTGTTGTAAGGGATAAGAAGTTTATGTCATCCTCAGGTTACCTCTCCTGTGACATCTTCATTACAAATCCTTCTGCCCTAACAGAGTTAGTAACTAGTTTTACAGCTTACTTTTCTTTTTGAGAGTAGGGAATGATTTTGCCTAATATCAGGCAACCTTCTATCCTGTTTTTGTCTGACTGCAAAGTTTCCACTAGGAAATTGAGATGATTCAGGTAGCAAATTCTCAGATTGGCCTACTAATTATCCCGTAATCTGGAGGAACACTTTCTTTCTGAACTCCTAAGGTGTCTTAGCAGTCATTACCCCATAAGAAAAAGATAAAACTGCCCTCAGATATGGTTGTACTCTTATTAAACCAGAACTAAATGACTGTGAAACAGTTCAGGACAAATATAGCAATATGAGGAAAGTGCTTGTTTCAGTGTCTACATTTGAGTAGGTATCCCCAGTTCTTCTGTTTTTCAGAAAACTTACTTTGAAACTGTTTGGCTTACAAAGAGAAGAAGAAACTGTTTCATAGCTTAACTAGTGGATTTCTAGTGAAACTTTCTGCACTCAGGCATTTTCAATTCCACAGCCTATGCTGAAGAAGAATTAGGAGCACCTGTGAAAGAAGAGAATCCAATGTTATATGTTGCCACAGCATCTGACTTTTTCTGGAAAGCTTGTTTTTTGCCAAGCTTGTTTTCCTTGAATTTTGAGTACGAAAACCTTAGTTTCCATGCTTTCACCAATTCACTGACAAAAGGGGTTTTTTTCCCGTTGTTTTTAGATTTTCCTCACTTTTATTCCATAGTGTTGCTTTGTCCTTGATGGCTTTCTGTTGAAGCCTCAGATTTTTATTCTCTTGAGTTAACTAGCCAACTGCTTCTAGGAAAGAATGAATAATTGTTGTGAAAATCTGAGGATATTAGGCATGCTCTAACTTTTGGTCTACAGCCAAGTGGTTATTTGGCTTCTTGCCTTTGAACTGATTTTGTTTTAGTCTTCTGCCAACTTACATTTTATATTTACCAGAGAGAGGGAGAGTCACAGGCCACTTTGAATAGGTGCAAAGGTTGGACAGAAGAACCTTCCATTACGATTACCAGACTAGCTACAGTACACCCCTTGCCACCATAAATGCGTACACCTGAAAAGGAAGAAACCCTACCCTATTTTGTAGGTGAAGACCTGGAATCCAAGACAAAGAAATAAAATCCCTGATATTGTGCAGGAGTTTACATAAGCAGTGAGATGTCATTTCCATGTCTGTGGTGGCAATGCACCATGGCATAATTTCCATTTGAAGTGGAGCATGTTTGAATCCTTGTATATCCTTTCACAATCTGAAACAAGTATGTCCAGTAGTGCACTTTAATTTTCCCAGGTACACAGCAGTAGCTGTTACAAATGCAATGGAAACCTCTGCCTTTGGGGGACTACAGCCTCTTGTCTGGAGCACCCAAAACTCCAAAACCATGCCCAAGTTTGCTCAACAAACACTTTTCCCCCTGCATATGGATTGCTTTCACTGGTTAAACAACATCTTCCTCCTATTGAGATATTTTTCCAGTGGGCTTGTTGTAAAAAGCTTCTCCTTTTTTTTTTTTTTTTTTAATCTATTTGGCTTTGGACATTTTTAGTATGTTTAGGTATATATTCAGTGGATATTTCCTTCAGACTACCTGGCTTCCTCACATGTTTCTGCAGATTTTGATGTGTTTCCCCAAAACATTTATATTTTGTTTATTTTTTTTCTTCATTTCTATTTTTTTTTGTATTAAGTTTAGATATTATTGAAAATCTTATCTATGGATTTGTGGTACAATACAGTGAGCACTATGTTTTAAAGAAAATATTTTCATTATAGCATATCTTTTATCATTGAATTGTAAATATTCTTGAGCTTGTTTACAGTATTCTTTCATATCACTCTTCTATCTTTTGAGTTTCCAAAAATCATGCTGCAAAACATTAACTCTGTTTTCCTTGGCTGAAGTTGAATTAATTCAGTTGATATTCTATCATAATGCTGACTCAGTTTTGCACTTGGATGGGATATCCAATAGTAGAAGGTAGGAGCATGTATTCATGCTTGGTCTAAAGGAGTAGGGAAAATAGTAAGGACTGTAAGAAAAAGAATAGGCAGTAATCCAAAAACATCACTGAATATAGGCTCGATACACCTATCTGCATGAAGGGAAGGTATTATGGAGATTTTTAAAAAGTCACAAATGTCAAGGAGAAATAAAATAAAATGTTGAACCTTAACCTTTACTCTGGAAAAATGAAACTAAATTTTCAAACAGGAGTTTTGAAATTAATTGGAAGAAGTCAATTGTCTCTTTATCATATTTACACTATTAAACTCATTACAGAAGGTGTGGAAGCCAAAGGTGTTTGGTGGGTTCAGAGTGTGATGTGACAACTACATGGAGGTTGCTATCCTAGCTTTGGAACTGTAGTATTCTTTTACTCCATAAAAATTTTCTTCTTGTCACTGATGGGCAAACTTGCTTTAAGGGACTCTACCCACGATTTTCTTGATCAATTCCCAGGTGACATTATTCCACATTGTACAAAACAAACAGAAATTCCCCTGAAATCACTCAGAAAGGGTGAAAAATTCCACTCTAATATTGCTAACATATTTTTACTATAATTTTCTTTTGCTTTTAAAAAGAGTAGTAAGACCCTTTGTCACTTAGTTGTGTGTTTCCTAGCTCCATAGAGATGCCATCAGAAAGGCCAAATTATGCTTTCAGTTTCACCAACATAAATCTGGGCAGATTCTCTAAGCTGTAACACCTCTCTTCCATTTTACACTCTGCAGCTGATTCAGCTACAAATATATGAAGCTTTCTAGAGCTAGATCCTTGCTTAAGTAATGGAAGGCTCAGAAGGAGGCTGGTGATTTTTCAGAAGCAGAAAAAAACACATTGTCTTTCTTTAGTATCATAAACAAGTCCCCAGAAAAAAAAAATGAAAAGCATTTTTCTATAGCTTGATTTAAGTTTACAATTAGGTAGGAGAAAAATGTAACAGGAAGCTAATATTTGCTTGGGTTTTGCTTTCTGTTTTGGCCAAAAGAACAAATTCTTCTAGATACCTGTGAGACTTCTGATCTGTTTTCACATGCTTCTCACTGAGGAAAGCAGCTACAAAAGCTAATTATTATTCGTCATTTTTGCTAGGGGAGTACCCAAAGTACAGCTAAGACTAGGTGTTGAGCAAGAACACCAAGTGTTAGGTAGTGTACGAAGAGCAGCAAGCAGGGTTTCCTTGTCCAAGAAGAACCAGAATACATTTGCATAAGTACTTCAGAAGCCTTTAGTTTTCCATTTCATTCCTCTGGCTTTTGGTCACATTTATAGCACCATTTTATAAACCTTTCAGGCTTGTTCTGTATCACTTGATCTAAAGGTATACTGAGACAACTCTCACAATGTGTATGAATGACAGGATGGTGGCTTTGCAACTGAAGTGGCAAAGTGGGAACCATGTTCTTTTTGTTTCTGTGTATTTAACAAATATAAATATGAGAATAAATATAACAACAAGTTAATTTAAAAATAGTAAAGATACTTTATGGTGATAGTGTTGTATATGGCATGCCCAGCCTTGCAGTGATGTAATTTTTGTTCCCAAGAACTTATTGTTGAAAAACAATGACCAATGTAGTGCAGAAACTCTGGCAATTTTAGAAAGTATTATTTTTAATTTTTCTCTTTTTCCTAGTCCAATATGAAGGCTCACTCAATAATAAATTCCACAGGTTTCTACTGTTTTAACCAGTTTCCTTGATGTAAGGTGGTATACCTCTTTCTGATAAATAAGGTAATTTCTCCTTCCCTTAGAGACTTGGAGATGGAGTTTTCTTCTTTGAACACAGTTAAATTATGGTATCGCACCACCTTCAGCCACTCAGTGAAACTTTACCTCACTGTGAGTTTGGCAATGGCTAGAGATTCTGAGGGTACAGTGGTACCAGCAACACTGATGCTTCCTATCTTTTTCCCTTTCACTCAGGAAATTATTAGCACAATAATCAGGAATTTTTTTATATGTTCACAGCTTTTAATGTGATAATTTTTTTGAAGACCACCACACATGAGATACTTATTCAGGGGAGGAAACCTGTCCATGTCCTTCAGTGAGCTAATGTAGCTTTGTAATTTGCACGAAGTCTGCCAAATGTCTCCCAAAGTGATCCAAATCATTAATACTGATAACATTTACCTTCTCAGGTCACCAGTTCTGCTTATAGTGTCCCCACCAGCCATCCCCAGGCTTGCTGCAGCTCACTGCTTCTGTCTCTTTGCATATTTGTCCTTTGCCTGATTCTTAGCCTCAGTATCGGCAGTTTTAGCAGTTTCATTACAACAGCTGTTATATTTGATATGCTTTTCCTAAAAACCTCAGCTGCCACAATCTGATGAGTCCATATAATCTCTGCTTTCACTTGTTAGGAAAAGTATATTTGTATCTCTTATGTTTGTGAGAAAAATGTGGAAACAACAAGCAAGTGAACCTGAAGAGCTCAGAAACCACAAGATGACAAAAAAGGGACTTAATAAAACAAACAAACAAACTAACTTATTACTTTTAAAACAATATCATGGAAAGTTTTTTCCAGTCCTCCCTCATGGTTTTGGTATGCAGTATGCTTAGAGCAGATGCTGAGTACAATTCTTTGTAATTATGCTAACCAAAAAAATTGAATAGAATAAAAATCCCTTCCTCCCTTAGTGCACTGTACATTTTCTTCATCTGATGCACTTTGAATCGGTCAGTAACATTGCAGAAAATGCTGCCTAAGCATAAATGTATTTACAGTTATTAGCTGATGTTGCTTTTTAGAAGAGTGGAAGAAAATGACTGTATTTCTTGTTATTTACAAGTTGCCAAATAGCCAAATGAATAACAGATAAGTTTTACAGAACCAAAAAAAGGTGTCCAAGGATTTAAAAGCAAAAAACTGCATGCCAAAGGTCAAAAGGTTTGGCAACCCTTGCACCCAATATTAAACGAATTTTGATTAATTTTTTTGTCTGTTACTTTCTCTTATTTAAATAGTAAGCAGTGCTGCTGACATTAAAATGTTCTGACATAACAGTGCAATTTTTCAAGAGAGGGTAACTTCAAAAGACTTGCCGGGAGATGACGAAAGGATGCAGCAAACTTACAGAGAGTCAGCTTCTAAATTCATCATTCAAATAAAATAATAACTGGCTCTGCAGATCACTGTGCCCAACTACTGCACAGACATCCCAGGCAGAGAGATAGTGCTGCATGGGGCCCCTTCATGGTTCTACAGGTCTTGCACAAGGTAATGAAAGGACTCCAGCAGCATCTGGTATCAGTTTCTCTTTTGCTGATGGTGATATAATCAACTTTCCATGCCATTTGTTTTTTTTCCCTTTGTAGTCCTCGCAAGAGGTTTCTCTCTCAGATTTTTGATTTACTGTTGGGTTATTTCTTTGTAGTTTTGTGATAGTTCCTGACAAATGGTCAAGTGCTTTGAAGATCATTCTCCAGAAATGGTTTTCTTGGGTTCAGGGAAACAGAGAGACCAAAGTTCTGGTGACTATGGGTCAACCCAAAAGAAGAATGATATGGCATGATCAAGGTTTTGAAAGCTGGTTTCTTTTGTAACAGTGTATTTTGTAGCTTTTTCAGAGGTTGTTTTTTGAACAATGCGGACTCAGCCAACAGAGAGTTAAAATGATAAACACAGAGGACAGAGAAATTGGTGGCCATTAAACAATCTCCAGTTCAGAAAGCTGCCCTCTTACTGAATCTTGGAAGCCTTGAAGCTATGGCAGAGGGAGGATCACCTTGTTTCTCTAAGTTTTTCTTTGTAGAAACCCGGGTGATTAACAAGTGGATCAGACAGAACCTCCCTGAGACTCAACATCACTGTTTTACTCCTTGATACTTCTGCTTTGGCCAGAGCTGTAAAGAAATGCTGAATGTTTACACAGTACTTTATGTTCTTTCTGCATGAGGCTCCTGCTTTCTATGCTTTCACACATTTTTGGCCTGGGTACAAACTTGGATTGTGATTTTTTTAAGTCGCCTGGGATGTTTCAGAGAAAGAAATCCATTGAATCACTTAGAGTCCTTTCAAAACCTCTATCTAAATGTTTAGGAGTTAAAAACACTTATAAAAAATGTCTTGTAGTTGAAGACTTGGTCTGCTAAACGAAGATCTCATGAGTTCAGGTTAATGCACATCTAGGCCTAGTATTCAGGCACAGGCTCTAAAATAGTTTCCATTGGCTACTGTGTTAAGCTGTTCGTATTGCAGAAAGACAAGAGATGGTTTTTCTTCTTGGGCAGGTGGTTGCTCCAACATCATCAGACTCTGAAGCAGATGTTGCTAGAAGTGGCTCAGCCCCACTATTCCCAAACCACACTGCCCAGTGCTGTGTGCCAGCCTGTAAACAAGGAAGAAGCCATTAATCTCCTTTTTGGCTGCTGGAGGGCAAGTTAAATGTTAGCTGCTTCCCCTAGGAAGAGCACTTGTCCTCCTGGCCTGGGGATTGTGGGTTAGGAATACAGTAGCAAGGGTACAGAAAACTTTTGGACCTATTCATTCACATGACAGCCCATGGCAGGAATTAATACACTGAAAGGATTGCTATCTTTGCATGGCTTCTTTTTAATGGAATAATTTAATTTCCACTGTCCACAGCTGCCTGGAATGCAGTTATACTTTGATTTTGCCTGTAGGAATGCTGAGGGTTTATGTAGCACACTCAGCAATAGTAAGGGAATGACATTGCTTTGATCTTGATCTTGAGTTTCGGGGTTTTTTTTGTTTTACAGTAGGTGATAATATGGAAGACTGTATATCCTACATTAAGAGAGGCAGTCATTTTCCTTGTGTTTATTTTCACATTATATCTTCTTCAGTTTCAGTAGATGACCAAAATTGTTTTGTTTCCCTTTGTTGTATGATCAATTGACCGATGTAAAATCATGAAATGCCTTTTCAGAGAACAAAAGGTAGCCTGTTTCCCACTGATAAAATAGCTGTTTTAGCACCTGTAAATCTGTTTTGCATTTAGTGGAAAACTTTATTCCATGCTGATAACAGGATCAGAAAATGGGCTCTGACAGCATGTTGTGATTTTACAGTATCCAGGGGTAAAACTTGAGCTAATTATGAGCACATGGCTTTCAAGAGTCATACTTTTATATTTAACTCCATAAATCTTGCTAAGTGAAATCCAAACCTATGTCTAAAGCATTTGCTAATCATTAGGTTATTAATTGTTTTTGCTTCTTGATTCATACAAGCTGGGAGTGTTTGGAGTTTTGTTTTTAAAGTAAGGGCTGTAAAAAAAAAAAAAGGAAGCACTTTCTTTTCCCCCTGTAACTTCACAGGAGGTGTTTCTGCTGAACTACTGAAGCTAAGAAACCTGTTGGCCTCCTAAACAAAGGCCTCTGTAGAAGAGTTTTTCAGCACTGCAATTTAAATGGTGTCTAGTTTCAGCCCAGAATACTAAGGTCATAATTTTAGGCCATAGATGGCTCTCCCAGATGTCTTTGGTCAACTTAATCACAGTTTGCCTGAAGGTTATGCTTTCAGGTAATCCATCAAGGCATAATTGTAAATCAAAACCTTCTTCCAGCTCAATAAGTAGCATATTTTTAGTTTGTGTTAAGACTGACATTGGACAGGAACTTAGACTGATTTAGAATATTAAGCAATATTACTGGTTACTCTCATTTGTCACAAATACTTTTAGAAAAGTATGATTTGATAATTGCTATCAAAAAATTTGTTGTGGAGTTTTTTTAAACCATAATTTAAACTCAGATAGGAATTACTATATGGTCTTTTAAAACTTCAGTAAGCATTAATACTTACTGTTTAAACTACCCACTGCTTTACTCCACTCTAGACAGAGATATCATATCTAGGCCTGATGCTTCCATCAGAGTGGACCTCAGATGCAGTGTTTTAATTAACTGAGTGTGCAAGACTTTTAGTTGTTTACAGGAGGTCAAATCCTGAAGTGGGATGGAAGTGTGTCTCTGAAGGGGATGGAGGAGTTGTCAGCGTCCACAGGCTGTCCTCCACTCTTGTTCATGTTCAAGCAGGCTTACACGGCAAAGGGGGAGGGGAAAACATCTAACACATGGAAAAACATAGACATAGTGAGATGCCAGTAGATTGTCCTGTGAGAGTATGCAGTCTCAACCTCAGTTGTTTGTACTTTGGGGATCTGTTGTAATTTTGTCTTCTGATGAAAGCAGATGTGATTTTTGGCCTGAAAAGGAAAAATCACTTTGTGGAGACCTGAACCTAGCATGAAAATTGAAAGTGCCAAACATTCAATACAGCAAAGCCCTCATTGTTCATGTCAAGAGTAAGGAATGCTGTATCTACTTGAACCACCATTTTAGGTAGTTGGATAACAATTGCAGAAACTGGAACTTGACCAGGATGCTGAGTACAGCAGGCTTGTGACACATGCCAGGAACGCCATAACGCCCAGCTATGCTATAACCTTGTTTTTGTGCCTTGCTCAAAAATGAAGCAGCAGTCTAAGGTGTGCCCCATTGTCACTTTCAGTAGAATATCAAGTGAGTGGGTTGAATTGATGGTGTGACTCTTTATGCACGTATATACATACACTGAGAGCCTTTAATAAATTAATGTAACAAGCACAGGGAGAGTTGCAGCTCCAAGACTTCAAATTCACTTCAAACTATATTTACAGTATGCACTGTCAACAGTTTCCCTGCCAAAGCCATAAACTGTATCTCCGGTATAGACTAAATACACCTCTTTACGCAGGACATGAGTCTCCCCTTTGGATTTCTCAGCTATAATACTGAGGGACAAAGGCTTAGCTGGTGTAACTCAGCACAGCTCCAGGGCAGCTAGGCAAGCACTGGATTTCTATTAGCTGGCTCCCAGGATAAAGACCAGAGCTAACGATAGAAGATGAAAGGTAAACCCTGTAAAAACATTTTGTGAAACCTCTTGTGAATTAGATTAATAACACTCTAACATCCAAGCTTCCACTGAACACAAAAATCTTTTTGCTGGAGATTAAAGTGACAGTTTAAAAACCCAACAAGATACAGAAATACAAACTTCTGATAAATTAAATTATCCATTAATAGGCTAATTAATTGCAATGTTTGTTTAATCTCCAAATTCCATCATGAGCTGCAGGAGTGCTGAGCTTTTGTAGATTGTGGCAGTGCAAAACACATTCCGTATCCAAGAAAATCTTGCTAAAATCCCTTAAAATGCAAATTTTTCTTCTTTTTCTTTTTCTTTTTCTTTTTCTTTTTCTTTTTCTTTTTCTTTTTCTTTTTCTTTTTCTTTTTCTT
>JAWWLV010000100.1:34997437-35035457 GCA_035041135.1 Platyrinchus mystaceus | reverse complement strand
CTGCGTAAGAATCAGCATTCATAGTTTTCACATGGGTACTTAAGATGCATGCCTAATACATAGCTTTTTCCTTTGCATTTGAACAATTTCCTTGTATCCAAACTTAGGAGTTGATTTTCCTCCTCTCATATTGAACATGTAGACGATATTGGCCTGAAAAAGTGTGACTGCTGGTCCCTTTTTAGACTGTTGTTCACATTAACAGAAATTTCTGGAGGGACATAAGGCATACATACAAAATATATCACATAGCCCTGGACTGCAGATTCCTAATCGGGGGCAAAAGAAATATACCTTTTGACTAGATCTCTCATTTGCCCAGGCTTTGAGTTCCTCCTTTAGTCAAATTTGATCCACTGAGAGGCAGGTAAGACTGAACTTGAGAGAACAGCCCAAGCCCAGTGTAGCGGGTTGACCCTGGCCAGGTTCCAAGTACCCACTAAAGTTGCTCTCTCATTCTCTTTCTGCAACTAGACAGAGAAGAGAGAAAAAAAAACAGCTGAGGATTCATGAGTAGAGATAAGAGCTGGGAGAGGTCATTTACTGATCACCTTCATGGGCAAACAGACTTAGAGTGGGGATAGTATGTAAATTTATTACTAACAGGATAAGACTTAAATTTATTACTAAAAGGATAAGAGACAAAGAGTGAGAAATAAAACAGTCTTAAAAACACCTTCCCTCCACCCCTCCTTCCTCCCATGTTCTCCCTCCTCCCCAACCCAGCAGTGCAGGGGGATGGGGAATGGGGGTTGCAGTCAGTTGTTGTTTTGGGTGCAGTCGAGTCTCTGCACTCCAATGGTCCTCCATGGGCTGCAGGGAGACAGCCTGCTTCACCATGGTCTTCACCATGGGCTACAGGGGATCACAGCTCTGAGTCCTTCCCCTGCTCCCATGGGGTCCCTCCTCCCCCTCCTTTTGCACTGACCTTGGTGTCTACGTTGTTATCACGTTTTCACTCCACTCTTCCCTGACTGGAATTTCTTCTGCACAACAATCTCTTGTTCTTAAATATGTTATCACAGAGGTGTTACTATTATTCCTAATTGGCTTAGCCTTTGTCAGCGGCAGAAACTCCGTCCTGGAGCCGGCTGGCATTGGCTCCATAGCACAGGGGAAGCTTCTAGTGTCTTCTAACAGAAGCCACTCCTGTAGCCCCCCCGCTAACAAAACTCAACCACAGAAACCCGTGACACCCAGTAGTGGGTCTGGTCCTTTCTCAACATGGCCTTTCTCAACACAATAGATGACTTGAAAGGTAGAAAGAAGAGATGGGTGGAAATAAACACTTATTGTTGGTGAGAGCAGCCTGCTGAGGCATTGCCATGGAAAGTGCTTATGATGTAGATATGGATGCACATACACAGGAGAATTGGGCATGGCCAAGATGGCAAGATATCCTGAGGAAAGGAGGTCCCTGATATGTCAAAGGGTGCAGGAAACCCATGTGTAAAAGCATTGTAGTGAACCACTACTAATAACAATGGCTGTTGTGCATAAAATAAAGCCAAAAATAGCCTCCACTTACTTATTTTCTGTGGGCAGTTGCTTGACACTCAGCACCATAATTAACACCAGGATATTCCCAAGTGTCTCCTCCCCTGAGGATTAGTTTGGGAAACATCAGGCTAGCTAATTTTAACCAGCTTTCTATGTAACATATTTAGGTAACCTATGAAACATAGTTGGACAGTCTGATATAGATATTGGAACCCAGGGTCCTTCACAGCGTATTTCGTTTACTGAATCAAGCAGAACTTAGACTTCCTACAAGAGATAACAGGGACAACACATCCTGTGGAGCTGGAAGTGTTCTTCACACTCTAGAGAGCAGCTGTTTTCTTTTTACTGTAAAGAACTGTCCCTGCAATTATTATTGCTACATGCAAGGTTTATTTCCTCAGGTAAAATAGGACTGAATGTCATGCCTTTAAGTTTAAATCTGTTTATAGGTTTAAACAGATAAACAAAAAGGATTATTCTCATGAGTAAATACTACAGGTTCCAGCTCAGGAAGCCATCCTTCATCATAGCATAGGTTTAGTGACATGCATGTGCTAAATTGGAAAAACTGTAGACTACAGTTTCAAGCTTCACCTAATTAGAGCCTGACTGACTGACTCCTCTTGTCTAGATAACAAAGCCTCTATCTTATTTATAAAAATGCCAATGACAGCAACTTTTTATTAAATTTATATGGTAATATTCCCCAAGATCCCTCCATGAGATACAGATAAAGAAGGTCATTCTCTTCTGTCTTTCAGCTTTAAAATGAGCAGATACTGCTCAGTTATGTTTTTGATAAATGTATTTTGTTTTATTTCCTGCTATCCATGAAACTCAGCAAAACTCTATCTGTTTATTGCATGATAAGGCAGGGTATGCATATGTATGTGTTTATATATTAATGGATACAATTAATCAGCCTATTTTATATGAAAATAAGAATTGTGCTGTTTCACAAGTTTCACAGAATATTCTGAGTTGGAAGTAACCCACAAAGATCATCAAGGCCAACTCTCAAGTTAATGTCCTGTGTTTATGTTTATATTTCACTTCTGACATCCCATATTATTATCTTTTGTTTTCCCCTGTTCCTTTAAAATTTTCATGATTTTTTTCTTTTTACATCCTCTCCCTAACTCTCTCCATGAACCTCTATTATATATGCTCTCTTCCTTCTTAAGTCTTCCTTTTTTCCTTTTTGCATCCTTCATTACTGCATTATACAAGAAGAGTGTATGTGTTTCTCTCTGCCTGCATAGTTTTTTGTTAGGAAACTCATAAATATATGAAATCTTTTCCTTGTTGTCCTTGCATAATACCATGTGCATCCTGCAAACACTTAATACACGTCCTGGTTTTCAGCCATGCAGGTCTCTCATCCGCTGCAACTAGTCACTGAGATAAAATAAAATACAAAAACTACAAGCAGTTGCAGTGACAATCACTGTTCAGATACTGACATAGGTGGTTGAATCAGCCTAGTTTGGAGGAGTACAGCATTGCAGTCTTGAGTAGCACAGAAGGCAAGGCAAGGCAATTCAAGGAGGCATAAGAAGACACCCTTACAATGGCAAAACATAGCTCCAGCTGACTACATTAAAAAGTCCTGTATATTAATCAATGCAGGAACAGCAAATAAAGCAATGCACTTGTGGTGGCACCCACTGGCTAAAGTTCCTGTGAAATAACCTGTGGTTTCTCTGTACACTTCTCCCTTCTCCCTCATGCTGCTGGTTTCAAATGTTTTCTCAAGGGGCACCTTCAAGAGAATAAATAGGCTGTAAATCCAGAGTTGCAACACCAAAGTCTCCATCTCCTGGAAACGGGCACTGGAACAGGCTCTTCAGGGAAGTGGTCACAGCACCAAGCTTCTCTGAGTTCAAGAAGCTTGTGAACAATGCTCTCAGGCACATGGTGTCATTCTTGGGGTGTGCTTTGCAGAGCCAGGAATTGGACTCAGTGATTCTGAGAGGCCCCTTCCAAATTAGCATATTCCATGATTCTATGAGCTTCCAGCTTTCTCAGATAAGAAAAAGAGCTTTAATGGGGAGTTTCTCAGTTTGGCCAGACATTGAGTGGAATATCTGGTTAAGTATTATGGAAAATACATGCTTTGAATCTTGAGATAAGAAGTTGGAGATTGAGAAAGATTCTGTCCTTAAAACTAATTCACATTTATCTTCACACAAAGATCAAAAGCCTTACATATTAACAGCATGTTACCCCATATTTTGGATTTTGTCCTTTCATAAAAACTACACCTGAGCTTGTAATGTAATTTCTTTCCAATTCTATAATGCTTAGATGATATTTCTTGGGTATTTTCAGCAGTTATACCATCAACTCAAAGTAAAGAGATGCCTCAGTTCATATGGTCTTTCTTTCTGTCTTTAGAAAGAGCACACTAGTATATGTAATTGTATACAGATGTTCTCTTTTAGGATCTCTATGTTTCACGGTGTGCTTTTGAGCCCCTCTCATTCAGTTTTGCACTTGTTTCTGAACAGTTTTCCTACTGGAGTGCAGTTTTCTTCCTTGGGAAAGAAAGCCTCTCCTTGTGTTTCAAGAATTGGTAGGAAGCTTGTGGGGCTCTGGCTTACAGAATATACATGTTCAGGCATTATAACACTTCAGTCTGTAGCTTACAAATATTTTGAAAGACAAAAGGGAAAGAAAAAAAAAAAGAAGAAATTTACAACAATAATTTAAGCAATTTGCTTTAGAAAAGGTTCTATAGGTAGTATTTGCCGCTGAAATGCTAGTACCAACCTTTAAACCAAATAGTGTTACTTTTCTCCCTACTCTTCATTGGAAACTCAAGATTCACTTAACTCACACAACTGTTATTAAATGTTACTAAAACTCTTGCTATAAGGGAAAAAAAAATACAGATTTCACCACAAAATTGAAACATCAAAAACTTCATTAGCCTAGGGAAAGCTAAATAGCCTTCTGGCTAAGCCAAAAGACTTCTACAGAGAGGACAGAGATTTCAATTTTTAGCTGATAGCCATGAGAAGAGTTACCTTTTATCATTTTTCCAATGAAAGATTAATGAAAAGACATTCTAAACTAAAAATTTCTATGCTTTCACCTTATAAGAAAATGGCCAGCCCAGTTGCTTTGATTTATGCTGAGAAAACATATGGACAGTGTCCTGCGACTTTAACAAGACGTTCCTGTTTTCTGCCTCCAGCAGCTCTCAAAAACAAAGCAGATATTCATCCCCATTATCAGCCACATTCCATTCCCACTGGCAGCCACCTTTCCCTGCTTCCCATTTGTGCATCTCCAGCTGCCCAGCACTGCATCTGGGCCCTCACCTGCTCTGGCAGAGCCCCTACCATGACTGGGAAGGGTTGCACTACCCCTCTCAATGGCCCCAATGGAAACACCCCAAAATGCCCCAAAACTGTGCTGGTCCCTCGGGATCCTTTGTGAGGTTAGCGGGTGCTGTTGGAGAAGGGCTGGCCTCAGTGGCAGTTTGAAAAGGATCAGGGAGGAACCCAGTAGCAGGAAGACACCTGAGCTTCAGTGGGGAGGGGAAACAAGCTGGGAATTGGCTGAGATGTGGAAGATGTTGATCCTGTTTCTGTGTTCTGTGGGACTTGGGCCACATGTACACCCTCCTCTATCCACTGTGGGATGAGCTTCCCTTCCTCTCAGACGCTGTCTGCTCAGCTTCCCAGAGGCAAGGCATATCTCTTTGTTGTGTGATTCTACCTGATTAACTCCATAGGTCTCTCTTGCCACTTCTTTCTTCCTCTGTGTGTTTTGGCATTTCCTAAAACCCTGCATGCTGTGCAGGGCCATGGTGTGTCCCTTCTTGCCCATGTTTGCATCCCAGCTGAACAAGACTGGGGTTGTACTGGTACCCCAGGCACCCAGCACAGTGCAGTATGCCATAATATAAAGTCTTGTAATTTTCTGTGTTGCCTGGCACAGTGGATCTGACAGCTCATATCAGGCCATGAACATCACTGTTAAAATAATTAATACTAATAAATAACAACAATAACAATAATGCAATTTGCCCAAAATTTACAGTACCTGCTAAATCAGAATTTCATGGGAATCCTTACCAGGAATCAACTTAATCATTGGTTGAAAAGAAGAAAAGAGAAAGGAAGAAGAAGCAGTTGGCTGACAGTTTGGGAAGGATGAATCAAAAATGAACACACCTTAATGATCAGCATGTTGTGCTGCAGCAGAGTAGACTTCTTGCCCCAAGGGAGCCCAGAGCTTCTCAGTTCCCCCTGTCCTTCTGTGGCTTTCATTTAAGGGTTTTGGATATGGAGTGCATGATAAATGTTGAGACTGTTATGACAAATTCCTTCATTCTGCATCTCTTGAGGACTACATTTTCCTCCTTAGTTAGTGTTGATGGCTGTATCCATCACTAACAGCACATTCTGGATCTTTTGGCTTGAGCACTATAGATCTTTCATTTCCAATAGAAATAAATACCGCGTGTTATCTTTGTTCTCAGTAACAACATTTTCTTGAGGTAAGTCTACTCCATTTTAACTAAATGCAGACCTGAAAGGCTTTGTTCAGATTTGTTTCTTTTCAAAGATGTTTTTGGCCAAGTTCACACCTGAGAACAAGTTCAGACTGAAATTCAGGTTTCGTAGAAGTGACTGCTGTCATAGATATAATCTCAAAGTAGTTATCGCCTCAAAACTCCAGGTTCTTCCAAATCCCTTCTGAAGTATTAAACATCTGACCAAGGCATCAGATTGGGATTATTGCTCTGGATAAGTTCTAAAAGCATAAACTTGGAATTTCACGTTGAGCACCATTAGTGTCAAATAACCCTCCTTTGGCATAGTCATAAATCCCAGTTCTAGAGTGCAACAACAACTCAGTCAAATGTCTGGAGTAAGTTTTTTTAGTGTGGGCAAGCAGGTTCTACTCCCTCAATCTCCCATCTTTCAATTTCATTCTCAAAAATGTTTCCATTCTAGCAGAATTTTTTTCCCAGAAAAATAAGCCTCATAGCAGACACTCAACATTTCAACTTTAATTGTTTGGCAAAGTGATACGCAACTGAAAGCAGTATTTTTTAATGGCTAAAAGTGTTGCACAGCAGTCTCTGTACCACTCATTTTAATCTGTTTGTCTAGTTGTGGTATTGCCAAGGCATATATTACAGAGTATTTAGGACAGTGGCTAAATGTCAATTACTTCTCCAGACTTACTGCAAAGATTTAGTCAAATAAAAAGCAAAAGTTTCCCTCCTTCATGCAGGTTTGGCATCACAGGTAAAGCATCTCATTAAAGTGGGGGTGGAGGAAACCTCTGAGAAACTCAGTAACTCTCAAGAACTCCAAATCATTGACCTGAAATACTTTTTATTTTTCTTCTAAATGTAGAGGTATTTTCAGTTTTCTTCAATTTTTACACTGACTTTTTAAAACAGTTGGATAATATTGTGCTTAATGGTGTTAGTTACACATGCTAGAACTAGAATATTTGAGGCTCCTCTCTGTGACTGGACTTCCTGGCTGTGCATCTGAATTTATACGCCATTATTAATGTCTTTGTTTCATGCCAAAGTACATTTGCTGTTTTATAAAGCATGAAAATGGGCAGTGCCTGGCCTAAGGAAAGGTCGACATAAACAATAGATATGTTAATGGAACAAGATAATGATTGATGGAAAAAGTACTTGGAGGAGAAACAAAGCTTTATTGCCTGCCAGATATAATTAGAAAAGAAACACAAGGCAAATATGGGTCTAGATTTTAGTGGGCTAGGACCACTCAGAGCTAGGTATCCAGTAGAGCTGGCTAAACTTAGCTCTGCACCAGATCAAGACAGATCAATTCAGATGGCATGTGAGGCAGAGGAGAACAATAGGATGGAATGGTAGCAGATCAGTCGCAAGTGAGAGAACTGGGAGTCCATGTCCTCAAGAAAGAAACCTGAAGAGTGAAAGGCATAAGAAGGCTGAATGGCAGCTGGGACCATAAAAGTACACTGGTGAACTGCTGCACATGATGCTCAGAGAGTAGTTTAAGTTACAGAACAATGCAAACAGAAGGATTCATGGGGAGATAGTATGTATGGATGCCTTTAAGCCAGACGTTAGATGGAGCTTTCTCATCCTGGTAGCACAAGTCTCTGTTGTGGCACAGTCTTCTGCTGGAAAGCAAGGTCAGATGGTCAGAGGGTTATGGGATGGAGCCTGGCCAGGTTATGAGGGAAGTGATACGATTTAGACCCTGGGAAGGAGGAGCCAGTATTGATGGAATCCCACCCTAGACCATATTCCTTTGTGGCAGCCTGTGGGAATAGACAAACTGCAAAACATATTGCCTCAAAGGACAAATGTTATTATACACAACATGTAACTTCTATTTCACATATTATATGAGATACAAGGGATACATTACACCCAAATTCCTCCTAATAGTTTCCTACCTATGTGCAAAGGATAAGACAGCCATTCATTTCCTAATCCCATCAAGTTTCTAATCTTATTTTTGCCTCCAAGACCTAGCATTTTTCGTGAACTCTGATTGCCATTGTCTCAGTCTGCATGAGCCAAAGGTCTGGTAACAGTTTGCTGAACTTGAGGGATGTGAGCTGAGGTGATCTCCAAAGAAGACCATGGATGCCCCATCCACACTAGTCCTGTTCTGCTGACTGGTGCATAGTAAGATTCGGGAATTAAATCAGTAAGTACTTCTTTCCCTTTTACCTTTTTGGCCATTGTTGGAAGAATCTAACCTTTCACAGGCTATTTAAACTTTGATTTCAGACATTTCTTCCTTGCACAATGTAAGAAAAATTGTACACCACACCTTCCTCCATATTAAACAGGGATAGTTAGTAAAAATCTCTCATTCCATTAGTGGAGGGGAATGAATCTTCTGTTTTCAGATATTTCTCTTAAAATTTAATTTGCTGAAATTAAATTTTTCTTTTAATGCCCTTGGAAATCAAATAAATTAGCCGCACTTACAGCATATATTTTCTGCCTTGTTATTGGCAAAATGTTATCACATCAGCAGAATAAATATGCTGGAAGCTGTCCACTCCTCTGAGAAACCTTCTCACAGTTATCATAACATGCAGTTAGCATACATGAACAAAGAGTAAGGAGATCTAAGTCTGAAACAACTCCATTATTGTGGTTAGAGAATATATATAAATATTTCTTCTATCATATATTGCCCTTGCCTTTACAAAGACACTTATCCTTTAAAACCTATGGCCAAATAAAATGTCTGAAGGTTTGTTTTTTTTTTTTTAATTACTGCTTTTGCCAGTGAAGATGGATGTAGGTCTTTTTCTCAGTCACTGAGTAAATCCTGTGAGCCGGAACCCTTCCTTTTAGCTAGCAAAGGGCACAGCAAGGCATTACTGACTTTCTCATTCTGTTTTACATACACTTTCTCTCACTCTCTGTCTCTCTTTGTCTGCCCATACATATTTGCTTATGCATACGTATACACACACATATGTATAGACATATGCATATGGTTGGTTTGTTTGCAGCATTTTAAGTAATTTTAACACTATAGAGCGAATCACATTGCAAATTTTAAACATATTTTTCAAAAGAGAAAGTAATGTCAGGGCTATTGAGTAACTTGTCCTACCAAGATGACAGTCCAGGTTATCAACCTTGTCCCACTGAAGTCAAAATAGAGCAACAGTAGGAGGACTTCTTGAAATAGATGCAGCCTTGTACTGCCAGACATTTTATATTTTAAAAAAGCTTAATTTACAGGCATATTGCTAGTTTTCTTGGGTCTGACAATGAAATGATGAATGGCATTGATTCAGCAAGTGGTGGAGGTAATAGGAGTAAATGTCTTTGTGGCCTGGGTCTTGAAGTTCATCAAAGATACATGTTTGATGCTGCTTTTAATGTGAGAAGGGCACAGTACCACACCTAAAGGTACAGTTGAAAAGACATTCAAACAAATAGAGTGGTTCCCACTGGGATAAACTGAGTAACTCTTTTTTGGCTTAGAAATAATCACTGCCTGTTCGCATAAAGTTCGTCATTGACACATATCCATAGACATGTATGCTAATTCTCATTTGCGCCTCCCGTCCTCAGTCATGCTAATACATGTCCATGGAAAGTCTGCTCCAGTGCTCTGTGCCCGTGAGAACAGGAGGCAATGTGGGAGAGGAGCCACTTGGTGAATTTGACCTTAATCACAAGGCTGTGGAGCATCTCTCACCTGAATCATCCTTGCCTTTTAAAAAACATTGGGCAGTGTGTTGGGACTCGTTGACCTGCAGGGACACTGTTTGAACTGATGTGGTTATGTGCATGGGAGGGAGGAAGGGACAAGTTTTACAAAGGACAAGTCCATTAAAAAAACCAACAAAGCAAAGCAAAACCAACAGCCTATCATTCCACTGCAAAATATGCTGAAGCATTTCAGAGCTTGGGTTGCTGAAGACCCTCAAAGTCTGCTCCAACCATAAATATGTGAACAAGTTAAGCTTGTTGTGGTTTTGTCTGATCCCAGCCGTGTCTAGTCTTAATCTATCTCAATCACTAACTACTTTTTAAAAATAATATTTTGTGGTTCCAATACATCTTAATTAATCCTTGCTTAGTTTGGAAAGGAATTATATTTGGAAGGATGCACATATCCATGGGACTTTGACAGATATTCCCTTTACTTTTCTCTCCATCATAAATTTTCTTGAGAAACAGTATATAATGCTCCAGCATCAGGCTACTGAACACTTGATTCTAAACAATATGTTTTTTTTTTCTGGGGGAACCTAGAGCTTGTAGTAGACAAAAAAATTTAACTCTTGAAAATATGCCAAATTGATACATGAATGTTCTTGGATCTTCTCCATACGGAAAGTCAGAGGCATCAGTGCTGCTTACCACACACAAAGCTAAGGAAGGAGAAATAAAAATTTTATAATATTTCAAAGATCACACCCTCAAATGTGTCTGGAAAATGTGTGATTTTTCACATGAACTTGTAGCTCTCTCTGAAGAACAAGAACTTGGCTTTAAATTTCTGAATGTAAGGAAGACAGTTTCCAAGATTAGTTTCCAATTCATGGATAATTGAAAGAATGCCTTTTAAATGGTTCATTTCAGGACAACTTTTGCACTCTTTTCTCAAGTGAAATACTAACTTATATTTCTCATTATCCTCTCAAACTAGAGTAATCTGAGTGACTGCAAGTCTTGAGAAATCTGGTCTCTGATTGTCTTTCTGTACTTCTTAATCAAATATTTCTTGCTTTTCACTTTACTTAGATACTTCACTGAAATTTTTAACCAATCACATTATCCAAAACAGTGTATTTTTAAGCACATTTCCTAAAAAAGAGCTTTTCTTTTCTGCAGAAAACATATACATTGCTTAAGCATTGCTCAAGTTCTTAAAATGGGCTTGCATGACATGTATGTTCCAGGTAGATTTTCTAAGTAGAGGAAAAACTTAAAGCTGAATGCAACAATGTCATCCTAGTCTTTTGTGGATAGCCTTCATTTGTTATAGCAAATAATGTGTATGCCCTTCTCAAATAAGTACTCTCCAGTGGGGGCACTATGGTCGGTGCACTAAACATAAAAGCTGTTAAAACATAGTGTCATTTTACAATTATTGGATTTTGTGGCAAAGACTTTATCACATGATTTTTGCAACCAGTTCTTTGATTCGTACCTTCAGATTGCATTTGTGCTGGAATAGAATTGTTCAAGGGCACATCTGCTTGATCACGTGGATATGTGCTGATGAAGCCAGAATGCACACATCTGAGGCCATCAAAAACAGCACATAAATTTGTGGACAAGCAAAATGAAGAGTGCAATTGTAGAAGTCAGATCAAAACCACCTACAAAATAGTTTGGAAAAATTCATCTCTAAATATTGAGAGATTTAATTTCTATACTTTTTTGGAAAAGCAAATTATAGTGGCCTACAGATGCAAACACATAGGCATAACATTCAAAGAGCACAAAACCAAGGCTGTACTGTGCTGTCTGTGCAATTTAAAACAATTCAGTATTAAATTCCAGAATACATGCAATTACTCAAAACATGAAAACCTCAGGGAAAAAAGTAAAATAATTCTCAAATTAGTTCTGGTTTGTAAATCAATTTTCAATTCTCTTGTTTCTGCTGAACAACTGGAACTGAAAAGCAATAAACCCAAGGAACTGCTATTGTAAGGTATTTTGGAATGTCTCTGATAGCATCTGCTAACTGGGCGCAGGGAGGGAAGAATGATATCAGCAATTTCTAAAGTTGTTTGCCATTCCTCATATTATTCAAACCAAGTTAGTGGACTCATTCCCAAGAATGATATTACATGCGGTACATGCCAGATGCTCTGGGTCAGTTCCTCAGAGACGTGATTTATGCAGCCAGCCATTGCATATGATGCCACAAGGTCTTACTGTCCCTACCCACAACAACCAGTACAGAGAGTCACATAAACAGCACTGCAACCAGCTGCAGCAAGGGGTACAACCCTCACAGTTAAGAGTAGTGAAAGAATGCTTCAGTGAACAGGTACTATGATCTATTGATTTAATTGAATATCCTTAAATATCCATATTTCTATGTATGTAGATTTATTTAACCTTTTTTTAAGAATTGATTTTCTTTAATGAATTAAGGTGAGCCTCTGGGCTTCCATATGAGCAAGACTTGCAGCCAGATGCTGGTACTGTTGCAGTAAATCTGAAGTGAATGCTACTTTAAACAAACTGCAGTTAAAGTCCAAAATCAAGGGTATTGGTTTTTTTGGCATCTTCTTTATCCCAATGACTGGGATTTCTCAGGCATCAAACTGCTACCCACACATGAGTTTAGAGCTGAGTTTAGTACAAAGTCTGCATATATATTTGTTATTTTCAGTTTTTACAGTGTATGGGAAGTTATTGTGCAGCCTTTGGATAAGTCAGATTTAGATGAAGATAGAGACTTGTTTACCAAAGATTGGCAAATCATTTCATCTCAACCAACAGCCTCCTAGTGACAACATACTGACTACTTTTAGCAACCAAATGGTTTTTTGCAGTGGGGTTCAGGCAGTAATTTTCTCTAAGGAACCTGCTTGCATTTTGCCTTGTTACACACCATTCATCTTCGAGTTTAAACTGCTACATACGGGAAGGGACATTTAGAAAACATTTGCAGCTGGGACACAGCTGCAGTAAAATAAAATGCCATATTTTAATTTTGTTCAATTTAATCAGCTACTGAAATACCAGGTGGAAGCACATGGGTAGCATGAGCAGATTGAACACAAGAAGAGAAGATGTGAGAGAAGACTAAAGCCTGACACACCATGTCCTTAGCATTACACTCAAAAATTCTGTTTTTGCTACTTTTAATGTTTACTGCAAACCCTGTTGAAAAATGCCTTGAAGCTTCAGCATTATTGGGTAAAAAAATTGTAGTAGAGGAAGAGAGGACAATTATTTTGTTTAACTTAACAAACAGGAGAAGAACTTGACTCTGTGTGGAGCCAGGACTTGGAGATCAGTAAGCGCTATCTGTCTCCATTTTACATGTTGGTGGATAAGTTCCTGTCCTTGGTGCAAGCCACTGACCTTAAATCTGGTTATGTTAGGTTTTGTGAGTACTGCAGCTCAACATATGCTATGGCTCATGTCCAGTAATGAAATCAGTTTCTAAAGGGTGATGAATTTTGCTCTGAGCAAGGTGTGACATTAGCAGGGCTGCTCACCGCCCTCTGAAGAATGCTTTGCTATAAGGTTAATTTCATATCACTCCTCTGTTATGATCTGGTTATGAAAATTATTAGAAATGCCAAAGTCAATAGTGTGGGTTTTACTTAATGGTAAATGTGAGACAGAGAAAAGAGAAAGAAATAGGAAAAGGACAGGTGGGATGAGAAGGGAAGTGGCAGAGAGAGGTCAAAATAGAAAATGTATCACCACTCTGTCTAACCTGGAGGCATCCTGTCAGTCTGGTCCTTCTGGTCTTCTTGGTGGTTAGGGTTTCCCAAAAAACATAGAGTCCAATGGATTAATATTTGTTCAGGAGATGCCCGGCACCTTCCCTTGCAGGGTGTGGGAAGTTTTTCAGTCTCTTGTAACAGACTCTGGATTTGTTGCCTCACTTGGATCGTGTGCAGTCTTCTGGTGGTGGAAGGCCTCAGGGATGAATTAGGGGTGTGCTTTGAGTGTTTTTGATGTTTTATGACCCCTTCTCAGCTGCCTCTCATGTGAATATCCCGTGTGTATGTAGTTTTCTCAGGGAGGGCAAGGGGTTACTCCTTTGGTTTGGTGTAGAGAGATTTCACCACCACACACCCAAAACCCTTCTCCCACACCATCCCCTGAGCCCCGCTAGGGCTGATTCTTAACACAGACACATTCTTCTTTCCTGAGCCTTATTTACTTCTCCTCAGACTTAAGATGATTAGACAATAGTCTTACCTCAAGTCCCCAGTCACAGTCCAAATTCCAGTCAGGAGGCACTGGGAGTGGGGGATGCTTTGGTGGCTGAAGACAGATTGTTGCTTCCTTGCAGTTTGACAAAGGTCTTTCTATGATTTTGACAATGCTTAAGACATTAATAACATTCAGTCTATCACACCATCTCACTCCAGTGTGCTGTTACATGTCAAGCATCAGTGACTATCAAGATCTCGATGTTTGCTGCCTTGCATTGGATTAGTCCTAAAGAAAAAAAAAAAAAAAAAAGGAGTGATTTGAAAAACACAAACAGTAAAAATCAAGAAAATTTTCAAACACTTTTTTAAAACATTGTCATCAAAGCGCAAAAGCATGGAGCAGTGGACGTTAGGTACCCGACAGCGTTCCTTCAGATATGCACACAATGCTGTAGCATGTGATTCTATTTTCTGCCACCTGATTCTGAAATTTAAAAGTAGGCAGCTAAGATGATATTTTCCAGAAGTCAGTTGAACCAATAAGGTCACTGCATTACTCACTCTGCTTCTGTTTTTGCCAAACACCAATAAACCAGAGCTGCTTTAGGTGTCCACACGGTCTTCCACAAGGCCATGGAAATTCCTCGGCATTTCTTGAATGGATGGTGCCAAAGAAGGTCTTCTCTTTTCTAGGCTGAACAGTCCCAACTTGAGAGAATTCAGCCATGGAGAGACTGTCCTATGCTGACGTCTGAGCTCAAGCACTGGCAAGCTGTCACCAACCATGCTATCCAGCCACCCAAACTTCATTAAGCACACCCACAAGGGCCAACAGCGTCTTTGAGACGTGCTCACACAGCAACAAAGAAAGAAGCATGTCTGTTGAGGAATGGGTAGAAACAGGAGGAGAAGGCACAGCAAACTCAAGAAGGTAATCAAGAACAGGGAAATACCAGTATGGAAGCAACAAGGCCACCAGGACATGGGAGAGAGGCAGGACCTAGGGCACATCAAGGACACTGGAGCTGCTAGGCTGTGAAATGTGTCTGGGTCCTGATCTGCTCCTGTGCAATTCTCCATCTGGGTGGTGAGTTGTTGGTGACAACAGTGTTGCAGGGCCACCCACACGACTGGTGTGGCAGTGGTTGGTCTGGGTCAGAAAGAAAAGGCAGAAACTGCTTGGCGTTCCACTGTTCTTCTCTGCTCTTATTAACTTGATTATTATCCACAATCCTTGTGTATCTTTAAAGAGTGAAATGGGCTGGGTCAGGGAGAGGATTTGCACGTGATAGGAATTTGTGAGGATTGGTAGGTGGCAGAGTTTAAAGTCTTCTAAATTTATGTCATATCAGGAATGACATGGTAAAGCTACACCCATTGTGGGCATCCTTTTACTCCTACATGAACTTGGCTTGTTATTTTTAGGTTATTATGAGCAAGTCAAGTCTCCAGACACCCACACATATCTCTGCTTAGTTACTTGTGGAGTACAATGAAGAACACAGATACTACACAATCCACTGTGCACCATATGCACGTATATGCTATATAGTGTGCCCTATAGATGTATGAAGTAATTATAAAACCACATTTGTTCAGCCTCCGGGGATTACACCTGTTTGTACAGGTATATAAATGTTTCTTTCCCAACAGATTCTCATTGAGACTTTTCTGATGATTTTATATTCTGATCATAAAATTGTCATTCTTGTAATGTGCTCTTGAAAAAAATATCAAAATGACACTGTGGAAAAGAATCTAGACTTGGAAAATAATTTAGACATCAAAACTGTTCCAACTCTCGCACTGAGACGCCTCTTTCCCACTTACTCATGTAACCTTTCTCTTACTTGGAGCAGTTTTAAATGAAAACAAAAATGTTACATTAGGAAGTTACATACCCTACAGTTGTGGATAATAATTTCTTTCTCTTTTGGATGTCTGGTTACAAAATAGTTCCATTGAGGAAGGTGTCTGCTGAAGCAAATACCATAAAACATACTCTACATTCTCGAAGTAATATGTGTTGAGATTATTAGGTGATTATGATCATGGTGAGATGAACTTTTAAGAGAAATATTTGAGGTCTGCCTCACAGAGGACCTATTATATCCCCACGTTACCACATCATGTTCCTGATCAGACCTTTTAGAGCAACTCAGGACATCAGCCTTGGAGAGATAGCAGTTGCTTTGTATCCACGGGTACAATATCATGTAGCTCGTATACACTAATTTTCATTAATAGATAGGTTAGCTCAACGGGAATTTCATGCATTTATCCTGGTGCAAAAATTTCTGAATCCTGGAATGAAATGATGAATAACTCCTCCTGGCTGTGCTTTTTATATGTGTATGTTGCTCTGAATTTATGGACTGGGCTGGAGAAAGGGCATCCCTCTGCTGGTGCCCAGTAGGATCTCAACACTTTAACACCTGTGCAACTTCCCCAGTTCCACAGATTGCAATAACAGATCAACCTAGCAATACCGACTTTGCATGTAAAGCCTAAAGATGGTGTATTCCACTTCCAAACATTAATTTCACCCAATTCTCAGTATTCTGGGACACAAAAGAGTGAAGATATGTACGCAAGTGCTTTCCCCTTTCTAATGTCAGTCTTCCTTTCTTGTCCTTCTCCTCCTACTCTCCACCCAGCCTAGACTAAATTCAAGATGGGTGTATGCAGAGAGAGACAATCTATTTTCTTGTGCAGTATCTAGCAAGTAACTTCTGTGTAGTGTTGTTACAGAATAAATACCTGTGCTAGTAATCAGTAAGACCTTCTGCCTCTCCAAGGAAAAGTTTAGAGAGCAGAAAATGGAGTGGGCACATGGTGCCTTCTGCCTTCTCTGACCTTCTGTATTCACAGAAGTTCTGAAGAGCTAAAACCACAGAAATTTTTGGGCCTGAAGTTTAGTTTTTTGCATCTTTCCACGCCCTTATATTACAATCTATCAAAAGTTGAGAAAGAATTGCAAACCTGAAGAAAATATGATTAGGATCCTTTCAAGAACATCCTATTTTCCCTTAATTATTTTTGTACTAGCCCATCTCAGGAACTCTATGTACTTTCCATTGAGTGGTAATAAGCCTGTTTGCTTTCTGTGCATAGATAATGTGATTTGATTTGGGTTTTTTTTTGTCTGAGACTGGTGTGATATATGAAATTAAGTACAGACAAGCCATATTTGAGTTAAAACAAGCCCATATGTATAGGGAGGCTTTCCCATATCTCTGGGCTCCCCTGGGTGAGGGCTCAAGTCATGCACATAAACCAGGGTAATACTGTCAGACTGACATTTCTACAATACCTGCCAAACTCCCCACAAATTGAAAATATTGGGCTTTTAACTTTCTTGGTGTCTCTTGCAGAGCACTCTTGATCAGCACAGAAAGCATATGAGTTTAAGGCAACCCAGTATCTTGCTGGGAACAGCACCTTGTTATAGGTCTGGCTCCTCTGAAAGCTGATGGGAGAGATAGGAAAAACCAAGTGTCACAACAAATGTGAACTTTAAAACAAAATTAAATTAAGAGAAACTTGATGACAAGCAATTTTGCTGAAAGTTTCAATGTTGCTGGGAAGCTGTCCTCTTGTATTACAGCACAGACCTATACATTACAACTGCAAGAAAATTCTACTTGGCAGAACAGACAGCTCTTCATGGATTTTTTTTTTTTTTTTTAACACATTATCCTTGGTGGTACTGTATCAAATTAAAAAGCTCACCTTATCATAAAAAATCTCTACCTTTTATCTAGTCTGAATCTACTCTGTTTCAGTTTAAAACCATCACCCCTTGCCACATTGCTACAGGCCCTGCTAAAACGCCAGTCCTTCTCTTTCTTATCAGCACCCTTCCAGTAATGAAAGGCCACAACAAGGTCTCCCTGGAGCCTTCACTTTTCCACGCTGAACAACTGCAATTCTCTCAGCCTTTCCTCATATGGAAGCCAATAGCACGTATAATAAAAGTTGCCTTTTCAGAAGTCAATGCTTGGAAACAGGTCTCCAACTGTAAGCAGCATTAAATCTGTAAAATACAATCCATTATTGTATTTGCAGGGCTCACAAATTATGCTACATATACATTACATTGCCTTTAAATATTAAAAAATGCAACTGAAAATATATGAAAGTGTTTTAAAAATGTGGGGGGTTTGTACCTTTCATAACTTTAAAGCTACGTGCCATTAAATGCAAAGTAATATAAAATAGATAAGCAACATGTTTAGGCAGGCTTTTGAATGGCTTCCTGCCACTGCTGTATCCTTCAGATAGTAAGGCTGCTCACCAAAAGGCAGCAGAAGCAGCACAGGGACAGACCTACAGGCACATATCTCATTTCTCATGCTGAAGATCCAGAAAAGAACACTGTACTGTGAACATCAGTACTGTGCATTTACTAATTAGTGATTTATCTTCTGTGAAATGACTGTTCAAATAAAAAAAGAATGTAAAGGAGGCTAAGTGGCAGTAATGGGAGATTTTAAGTACCAGCAATCAATTGGTATATTAGGAAGAAATAAACTGGAGGCTGGTTTTTGACTTAATACAGAATATGCATTAAGTATAAAAGGTTGAAATAAATCCTAGACTGCGGACAAGGAGAAGGAGGTTTAGGAATAGTCAGGTGGTTGGGAAGATGAGGAAGATATTTTTCCACATCTAATTTCTGTGACACTCTGCTGTAAAAGCACAAATGGGTGGCACAGTTAGCTAATACAAAAAGAATTAAAAGTACCCAAATGAGGGAATTTTACCCCATTTACAGCCAAAAAAGGTCATCACTGATGTTTGATAAAAGAACAAACTCCTTTTTGCCTTACCGTTTGAATGCAATGTATCTGTTGGATTGTCCTTTCTGACAATCAGTCTCACTCTCTTACGCAATTTTTCTGATCCAGATTTCTATATTACATGGTATGCAGCAAGAATATATAGCGTGGAAATGCCCCACTGGATAATTTCTTACAGAAGTATGGTATTTTACAGACATAATAAGTAGAGTGGAATGGCATCAAAATCAGACATATATTAATTATAGCATAGCAGCCTAAATGAGAATAAATGTAGGTTGTCCAGTTGTTGGAGCTAGCATTTAATTCTTTAGGAACTATGGACTGTATATATGATTTTGTCTTAGTCCTACTTTTGACTTTATGTATTAGCTCTATCTCCCTATTTACTTTCTCAGACGGGATGACTGTTAAACACTTTGTAAATTGTTTCACATTATTCAAATTGTTTTGCTATTATTTGCATTAATGCATAGAAGCATAATGTTCAATAAAACCGGCTGAACAATAAATCACGAGTGACACAGTGCACACTTACATGCTCAAAGCCCGAGCAACACTAAAATTCAGAATGTTCACACAGGACTCAGTAAACCAAGAAGACTCTTTCAATCCTAGTTTTAATTTAAGTCATTAGAAGAAAGCTGTTTCAAGAGAATACAGCTCACTATGCATAATTATGAGAATTTTAACCCCAGTAGCATTGCCCTTTATAAACACAGAAATAGAGAGTCACTAAGTGCTTTGGGTTGGAGGGCATCTTTGAAGATCATCGAGTCCAAACCCCCTGCCATGGGCAGAGACACTTTCTACTAGACCAGCTTGCTCAGAGTTTCATGCCTGGCCTTGAACACTTCCAGGAATGAGGCATCTACAAGTTCTCTGGACAAGCTGTACCAGTGTCTTACTACTCTCATAATAAAAAAAAATCTTCCTTATGTCCAATCTAAACCCAATTTCTTTTAGTTTAAAAGACCATTCTACGCTCAAATACACATACCTGTGTCATGGGTTTGCCAGTCAACCTCCCCCGGGGGCTGAGGATGGTTCTGCCAGGTTGATTTCCGGAACTGTCACTGGATTTCCTTTCTGTCACTTACAGACCCTATTAAAACTTTTTTTCTCAACTGTGAGGTGTTGACAGATCCAGGCTGAACAACCCCAGCTCCCAGACTTTTCTCACTGGAGAGGTGTTTGGTCTGTCTAATAATTTCTGTCACTCTCCCCTGGATCTAACAGGTCTATCCATGTCTTTCCTGTAGTCTAGACTCCAGAGATGGATGCAGTACTCCTGGTGAGGTCTCATGAGAGCAGAGTACAATGGCAGAATCACCTTCCTTGACCTGCTGGCCACATATCTTTTGATGCAGCCTGAGATGCTGTTGGCTTTCTGGGCTGTAAATGCACATTTCTGGGTCATGTTCAATTTTTGTCCACCAGTGTCCCCAAGTTCCTCTCTTCAGGGCTACTCTCAATCCCTTCACCCCTCAGTCTGTATTGATGCTGGGGATTGCCCTGACCCAGAAGAACATTGAATTTGACCTTGTTGAACTTCATGAGGTTTGCATGGGCCCACTCCTCAAGTATGTCAATGTCACTCTGGATGATATCCCTCCCCACAGTGAACAAAGTGTACTACTCAGTTTAGTGTCATCCACAAACTTGCAGAAGGCACTTTCAGCAAGGTGCCTAATCCCACTGTCTGTGTTGATAAAAACATTAAATGGTATTTGTCTCAGTACAGACCCTTCAGAGACACTATCTGCTACTGGTTTCCACTTGGGCACTGAGCCATTGTCTATGACTCTTTGTACACAATCATCCAACCAGTACCTTATCTATCTAACAATCCATCTGTCAAACCCATATCTCTCCAATTAAGCAGCAGCATTGTTGGGGTATCAAAGGGCTTACAAAAGAATAGATGGATGACATCATCAAGAGTCTAGGTATGAAGTAGATGGCACAGAGTTGACATGGCTTGGATTGGAAGGGGCCTTAATGATCAACTTGAGAGAAGAGTAGAGGGTCAGAATCACTTCCTTGACTTCTTGGCCATGCATACTCAGTACAGGATATAACTGGCTTTCTGACCTGCAAACACACATTGCCAGCTCGTGTCCAGCCTCTCATCCACCAGCATCCCCAAGTCTTTCTCAGCAGAGCTACTCTCAAGCAGTACTTCCCCCCCAGCCTGTATTGATACCAGGGGTTGCCAAGACCCAGGTGTGGCACCTTGCACTTGGTCTTGCACATGAGATTCCCATGGGCCCATGCCTTGTGTTTGCCCAAGTCCCTCTGGATGAAATCCCATCCTTCAGGTGTGTCAACTGCACAATTCAGCTTGGTGTCATCTGCAAATTTGCTGAGAGTGCACTTGAACCCTTTGCTTATGTCATTAATGAAGATATTAAATAATATAGTTCCAGTACAGACCCCTGAGGGACACCACTGGTATCTACTGGGACTCTGAGCCATTGACCACTATCCTCTGGATGCAACCATCAAACCATTTTCTTATCCGTTGAACAGTTCACCTGTCAAATCTGTCTCTCTCCAGTCCAGAGAGCAGGATGTTGTGGGGAACCATGTCCAAGACTTTACAGAAGTCCAGATAAATGACATCTGTAGGTCTTTCCTTGCCCACTGACGTAGTCACTCCATCATAGAAGGCCACTAGGTTGGTCAGGCTGGATTGCCCTTTGTGAAGCCATGTTGGCTGTCTTGAATCCCCTCTCTGTCCTTCATGGCAAAAGATGCCATGGGGTGTGTGCTGCATAGGTGTGTGCATAGGTTGAGGTATCTGGTTGCTTGGACTATAGATTTCTAAGCCCACTAATAGTAGTTGCAGGCATCAGTGCTGTGGATACAAAGTATAGATAATATTTCTTAAAACACATTGTAGCCTATGGGAAGGAAGGAGGTCAGCTGGGTGATCAGCAGAAGCTTGAGAAGTGGTTTTGTTGGAATAAGTGCATGTGCAACATTTAAGACAAGACTTGATCTTGGCAAGGCAATCAGCCTAGCTTTTTTGTTTTCTCAGGACTGACTAAATGAAAATAGTGAGTATATCTTACTGTACTTACCTTTACCACTCCCAACACTGCAATGCATAGTCTGTGATTTGGCTCAAAAGCCTGCTTGCTGATCACAGTCAAGCAATTTATAATCTGAAGGTAAAGCAAATCACTGACTTTATTCTTGCTTTTCTATCTTTGCAACAGTGGCTGGATTTCCCAGCTATGACCTGAACCAAGGCATCTTTGTCAGCTTCTTTGAATCCCCAAGTCTGCACTTTGTGTTTCTCTTCTGCTGCTTCTCTCTAATAAGGTGTTTTCCATGATGGTCTCTGCTGCTGTTGATTCATTTTAATAATTTTTTAAAAGTCAGCCAAACATGAGAATACTTGATTTTACCATTGGTAAACAATCTTGGGTCTGTCTTCACAAGTATTATCCTTTTGAGCTGATTCACTCTACGTTCATAACAAAGGAATTGAACACAGATTCTTATGCTAGTTACATCTGCACTAATATTGTTAGCAAATATTAAATGTCAGTGTTAATCATTTAGAGTCTAATCCACAAACTCAGTGTAGCCCCTGTGGATGACATCTTGTACAAGACTATATTTTATGGCTTCTCCCTGGAGACCTCTCAGGTTAGGCTAAAAACCTTGTTGTTGAGGTTTAATAGCTTAGACATTATTGTGGAGCCTGTAAAACCTCAACCCTGCTGTTATGTGGGTTTCTCAGCAACTGTACAATCAGCAAGTTATAGCTGCAAAATGTTTTCCTCAGTGAAGGGAGCTGTAATCTAAAATAAATATTTTAAAGAAATATTATGAAGGACTTATGTCTGCAGATGTTCGCTTGTGTCATTGCAGCAGTAAAATTACTTTAACTGGAGTTTTTTTGGCTGACTACTTATAGCTATACAAATGACAAAGTGAAAATAGTGACTTTTGATAGATACGTTCACTTTAGTAATTTGAAAACCACTCATTCTTGTGTAGCTCAGAGCTGTAGTATGTCAGCAAAGGAAAAGTATTTTGGTGTTAACTGTGCCCCTTGTGATGCTACGGGTAATTACTGTGAGTGGAATACTGCTGACCCTTTTGCAATTAGTGGTTATCATGACTTTGACAATAGGTTATGCCCACAAAATTATTATTATTACAAAGAATTAATTTCTGCCTCAGAACATGCCCCTCTCTGCTCCTAACTGAAAACAGGAGTAAATACTGAAATGCACCATATTTTGGTTGTGCTCTGCAGAGGAAACAACTGGCTTTGGTCTCGCAAACCTTCCCTCTGTAGAAATGGTGATGACAGTTTTTTATCACAACTTCATGATTTACATATTAATGCAATCTATCAACTGACTAGGAAGATCTGTACTGAAGCAAAAGCAAACTGACATTATATTTGTTAATTTGATCCAAACCCAACATTAAATACAACCAGCAAAATGTGATTGTCAAAGCTATAGAAAATAGTTAAGATGGGGGTATTAGAAATAAACACTTTTATGTAGTATGTCCTTGTCTGTATAGGATTATGTGCATATTTCATGTGGATACACTTTTTGAACATTATGGTGCAGAAAGAAAATCATGTACGAATATAAAATTTACATGAACAAATATATGTACATTTATACATGTTGTATACATATATATACACATATGTATACACACATACGCCAAAATCACTCAAATTTTCATAAGAATGCATAATGCTGGAACACAGCCAGCAGAAAGTAGGGTAAGTGCTGCAGAAAGACTGCCCCAGTAAATGCTAAGTACTGTTACCTGACTTAGAGAGCCAGAGTAATTCTGTTGTGTGTAGTTGCAGGTGTGTTCATTGACACTCAGTGGTGGGTTTACAACTGATGACTGAAACTGCTTAATTTAAACTGGCAATTTGAAAGAAACAGATGAAAGTAGAGATGTGTCTGAGCTCCTTGAAGTCTGATACAGAGCATGAGCTTCATGTGTTACAAAATGCTCACTGATGTGACTTAGCAGCTATTTCTTCTAAATAGACCCAACATGGAAACCAATGTTTTGATGACCATTAAAGTCTCAGACACTGAAATCTTCAAAAAATAGGCAAATTGCCTGATTCCTCACAATTCCACTGTTGTGGAAAAGCATGCATAAAAAGAAAATGAAAAAACCAACATGGCTCAGTAACACAGCCTAGCTCAGTAATACAGGCTGTATATGATACAACACTATCTCAGGAAGACACAAGACTGCAAACAAAATCACTGGAAAGAAGCATGAAGCAGCTATCCAGCAGGACTGGGTTAGCAGAAAAAAAAAATTATCAGTACATTTAACTGTAATTCCTTCATATTATTTTTTCTGACAGTTTCCACTAAAAAGACAAAAATATAATAATGTTGCTGTCTAAGTAGATCAACATGTGTCCTTCACCAGAGTATAGTACCAGCATCACACTTAATACAGAGAAAATGAAGGTTAGAAGTGGACTCTTGGTCCAAATAAAGTCAGTGGGAGCTTTGCCATGAACTTTAGAGGACCAGCTTGTTACCACAGGTATTCAGCCTGGGCCAGTATAACCCATTCTAATTTATGGACTTTATTTGTGAACACATTCTTTCTTTTGTAGTTAGAGTGTGTTGAAAATACTGACCTTCTGAGCTAAAGAAAAATGAAAGAACTAAAAGAAAAAAAAATAAGTAAAGTGATTTGTGTGCATGATAAAAGTGTTTCTCTGCAATAACACAGCATGAGGTCAAAAATTACACAGGTTGCATTTGCCACTTTATATCTCCTGCCAGATGAATACAATTCAGGGCCTGTTACCCCTGCCTGCAGTACTGTTTCATAGTTATAAAGTCATGACAGCTGTGATTGCCGGTGTGGAGAATAAAGTCTGTGGAAAAAGTCTGGATAGCTTCCCGCTGTACACCAGCCAAAAATAAGTTAGCTGGAATTAAAACAGAAGAGGAGAAAGCTGACAGGGGGAGAAAAATGAGGGAACCAATAGATATTTTATATTGGGACACAAGCTGATGCAAAGAGACTCCAGGACAGATCCTGGCTCCATTCCCATCTCAGCAGGATCCTGGAACTGATGAAAAGTCTGAGGTGTAACCAAGAACCCATTTTGGTGAAGTGCGCACTACCTCATGGAAATTGGTACTTCCCATTTCCTGCCTCCCCGGAGATTCGCAAGTCATTTGAATTAATTTCATTCCCAGCTTAACAATAACTGTTCAAACACACCACCTCAAACCTTGCACCTGAGGAAACATTGTGATCTATAAACTCACAATGTTCCACTTGAATGTTGGGAGCAGGTGCTAATCAATAGTGTGTTGCTGACGTTTAAACAAGGGGTCTCCATAGACGTAGTCTCCCATAGCTGTGACAAACACCACAGCTCTCTCCCCCTGCAGGTTCAGGGCTGTATGCATTTGCATAAGCAGGATCTGATTTTCTCTTTCTTCATCTACCACCTGTGGACAAATCTTCTCATATCATCAAAGCAACAATGTATTGCAAATGAACATTAATGGAAAATGTTTCAGTTATGTTTGTGAAAAACAATGCCAGGGTATCTGGAACAGTATAATGATCAGTACATACAGTTTGGTTCTGCATGTTGGTGTGTAAGTAGCAGGGAGAAGAATGCCAATATTACTTTTCTTTTGCACCCTGTAACTGATACTTGCTACAACAAGAGATTTATCATGAGAGTGAGATATGTGTTCTTCAGAATGCCTCTCACAGAGATGCTGTTTCTTCTAGGGATCACAATGAAATGCCTAGAGAGGGTGATGTGTTGGATACACAGAGATGGAAGTTGATTGCAGACCTTTCATGGGTCATGAAGAACCTCTCTGACGTACCTGCATATCTGACTGATCTAGGTTGACGTTATATTTGAATATTGGAATTCAATCAGACTATGTCGATTGCAATGACATTGAACAGGATCTTCCCACTCACACCCAGAGGCAGCAAGGATAGTGACACAAGATACACGGCAAAAGCTCCTGAGAAAAAAGTTTAGTTAAGAAAGAACAAAAGAAGGACTAGAAAGAGGACCTGTTATTTAATTTTAAATACAACTAAGATGTCTGTGACTGTATTCAAAGGTAGGGATGTACTTCTGCCTGACATGGGGAGAAGAGCTTTCACTCATACTCACAAGGACAATTCACAGGGGCCTAACATTATGCTGATGACCTATTTCACTTGCATGATTCAGAAACTGTCCTTTGCCTCAAACCCCTGGTAGACAGTGATCAAGTTCACTAGCACATACTGGTGACAACAGCAGTGATGATTTTTTCTTTTTTGTTGCTCCAGCTTATGTGGTCAGAACTCCTCTTTGCCTTATTTAGAAATAAACTTTTATATTATGAAAGTATCCACTATGTTAAACACAGAAGCAAACTCAGACTGTTTGACTTTTCTAATCTTTATTTGCTTATGATTTTAAAATATTTAAAGCCAGAAAGAAATAGATTAGAAAATTAAACATCTTGGAAGCCACATACAAGGGAAAGATTAGAGAAATAAGCAGTCCCATTCTGTATGTCCTCCCTCAGCAATTACATCATCACTATAGCACCTCCTTCTTGCAAGTCCATCAGCTCCTGGAAAACAGCTAGCAGCCACCAAAATAGAAGCAAACAGATTAAAGGGTAATTTTAAATACTTGTTAAAATCTTCTTCTTCAATGCCACTTAAAACTAGGGGCTCATTCAGAGCTAAAGGTCAAGTAAGAAAACAAGAATGGTTTGCATTTTGAAACAGGCTGTAGGCAGGACAAATAAGAATCAGTAAAAAAGCTGGAGAAATATCTCCGAGGGTAAAGCTTGACCCATTCTGTAGCTGTAACTACACTACTGCCCAACAACAGGTAATGCTAGAGACAAAGTCAACCTTTAGCATGTCAAGAAGCAGACAGATATTTCCACTCTGCCATCTAAACAAAACATTAAATATAAATACCTAAATCTCTTTTCCTTGCTGTTTTCCTTCACTATCTTTTTTTCATTTGCATTTGGTTTCTCCTTCTGTCTCATCCTGAGCTTTTGGAAGGGAAGGTTAAAATACTTTCCCGTCTCATCCAGAGGACAGCACCAAGGCTGCATTTGATCAGTGCTCAGCACCTAAGTCAGCAGCCTAAAGCCAGAGTGCGATTGTTTCCAGCTCCAGACAAAGCTCTCAATCATTAGAGTTGGGCACTACATCCAGGCTAGCCCCTGCTATAAATGGCATAGCATAGGAGGAGAACAAAGAATTAAATTGAAGTGAAAGAAATTGAAGCAGTGGATTTTAAGACAACAAACATATGCAGTCTTATTCCAAAATAAGCACCAGCACACTTGAGCAATTGGGTAAGGAAAGTTGAGAAAGTAACATAACAAGAAGTATTCAGATGGTAGAATTGCATTACCCTGACATTGCATCTACAGGCTGAGCTGTTTTCTTTATTTGTAATTATGCTGATTCCCAGTCTGACAGATCAGACTAAGAGAAAAGCTAGAATATCACTTGCTCTGCTAATCACAGAGATGTCCTTGGACTATTTTTCATTTAAAAAATTGTTAGTGGTCTGAATATCTTTGATTTATGTGAGACTACTTCTTGCTTTTCTAAACCCTTAGGATTACAGCAGAAGGAAGTTGTGTTGTACAAAGGTATTTTTCCCTAAGGCAGTTGACAGGGCATCAGGGTTGAATGAAGACAGGGAAGGGTAGCCCTTGGTGCTTGTCAAGCCCACAGGGCAGCACTTTGTTTTTTCCTGTCTTAAGGGTTTTGTTCTGTCTCACAGCTTCTCCTCTGCTTCTGGGACTAGCATTTTCAGAGACAATTTCCGTACAGGCACTGTAAATAGAAGTGGACGTGATTGTTTGCTGTATGGGACATGGTCCATTTGTACTTGCTTAAATTACAAATCATAAGCAGGCTTCCTTTCCCTTCCTGTTTTCCCATTGATCTTGCTTTTGTGCATTGTATTTAGCCTTAGCTTTAGTCTAGAGTCAACCCTGCAGCTGATCAATGTGTCCTTTCCACTGCTTGATCCTGGTTAGGATTTGGCTGAACTGATTAATGCAGCTGAAGTCAACAGATGGGCACAAAAGGTAATATAAACCTCACGTATTTTCCCTATATGCTGTTTTCTACTTATGCACAAAAGCATTAGATCTCCACGTCTCTTGTCATTCATTATATTCTGTGGGCCTAGAGTCTCTGGTAAATGTGAACGACTGTGTGCAAAGAAACACTGGGTAAGATTGATGCTGGCCTCTTCTCACAAACACAAGTTCTCAAATTCTCACGCTTCATGTAATCTATAATCCCTTAATAAAATAGTAATCCAGGGGAGACCAATTAAATCAAAAGCAAAAATGCTGCCTTTTCTTTTTCCTGGGGAGAAAAGAAATTAAATGAACAAAAAAATTTTCCCTTTCCTTATCCACCAGAAGAAGCCTTCAAACTAAGTTTCTATTTTGAGTAAAAAATACCCACACTTACTAATAATTTTGGAAAGGCTAGGCCAATTTTCTCCACTTCTGTTACCCAACCTTTGGAGGCATGACTGGAGCACAGGAAAGGGCACAGGCTGTTGTGATTGACAATTTGTGTGTCATTTACTTGCACAACCAAACAAAAGAAATGGCAAAACATTAAAAACCAGTACAATGCCAACAAGCAGAGCCGGATCTCCATTTGCTGTGTTTCTATATAGGCTACTGGTTTTACGTGTGTTTGCCCATGAGTACAGGGCAGGTCAATGTACTACCATTATCAACGTCCATGTGACTCTCATTTCAAGAATCATGACTTAAAACCCCTTTAAAGATCATGCTTCCCTTCTGTGCAAAACACTAGTTCACTGAAGGAAGACTTCAGTCTTTTTCTTTAAAACTGCTAGACAGCAGAGAAGAAAAAGATCCCTGCAGTGTGCTGTGAGCTGTATACTGTACTCATTAGTGACTTCATCCTGTGAGCTGCCTTCTCTGGCTGACTTCCAGGAAAACACAAAGTATATATTTAATTTTCAGCATGTGTGTAGAGTCATTAATTGCAAGCACATTCTTACATGCCTTTCTCATTGCTTCTTTTCAAGCTGTTATTGAATATAAAAGGCAGCAGTGTCTTTTAGGGGTTGAGAGCGTTTTGGAGAGGACTTAAATGAAAGTACCGATGACTCCTTGCTGTGTATAAGAATAGCAAGACAGTAATATTTTTCTGATTGACATGATATTCCTGCCTTGAATACTGTATTTTGTTTAAGCTTTGTCAGACAACATTCTATCTGTTTGCATGCCTGCTGATTCATGCTACTAAACTGGGCAGTATGTGGAGAAGGGAAAAACTAACTGGCATATTTTCAGCAAGTGATGTATGCTGTTCTCACTTGAGCCAGATTATGTAGCTATCCTGCAGCTATAAATGCATTACTTTTTAGTTAAAGTTATAGCAGATATATTAATATAGTCTAGCTCAATTTATACCCTGACATGCACATATATGCCCCCAGACCTATATCTCCCTTGTCCCCACTGGATATGGATCCATCAGGAGGGAAAATAAGCTGAATTGCTTATTTTGAGACCTTCCTCTGCAACAGTTTTGATAAAGAGCTCTGTAGACATTGTTTCCCACCACATGTCTTTTCCTACACATTAACCTATGGTAAGTCATGTGGGGAGACCTGCAGAGTAAACTCCTGGCTTCAGTGAAATGGCAAAACACAGGCAAAATTAAACTTTATCACATTTTCATGCTTTCCTCAGGGTCATCACAAAATGACAAGTCTCTCCTCTGTATGTTTCTTTCTCAAGCTGATACAGGTATATTATTATGCCTACTCAACCTATGAAAGAATTTAGAGAAACAGTTTAGCACCATGACCATACACCAGTGTGGTGGCAGAAGAAATATTTAAAATTAAGCAGGCACGGAGTGGTGGGCTTGAGCCCAAACCGCTAGACAGTGTCGTTTCTTTTGGGATCTGACAGAGACTTAGGTAGAGACAAGTGACTAAAATTGCACAGGCCACACAGCCTCATCTTCATTTACAGAATCTGACTGTCCTCTCTGTTGCAAACCTTTTATGGGCACTGCAGTTGGGGACTGCCCAATTCACAGCAGCTTTTGTGCGTGGAAGCCCAGAGAGCTGCCACGTAGCAATGCTCATGTTGGCAGCTTCTGGGCATGGGAAAGGCTTCAGAACCTGGGCAGGTGTGTTTAAGGACTGGCCTCTTTGGAAAAGTTGCTCTGTGCTACTATACTCACCATCAGTCCTCTTTGAGCATTGCAAAGCATGGCAAATGTAAATTAAATCATCTCTTTCCTTTCCCGAAAAATAAATCTAGATTTGCCTTGGGGATTTGCAAAAACTTTCAATGTAGGGCTGAATTTATTGAAATTGTGTGTTCCCACTGCCAGAAAACGTCCTGGTATTGCAGAGGAAGCAATACGTGAGCGTAACGTTCAAGCTCTGAGTCTGAAGTTTTTAACCAATATTATTTGTTTCATATATGGCATATACATATATGTTCCAAAGTAGCCTCATTTATGCTGTTCTGTATATAAAAGCCTATTGCACTCAGTTGGGGGGAAAATGGTGATATACTGCATGTGCCTAGTATCTTTTGAAAGTTGTCTGGAGAAAAAAATAGGCATTGAGATATATTAAAATCTGAGTCCTTTTTGAAGAGGCCAGCTTTATTAATGAGACAGCCTGAAAAACAGAAACTGTCCCTTCTGGCATATGGGTATCATATGAAAGCCAGTAATTTTTTATTATCTTGGTATTCCCAGAAATGATATTAAGCTGAAACACAGCTACAGCTAACATAAGCATCAAATATATACTCAGACCTTTTAATGCTAGAACAATAAACCAGCTTTATTACATTGATTATTGATAATATGAGGGTTGTTCTGGAATTTAGTCATAACTGCATAAAATTATTGTTTTTCTGCCATAATTGTTGGCTACCCAATTACAAGGGACCAGTAATAAGTTTGCAAGTGATTAGTGACAAAGATTTCTTTTGTTGTATATAAATGTAGTAAAGCCTCAGGCTAATTTGACCAGCATGTTCATATGATATCACTTCCTGAAAACACATGAAAGTTAAAAAAAAAAGTATATACACAAAGCAGAAGCTGTACAAGTCCTGCAGAAAAGAAGTGACCTCAAGAAATATTCAGGGTTTCTACCTTAGAAACCCATTTTAACATTGAGGTCATTGCAAGAATTCAAGTAAAAACACTTGTTTCTGTTTTGACACAAGGCTAGAGAACATTTCTTTTGCAATGACTAGCCTGCTTAGAGGATCATAATTCAATGACAATATTTTCTGAGTCACTCCTTTGATTTGGCAAGACTTTTTCCCCCCATTTTTCCACACTGTCGCTTTGGTGATATTAGGTTGAAGCCAACTGCACTCAACCTCTGCTCTAAATTACGAGCAGGCAAATCTGAATCACTTCAGCTAATTTTATAGGCTATCTACTGAGTTTACAGGCCTCACTCTGAATTTACCCCAGAAAAGCCAGGTGCAGAACTTGGCCAGTTTTCTGTTGGTAAGAAAATGTAATTAGGCACAACAGACATGTTTATCCTAGAAAATATTACTATACTGTAAAAAAGATAGAAAAGACAGTTAAACCACTCCTCTAAAACCACAAAGACTTTTTACCATGTCCTAAAATCTATTCTAACTTTTTTTTTGTCTGGATACACCACAAATTTTCTAAAGGATTTCTAAACTCTGAATTACTTTAGACTTGTGATTGAGCTGAAAACCTTTTTTTTTAATTTTTTTTTCTGACAAAAATGTCTCATGTCTAGTCTTTGACCAACAAACTTCTAATTTCCTTGGATAAAAATGCCACTAAATTGCTTTTTGTATGGGAAACTCATTTTGTTCTTGCATCTTTGTGTAGAGTAGTGTCAAATTTCTTGTAAACCCTTGAGCTATTCAGAAGAATGTAAGAACCAGCCCTGATCCAACCTCAAAATCAGTGATGTCATTGAAACTAGCTATAGTGAACTTATTTGTTATTTCCATTTCTTCTGTACTCTCTGGATTTGGCTAGCAACAGATCTTCTGAAGTGCTGTGAAGAATGTTAAGATGTCAAAAAAATTCAGATGAGATTTTCCATCAGTTCCTCTTTAAGTATTTGGTCTTTTCATGAATGCTACTGGCTAAAATGAACTAGAATAAAGGTGTGAAAACTCCCAACTTTTAACTGTGATTCACTATTAATTATGAGAACCTAGTTTTTCTTCACATGGGTCATAAAAATATGATTTTTAAAAATTTCCCAGTAATACAAAATGCTGAATGCTTCATGTCACACCACTAGGGACGATAAGGTAAAATGATATGCCATTTTGGTGTCATTCAGCCACTCTTCTAAGTAAGGTTACAAAACTGAAATATTTTTGTGACACTTCTGATAAAGAAAATTAGAAGAATCCTGGTGTTTGCTATAAGGAGATCTCTTTTCAGATTAATAGCTGAATATTTAACTTCAAATTTAAATACAACAAAGGTAATATTTCCCCTCTGGACATATACTACAGGTCTGTAAACTACAAGGGGTCTGTAGAATGATATCAGGAAAGTGTTGTTCCAGGGATTTGATTTACCTAGGTAGCCTTGGACACACAACATACTGTGTGCATCTTCAGTTTCTTCTAGATCTTTTAATACAGAGCCATGAAATAATACAGCAAAACTATGCTTCCAGAGTACTTTTTTATCCTCATTGTCTGAGCTATACTTCCTGTTTCTATCCGGAAAGGAAAATATAGCATAACATATTACAAAACAATAAAATAAATACAACATGAAATACAAGAAGGCCCCACTCCAATGTGTCATTCTGAGCACTCACTATTGTAACTGCACAGGTCTACAACAAATACTAGCAGCAGTTTCACAGAAAATGACATTAGGAATTCATTACCATCATGAGTGAAAGCATAACAAATTGTGCCCAACATAGACAGAATTACTATGCTTGTAAAGACGTGGCAAAAAAATATTTTGTATATAAGTAATGTAAATGAGCAATTCTGACAGATGCACCAATTTTCTGACATAAAGCACATCTTCCCCTAAGTACTTTGACCAGAAAAATGCTGCCAGTCAGAGCTTTCACCCTGACATCACACCTGTACTCTGACTGACACGGTTATTTCGGTACATGTTTGTGATGGTGAGCATCACAGAAGGAAACTTTTCACTCTCTTTTGCAGACCTCTGTGATTGCTGAGTAGTACAGAATTTGCAAACGTCAAATGATCATAAAAGTAGTAGATCCCAGAAACACAGAATCTCAAAATTGTTACGGTTGGAAGGGACCTCTGGAGAAAATCCAGTCCAAACCCTCTGTCAAAGGAGAGTCAACTAAAGCAGGTTATATAGGAATGTGTTCAAATGGGTTTTGAATGTCTCCCAAGAGGGAGACTCCAAGACCTCTCTTGGCAGCCTATTCCAGTGCTTTGCCATCCTCACTGTAAACAAGGGTTTTCTTCATGTTGAGGTAGGACTTCTTTTTGCTTATGTCCATTACTCTGTTCTGTCACCGAACACTGCTGAAAAGAGTCTGGCACCATCTTCTTGATACCCACCTTTAAGATATTTGGATGCATTAATGAGATCCCCCTTCAGTCTTTTCCAGACTAAACAGGCCCAGCTCCTGCAGTCTCTCCTCATAAAAGAGATGTTTCAAACCCCAAATAATTTTTGCGGCCCTCCACTGGACCTTCTCCAGTAGCTCCTTGTCTTTCTTGTACTGAGGAGCCCAGAACTGGACACAGCACTCCCGATGTGGCCTTACTAGGGCTGAGTAGAGGGGCAGGATCACCTCCCACGACCTGGCCACACTCTTCGCAATGCACCCCAGGATACCACTGGCCTTCCTGGTCACAAGGACACACTGCTGGCTCATGATTAACCTGTCAACCACCAAGACTCCCAGGCCCTTCTCAGAAGAGCTGCTCTCTAATAGGTCAGCCCCCAGCCTGAATGGACAGTGGAGTTATTAACCCCCAAGTTCAGGGCCCTACACTTGCCCTTGTTAAATCTCATTAGGTTTCTCTCTGCCCAACTCTCCAGCCTATCAAGGTCCCACTGAATGGCAGCACAGCCTGCAGGTGTATCAGCCACTCCCCCCAGTTTAGTATCATCAATAAACTTGCTCAGGATATATTCCATCCATTCATCCACATCACTTATTAAACAAGTTGAGTAAGACTGCACCCAGTATTGATTCCTGGGGAATGCCACTGACTGCAGGCCTCTAACTGGATCTGATCACAACCCTCTGAGCTCTGTCATTCAGGCAGTTCTTGATCCACTTCACTGTCTATTCATCTAACCTACATTCCCTGAGCTTGCCTACAAGGATGTTATGGGAGTCAGTGTCCAAAGCCTTGCTGAAGTCAAGGTAAACCGCATTCACAACTCTCCCCTCATTGACCCATCCTGCCATGTCAACCAGATATATGACCATGTTCATGACTCTGTTTTATTTCTTTAAGTCTCTGTGGATATGAATTTTAAAATAGCAATAAATTAAATATTCATGCAATTTATTCACTACTTTCCTGGATATATTGGAAGGTGGTGTTCAATGCCAAAATCAGGTCTCTTTTGGGCTCACAAATAAATGGGGAACCTTGCCATTAAGATTCCTGCACACTGATAGCCAGGATGTGTAGGATATCAAGCCTTGCTAGTTTGCTCTCAGCTACTGGGAAAGTGTTACAGAAAGAAATGCAAAAGGATATAAGAAGTGAGAACTCACTCGAGAGCTAGCATATTAATACCAGTTTGGCAACTGCATATGATTTTAACTGAGCACCAGGACAAGTTTCTGAAGAGCAAAGCCTTTACTTCAGCTGCAGAACCCCCTGGAAAGCATTTGACTGCATAACTGACCATGAAGCACAGCCACTGACATGCCCAGCAAAGGGCTGGATGGGGAGGACGCTGCAGCTGGCTCAGCAGCCAGGACACAGTGCCAGAGTGCCTGCACCAGCCCCCCATCGGTGTGTGCAACTACTGTTTTTCATTACAGCTGATGCAGCAATGCTGGGCTCTGGCATTCCAGTGGAGATTGGTACCTATGTTAAATTAAACACACATGCACAAAAAATGAAAGTTAAATAGCTTAGAAGGTCTGAGCGAAACCAACACAAGCCAGCCATCTCTGCTCTCTACTGTCTGTGCTGGGGAAGAAGCACCATGAACATCAACAACTCAGATCTTATTACTGTTACAGTGCCTGGCCAGCACCGTAGGGTCAGGAAACTTCTTTCTATAGTTCCCCAAGTGTGCTGGAGGCTGCTCAGGCTGCCTGTCTGATTTCCCAGAGAGAAACAAGATGTAGGAACTACATTTTAGGAATTTTCACAAATAAATAAAAAGACCATTAATTAGGATCATTATTTGTACTGTATCAAGAATCAAAGTGGCTTCTTCAAACTTTAAAACCCTACTTATGATCAAACATGTTACTGGAGCAACAAGATTTGAGAGATATTTAAAGTTTGCCACCAGCTGCTGTTCTATTGAATTTCTATTCAAAATTGCTTTGGCTTCCAGCTTTCTAAAGTCTACAAAAAAAAACAGCCCCTCAAAAAAACCCCAGCCTCAGAACACGATTTACAAACATAGTGAATGTTTTCTGCCAATTCTGAAAGGGCTTTGAGTAGAGATTTCTGGAGTATTACTTTAATTTTTAAATTTTTTTAAAAATGTTCTGTTGATGTGAATTAAAAAAAGAGAAAGAAAATTAAAGTGAATTTGTCCCCTTTGGCTGAAATATTGCACTGAATGCTGGTGTTCACTTAACTAATCTTCTGTAACAAACATTATTAATGTTGTATGCATTATTTAAGTATATTAAAGAGCATAAGCCTAGACAGCTTTTTATGCATGATGAGTAATAAAACCAGAGCTGTAGGTTTTTCTGTAGAAAAAAAACCCTTCAATTCCTTTTTATGCAAAGACAAAAATACAAGATAAAAGATACAATAAATTAGCAAGGAAGAGACCATTATGGAAGAAAGATTGGCTAACACTGTGAGAAATTCTGCTGTCAGCCTAGGTGAATCAAGTTTACAGGTCACTCGATGGAAGCATATGATCAAAGCAATTTAGTCTTGCACACTTTCTACTGTCTCTCTAGGCTTCCAAATGAACAGGAAGGCTTTGAAATATAATTAGATGTCCTGAGCATTTTTTAGGAAACCAGCATTCTTGAAATGTGGTCACCAGACATTCCAGTTCATTTGTCCAAGTAACGTTCTTCTGAAGTGTAAGTGAAAAAAAAAATAAAATCTGCTGTAGATCTTAGCCAAATGTTGCCACTTAGAAACCTATCCATAACTATTCCATACCACTACTAACAATTTTTAGATGAAATCCTGTCAATTACCAGGTATGCAAGAACCACAGTACAGCTGCCAGCAGAAGTACAGGACTTGCTGCAGCTATAAAAGCAGCCTAGTCACATTCAGGTAGAAAATTGCGGTGTCGAATCTTTCTAAAGTTGAGTGCAATCAACTGTAGAGGGACCTATGGAAACACTTCTAGCACTAGACTCATATGGAGCTCAGGGTCAAGAGAGGCTTCGTCTGCCCAGACACAGACCTTCTGCATCTGCATTTGTTGGTTGGAAAAACTGAGTCCCCTGAGCATTTTTAATGCATCAACAAATCTTGTATTTCATCTACTGGATCTAATGAGTAGTTTGGACCTGCTGTTTCCAATGTATTATTCTGCAATGTGCTGTATTTTTTGACCTAGTGAAGAATATTGCATGCACAACGCTGGACAAAGACCCTCTTGGTTGTCTCACATGCTGACTGAAGAAACTACATCCTAGAGGCTTTATAGATGTTGCAATCTTTTCATTCCTTTCAGTGAGAGAGATTAGATAAGTACACCAAGAACAAATCAATCCAAGGGGAGGACTGGAGTATTTGCCAGGGACAGTAGAGGGTGCATATTCCCCATATCACCTCATTTTGGGGTGATCAGCTGGAGCTGGATCTCCCTGTTACAGCTAGGTAGAACTTGGCAGACAAGTAACTCTGAGACCTCCTCTGCCTTCAGCATAAAAGAGGGATGTGTCTTATCAGCTAGAGGGGTCTTCAGAGAAGGTGGTGGAGAGAAATGCAAACAGCATGACTTCTCACAGCCTCCCTCCTCTCATCACTCTTTCTAGTCTCGTGCATGTCTGCTGCTTTACAAGCTCTAGCTGTGGTTTCCAGGCTGATAAACTATTATGCTAATTAACAGGTTGAAGGAAAATGTGATGTTGTTTCTGTGGAATGTTCTGAGAGGCTGGAAACACTTAACTGCAAAAACGACATGTGGTGAAATAACCAATAATTTGCTTAAGAAACCCACATCTGGTATGCCTGCTAGAAACAGGGGTTAATAGTCTGTCAGGGGCAGGCAGTGGCAGTGAGTAGCCCTAGGATAAACAAAAAAGCCTTAACGGCAGGAAATGGGCTTGTTCTCCTAGCATAAGCATTTACATTGGCTGCTGGCCAGCAAGAGATGTAAAAGGAGTTGTTTAGTTTACACTTGGAGAAAAAATAAAGAGAGATGGAAACAAACAGACTTTTGCATTTTGTGTATATGTAAAAAAAATAAAAGCCACTAAATACAGCTAAAAATGGTAATAATATATATGCTGCACAGTCTTGGAAGGAGCCATAGACTCAGCTCAAGATTTCAGTCTTAAAAAGGGAGAAGGATTCTTGAACCTATGTTTGTATTATTATTTTATTATATTATTGAAATAACTTTCAGAGAATTACATGCATCACTTTAAGGGACTACTCATGCAAAAAAGGGTGAAAGGCAAGAGAAGACAGAATCACAGAATCAATTAAATTGGAAAAGACCTCTGAGATCATCAAGTCCAACATATGACCCAGCACTACCTTGTCAAGTAGACCATGACACTGAGTGGAAGTCCAGTCTTTTCTTAAACACCTTCAGGGACAGCGACTCCACCACTTCCCTGAGCAGCCCATTCCAATGCCCAATCACCCCTTCTGTGAACAAACCCTTCCTAATGTCCAACCTAAACCTCCCCTGGTGCAGCTTAAGACTGTGTCCTCTTGTTCTACTGCTGATTTCCTGGAAAAGGAGACCAACCCCCACCTGGCTGCAACCTCTGTCAGGTAGTTGTAGAGAGCAACGAGGTCTCCCCTGAGCCTCCTCCAGGCTAAACAACCCCAGCTCCCTCAGCCTCTCCTCGTAGGACTTGTGTTCAAGTCCCTTCACCAGCCTGGTTG
>JAWWLV010000100.1:34977568-34989013 GCA_035041135.1 Platyrinchus mystaceus | reverse complement strand
GAGCCCACCCTTTAATCCTAAGGTTCATCTGCCGGGCCAAGCAGGCTTGGACAATGGCAGTGAGGTCCTCAGGACAGTCCCCGGCTGAAGTAGATATCTAAAATAACAGCACATGTCAACACACCATAACGAGACAAATTATTTTGATTTATACCTTTGATTTCTGCATTACTAGATACAATGGAATATTAAAAAGGGTCTTCAGATTTCTATTGCCAATTAAATGGTTTAAAAAATTTATAAAATATTTAAAATATTTCTTTTAGCAACTGTTATCAGTTATTGCTCATGCATACTCTTGGAAGTTTATGGCAGTTTCATGCCAGAGTGTTTTTGGTAGGAGAAAGTTATTTTTCTGTTATTTATACATAATGTAATTTTTGTAAGAATAGAAAATAATGAATCTGGAATATGAACTGTTTAATGGCTGACGAAACAGATTCTCGACCTGTTTCAGCCTACAATCATCTTCCTTTTTTTTTCTGACTAAAAAAGAAAAATTATAGAAGCAAATGCCAAAAGGTAGATATTTAGATCAGAAAATATATTTTATTTTATTCTCTATTGGCGGCTAGCAGATATATATGCATTTCAACTTCTATATTTCAAGCCATCAACAAATCTCATTCAACCTTTTATAACCCAGCCACATATCTTGGAAATATCAGTAGATAGTTAACTAGTTAACCAAAAGCAGTCAGGATACTATTGTGTATAAAAAAATCTGAAATAATTTAAAAAGCTAACAGAATATGTGTACATTAATTTTCAGGGAAATTAGGATATAGGTTTTTTAAATTACTGAACTTCTAACAGGTGTATGAAAATAAACCAGTCCAGTTTCTAAGCTCAGCCCCTTGCAATGACTTCAGTTGGTCCCTCTCATTCCTTTCTCCAGCACTCTGCCTTTGGGGCCACATTTCTATGGTGCTCTACACTGCAGCTGAGAAGGCATATCCCAAGTCCTCCATCTCTTGGAGGAACTGCAAGAGAAGTGTTTCAGTGGTTTTGTTTTTGAGGATTACACTGGCTCCTCAGGTATCTCCACCATATGGGCAGTGGGATTTGAGCCGCATGGTGAATGTACTTCCTGTGTTCACTGCTCTGGTCCAGTGGAACAGCAGAGACAGAGAAATACACAAATATTTGTGAACCTTGGCAAGCGTTTCTGTGACTTTTAAATTGGTACAATGTCATCACATTGTTTTGTGAGTTAACTCAATACTGCTTTTATTCAAAAAGTAATTGGAAAAGAAAAGCGTTTAGAAAATTACTCCACTTGGGTGGATGGTGCTTACTAACACTCCTCTTCTTGTAAATATGCCCTAGGTCAAAGTTGTTTCCCTAATGATAAGAGGCAACATATTGCTGCAACAGACAAGAAAAAAGGAGATCATTACAGTCCTGGAGCTGATGGTTACCACACCCCGTCACACTGCTTAATGTCTGCCTTGTCCCCACAATGTTGCTGCTCAGTGTCTGCAAAGTACAAGAAATGAGCAGCAAAAAAAGCACATACTGCGGTCACATAAACACATAAACACTTTCACTCACAGTAGCACTCTCATGATCTGGCTATCGAAGGCAGCTAAGGCTGAGACAGGAGAGACGTTACAGGATCCTGTCTGCCTAGTGTGTTCACAGTCCACTCCAGCCAGGAATGAATTCCAGATGTTGGTGCACTGCAAATGTGCCTTGAGCCCACAGTCTGACCCCTTATTGATCACACTGGACAATATTGGCACTGAGTGGGGGGAAAACATGGCTCATTCAGCCCAGAGGGTGTTGGTAGACTTGATCTGGGCAAGAATAAACTCTCCAGGGAAGCTGGCTGTGGAAAACCTCTATTTTTGCTGCAGGAGAAAAGTTTCTTTAATTACAAAATTAACCATAAAAATGAAAAAAACAGAAACAAAAGCAAAAACAACCCTAAAGGCCCATAAGTTTAGAAAAGTGTATGTGATCTACCTTGAAGCCCTTATATGACTTCCGGTTTACATAAGTGTCTTTCTGAAAGAAACTGCTATTAGAGGGTTACCTGTTAAAGAAAGGAGATGGTTGGATCTTTTTCTGTTGGTTTACTTCTTTATGATGGCTCAGTCATCAGAGATATAGAAGTCTGAATAGTTACTCATTTTGATTTTAAATTGCATGGCCCAGGTTATCTTAACTGAATGCCAAAGATTAGCTGAAGCAATGCTGAAATAATCAGAATCTGCACCACAAAACAACTATTTCTGTGTGCAACCAACTCCTGTTAAGTATTATGTAGGATTTTCTGAAGAAATTATGTTCTTGAGGTCTTTCTGTTTTTGAACAACTTTTTAACACTAATGTCTAAAATAAAGACTGGGATTAATTTGCTGTAAGAAAAATTGCTTTCTTTCCAAGGCATGATCAGGCTCCACCTACTGAAGGAAATAATTTATTCTTCTAGTGATGATCTTTACTTTTTTCCCCCTTTTAAAAATGAATAGCATATAAAACGTTTTCCTTTTTTTTCCTAATGTATAGCCCTGTTGTAATTTCAAGACCTCTCTTTGCAATATTGCAAAGCATAAAGGGTTACAGATTCCTTTCTCAATTCACATCTCCAGTGATAATTTGGAGGGATTGATTTATAATTTTCTGGCAAGACATTTTTAATCATTTACTGTAGTCTTTTTATAACTGTATGGACATGAACCTATCTGCTCCAGAACGTGTGTCACATTGCAGCCCACACCTGCGTGGACTCAAAAAAATGATGCAGCTATACACTTAGCCAAGTCAAGCCCTTTGTGGCAAATGTGTACCTATTTTGAAACTAAGACCAAAGCTTACAAGTATTTAGCAACCTAAATTTGTGAATTGGACACCTTTTAGTTTTTTCAAAAGAATACAGGCATAAATCTCCCACTAGATGCTTATCTGCATCATTAAGTCCCTAAACTACATTCTAAACTTGTTGTTTAGGCTCTTTCTTTTTCCTCAGCAAATTACTTGTAAACCAGATGTGCCTTTCCCTGAATGTATTATTTGCAAGAATGCACCGAATACTTTGGCAGAATTAAGTTCATGCTTCAAGCTATTTGGAAAATGTTAATTTAATATGCTCACATTTTGTTACTCATGTGGGCAGCCAGTCACCTAAATCACATGTTATCGTTTCTGCCTTCTCAGTGGCTGCCTAAATGTTTTTACCAGGAGAATTATGAGTATTGAAGGCAGTAAGAGGCAAAGCCCAGGTGATTTGCTGCTGATAGGAATTTGAGGATAATAGTTATCCCTGTTTAAATTCATTAAACTTGTAGTTGATCTAGGCATATTTGTGGCTTCCATCTCTTTACCTCTAATATAAACCCTGTCACCACAAATCACAGCTACCACATGCTTATCCACAGGAGTGTTTGCCAGACACTTTTCTTTTACTGTTGGATGCTTCACTGGCTGATGGTCCAATAAAGCATGCATTGACAAAGCTGGACTCTTAATATTAGTGCCTTATCCTGTGCTTTGGAATTAATGTGATATATACATTTAGGGGTTTAATGACAGACTTACGAGCCTACTAGTAACTCAGTGTTGAAGACTAGTGTATGCTGTCTGGACATATGTGCCCATTAATTCAGTTATATTACCTAATTGAATTTTAAATTGTGGTAATTTCTTACTTTTTAAAATTGATCAAGATAATAAAAATGAACTAGCATGCAGGTAACAGTAAAGCCCAAAGCAGTGTTGACACTTTGTGGTAAGAAAGGTAAATATTTACTTCACGAAAGACCTGCCAACCTCACAATTTCTATGGAAACATGAGATTTTAGTTAAGTAAGGAACAGGCCTGCTTTCACAAAAATAGTGTGCTGGCAACATTTTATTTTCATGGGCATTTTTCACCAGAATTGCAGCATTCTATTTTACAGAGGAAAAGAATGTTTTTGAAAAAGAGTTTGAAATTATTTGTCTCTTTTGATCAGATTGGAAGATAAGCATGTACCTTTTTGTCTGTTCTGTGGTTCTTCCAAAGATTACATCTATTTTTCAAATGTTCCAGGCTTGGTGCATCATTAAGATAACAAGTACTCAGTCTCCCCAGCATCACTCCTTGTGTCCTCTGGCACAATATTTCCCTGCAAATGCATCTGAAGCCTTGTTTCCCTGGATAAGGAGGCTAGGTCAAGAAGAGAGATGCTGCTCTTTTTACACTTGTCTGTTGTAAAGAACTGTGCATCATTCTGGTTTGTGTGCTCTTTACCAAAATTCGAGGTGTGAATTGTCTGGAGACTTTTTATATTTTATGACTTGTACCTCCAAATATATTACTGAATTCCCTTACACCAGAGAGTTGCCATGTTTGAGCAGATGTGCTTAAGAAAGTGAAAAAAATACAGAATTCTCTTTTCTTATCCATTTGTGGTTGTCTGGGTGAAAATGCCATCTTCTTTTTGACAGAATAACACCAACTTATAGAGAAAGTCAAGAGTGGTCACACAGAGGTAAAAGAGAGCCATTAAAGCAGGTCAGGGGAGCAGAGGGGTATTTCACTTGTGCATATTCCTAACTTCCTGTTTAAAATGTGTTTTAGTCTTTTAAAATTACCAGGCAGATGGATTCTGCACACTGGTCAGTTCAGACTCTCTCTGTAAATCGGCTCCTTCGTGACCACAGCACAAAAACCTCACTTCAGGCTAATTCAACAGAAGAAGGTTTGGCAAGTGCAAGTGCAGTCCGCTTGCCAAGAGTCTGTGGTTCTCATCAAATCAATCATCACCACTGCTGGCAACTTGAAGATGATCCCACTTACAAGAAAGCTGTGTTTGAGGAGTGAAAACCTGGGCTGTATATTTAACCCAAGTAAGACAGGTCAGGCTGGAAGTGGAGTAAAAGAGCAGCAAGACTTTCCACTGGTGCTTCTGCTGTGGTTTGGGAATTTAAAGAGGACTTCAATCTCTCACCCTCCCTATGCCACACCACAGACTCTAATGTTAGCACTAGGCAAGGATAGGAAACATTTTTATGATTTTGGGGTGAGAGCAGAAAGGAAAAAAGAAACTGCAGCTCTATGTCTCTGCAAAACACTGTATCTTCTAGTACTGGTACAAACCGTGGTTATCTTCACCATTCCTCACCAGCTCTGAGGAAGAAGATCTTACTGTTCCTGTACAGTAATGTTGTTGCCAGAGTAGTCAGGGACATGAAAAGGCTACATTTGGGCAAGCAGAAGTGCAAACTTCATATTGCACTGGCTACTCAATGGTACCTTAGTAAAGACTTACCAGCTTACCAGACCCTGGTAAATGTGAGGTATGTGATCCCTTCTTGCCTGAGGAGTAAAACACCACAAATCACAGAGCAGTAGAACAGGTAGCAGGGCACACAATAGGCAGCTGTGTCCAAGAGCCTGCAGGCTGAGTGCAGAGTATCCTAAAACCTTTTCTGTATATATCTGCTAACACTAGGTCCCTTCAGTGTGGCTGCACACTGCACTGTGAAACACAGCACAGTAGAAAAATAGAACACTAGCAATGAGTATAGAAATGGTTTGGTTTGGTTTGGTTTCGCTGTCTTTTCTTTACCTACCTCAGTTCAAATTAGATGATCTCCACAGCTATTGGCTTCATTCCATACCATACTACTGACCAGCTCCCAGGAGGTTTTGTTTCCAAACCTCAAGTTATTTCCTTTAAATTTAAAATAAATTAAATAGCCAGAAGAGGGAAAAGTGAGTGGTGGTCTCTTAGAAAAAAAGCTGTCTATATTCCAAATTTCCCAAGAGGTTGTATTTTAATTAAAGAACAGCAGTTCTGGAGAGGAGAGACGCATGATGAAAGGCCTTCCCAAAGCCAGTACCTCAATTCTTTTGCCTATTTATGCACTTGCAATTCTAAAAAAGTCTCTGTTGCATGCTAACTGTGCTGACTGTAACACCTGCACAGTGGGTTTAGGTTTTTTCCCTTTAAAGCCTGGCTTCTGGAGAGTCATCAAGCCAGTTAAAAAAGACAAAGCAACTGAGGAACAGAATTCCACAGAAATATGGCAAAAAGGTGAGCGCATTCCTGTCAGGTTCCTCACAAGCTGGATGCCTGCAACAGATACAGGGGGAGCTGGAAAGCCAGCCAGCTCGATCCTTTCAGCCTTACTCAAAGGTACACTGGGGCTCTTCCCAGGCTTTCTGCCCTAACCCCATGAGACATCTCCAGAGTGATCCTTGAAAGACACCCACCTTCCCTAACAAAGCACTGAGCAACATGAAGGTGGAGGCAGGTGAATGTGGTCAGCTCCTGCCCACCATCACCACATCCATGACAGGAGGAAGGAAGGAAGAGCCATTCTCCCTGTGCTCTTAATGCACTGCGAAGCAGACAACTTCAGTGTCTTTACTTAGTTGCCCGCTCCCCTCTGCTTCTCCCTGGCTTATTTTGCCATCTGTAATAAATATAAGCCACTGGAGAAGGACAGATTGCCATATACATGTAATTAAATTGCTGTTGTCATCTACAGAGCCCTTTCTCTGGTTTTGTATGTCTCCTTATTTTGGCCATTTAGTGATTACGGCCTTTATTTTCACTGTGCTTTAATTCCACCCCATAGACCAAACATTTACCATGTAAGTGTATTCCAACCGCAATTTCCACTGCCCAATGCATACTGTGAAAATTTCGCCCTCCCTAGCATGTTTTAAGGTCACTTCCATCAGTTCAAACACTGATTATTCATCATATCAGGTATCTGAGCTGATAGCTGATGACAGCCAGGAAACCATAAGCTGCCTTGAGGCTTGTCTTCCTATCAGTTCCTGCAGCTGGGTGATGAGGGACTTTTTTTCTGCTATTGAAACTATTAGGTTGCTGAAGTTTGTTTGGTTTCAGCTTACCTTAATTGCTGCCATTTCCACGGTTGATTTGATCTATGTTTGAACTTGATGTACAATACAAAGTGTGCTGCATATGTAGCTGCTCTCCATGTGTCAAGAAACTAGAGAGAGTGTGTGTATATGTGCACGTGTGCATATATATAAACATCTGCCATGTAGCTGTATTATACTTACACATGTCTCTAAGGGGTTTACTCTACCAAAGGCAACTGAGTCTCTTAGCTGTACCACAATGATAATCATTCAGGTTCCTGCTACTGGGGAGATTAACTGGTTGGGTGGGAGCAGACACTGCAAAAAGGGGAGAAGTGGGATGACTTCCAGAGAGTAATAGTGTTACAGACCAAAAATCTCATGAACAGGGAGGTGTACATGGATGTAAGGCCATCAGGGTGATGTTTATTCATCATCCTTGGGCTTTTGTCCCTCTTTGACAGTGTAGTCCCAGAGGTAGTCTTTCCACAGGCAGCAAGGCTGACAGATATTTATGGCCCACAGACCTGGAGGGAGCCTTAGCCCAGGAAAGGACAGGCAACAGCTAGCATAGGAGGCAGGGCTTCTTTGGAGCTGCTGCCACAAGACCTCAGGACAATGAAATAAAAGCCCTTTCTTGAGTGACTCTTGCTGTGTCTCAGGTTCTCATTTGTAACTGAAGGATAATAAAGGTGCTTCTCACCACCTTCTGACACACTTGTGTCTCAAGTTCCTTTGGGAGAGAACTGTCCTCAACTGTAATGTTGAAGCATTACCCAGTGTGATGGCAAAAAGGCACTGATCACAAGTGTGTTACATGGGCACCTGAAGAGTACCTGATGAAAAGGAGAATAGCAAAACATATGGCAGTGTGTTTTCATTAATAAAAATAAGACAAATAATCATAAGGTGGACTAGGTTTCTTATTATCCATTAGTAAAAATATATAGACTCTTTCTATGAGTCTTACTTGCCCTGTGCTGACCTATGCTGATGATAATCAGTTTGTCCCTTGGAATGTCTAGGAAGTACCCATATGAGGTGAAGAGGGCAGAGGAAGCCAGGGGCTTCTTTGAAACCATATGAGGACCAGAGGAGATGGAAAGAGTACTCGTGCCTGGGAGGACAACTCTTCACTGAATCTCATTCTTTTTTTGCAGTCATTTGCAGCTTGTAGCACACCTGGGATGCACAGTAGCATATCATCAGGCAAAAATAAATAAAACTAGGTAGGCAATAGGAGAGATGTAGAAACACAATCTGTTGAACTAGCTGTAATGGGTGTACTAGAAGTGGTGTTTCAAGCGTGTCTGAAAGCCCTGCCCATGATAGTTAACCAGATGCAGGCTGCCATGTTTTGCTTCACACCCTGGTTCTCCTTGATGGTGTTGAGGAATACATTTAGTGCAGATAGCTCTCAGTGTGCAGCTGGAGTGTAAGGTGAAGGCTGAGCCTGACACAAAAGGCCATGACCTGGTGCCAACCCTTTGTACAGGAAAGGGCATGGGCACCTTTGGCCCAGTCACGTGACTGGACACTCAGAGACACAGCCATGTGACCAGACACTTGGAGACACGTCAAGAAAGATTGGACTTGGGAGGAAGAGCCAGAACTTTTACATGCTTAGACTCTGAGGTTATAAAAGCCCAGGGTTTCCCTTGTTTGGGTCCCTCCTTGGAGGCAGCAGCTGAAGCTGCTTCTGTATTACTGCGCTGTAAATAAATGGCTTTATGGAATAAGATGTCTGAGACTCTGCCATAGGAAACCTGGGCTCAAACGGGTAAGAAAACCTGGTATGCCATGAGGGAGAGTGGGATATACAGGGAGTCAAGCAGGACACCCACTGGGTCACTGGAGCCACCTGCTGCAAAGGGGCTTTGGGCTCAGAAGTTAAAATCTCTGGTAGTGTGAGTGTGACTGCCAGAGTGTCTCCTGAATTGTCAGACAAGGAAGTTTCCTAAACAGATGGGAAGAAACAGATATTTCAGGGCAAATCACTTGCTGAAGAAAACAAGGGTTCCACTGTCACAGTGTCACTGGTGGAATATGCTGAGCGCGATTCCTTGTGCCTGGCACCTCGCAGCCTCACAGAGTGCACCAAGGCAACAGACTTCCTTAAGCTGACAGCAGCTGTACATATGTGTCCTCTGTGACCGTAATTAAATCACTTACAAAGGCACAAGGACACATCTCCTGAGTATGTGCTGAACTAACCCAACACCCTCTCTCCAGCTCTGTCCAAAAGCAGATGCTAGCAGAGGAGCAGAGGAAAAGGACACAAATACAAGAATCATATGGTTATAGCTCTGAGGGCTGCTCCTGGGGCCCTCAGTGACCATGGCCACAGAGCTGTGTCTTGATGTGGTTTAGGCAGCAGGAGGCTGGAGGCTGAACCTTAGCTCTGCTCCAGAGGTGAGTTGTTTTGCCTCCCTTCATGTCTCTTTGGATAATTGGGATAACTGGACCTCAGTACCTCATTCAAGTGTGTGCTTTCAGATCCACAGTTTCAATGCCACATAGGGACTGAACATCAGTGTTTAACATGGTGTAGCATGGCCCAGGGATGTGAAAACTCAGCACCTGGCTTCAAAATAGTTTAGGTGTCCCAGATGAATCCACGTGCTGTGTCATCACCATCCTTTGTGTGCAAGCCTGCACTCCTGCTCCCACAGAGGCTGATCCATATCTCCTTTCTCCTCTCTCACCATCAACCCCTAGCCCTCTGTCCCTTCCCATCTCCTCCCTGCTTACTGATACCTGCTTCTCCCAAATGCCCTTCCTCCCTCCTACTTAAGCTACCTCTGTCCCTTGCAGCCCGTCTGGTTGTGCTGGCCTGAGACAGCAAGTGAACTGACTACAGACTGCTTTTTTGTATGTGAAACCTGAACTATGGCTAAGCAGCAGCTAATGTAACTCTGCAAGTTTATATTTGTTTCCACCTGCACTCTTACTTTAAGTATTTGCTGGGTTGAGGAAGTTCCATTGATGAAAAGATGTCTTTGGTAGAGCAACGATTTGAGCCCTAATCCCCCTGGGGTGGGACCAATGCTTCCTTGCCTGTCTTCCCTGCTCAGAGATCTCTGCTGATACAGCAGGCACAAGCAGCGCCTACCTGCCTGTTCAAAAAACACCATGAGAGCCAAATGCAGATGACAGTTTCAGTTCTGCAAAATCATGTCGGCTGTCTAACACAAACTCTCCTTGCCAGTATCACCTTTACCTGAGTCTCCTTTCTCCCCTGCTCAGTGAATGGTTCTTGTCAGCATCTTATGACACACCATCTGTAGCCCTCCCTACCATTACAACTGCAGGGGCAGGCAGGAGTGTGATCCATTTCTCAGGATGTATTTTCAAAGCACAGTAACAAAGCACAGCCAGAGAAATGATTCAGTCCCTTACTAAGAGCAATGTTTGCAGAGATAAATGAAAAAGCAGGTTCAAAGCCTTTTGTTTCTCAGACTGACATTCAGACACTTTTGCATTTTGATCCAGTAGTCCTCTGTTCAGGCTAACACATTTTTGGAAACACTTTAGAGGGGCTGCAAGCACTGTATTTGCTGACAGTAAGAAAAACCAGTTTAAAACAATAGCTAACACCCCCCACACACATTTGCAATTGTTTTGCCATTCACATGAGGCTCTGCTTCAAGCAGCCCTTTTCCTCCATCATGTCCTTCCAGAGGACCCTCTGAGCCCCCAACTTGGGCCTGACACTTCAGCTTGGGACAGGGTGCCCCAGCCAGACCTGCAGTCATATTAAAGAAGGCAAGGAGTGACCACCAGCCTACCATGCAGTTGTCCTGTAATAAGCCACATTACATTCCCTCACATCACAAAGAAACAGTGATCTCCAGAAGCATGTCATCTGCAGTTTCTCTGTTTTTTTGCTCCTTCTGCTGCTGTTTTGCCCTGTGCTCATCTGTGCCCTGAAGTGGAGTGTGTGGATCTTGCTCCTCCAGCAGCACAGTAGATGGCCCATGGTAGCCACAGCCAGACCAAGCTGATCAGAGCAGCAAGGTCTAAAGTAATTTTGATTTCCTGTTTTGTTTTGTTTTTTTTTTTAAAAAAAGGAAATATTTCATTTGTTGGAGAAGGAAAAGACCTTTTCTTTGCCTTAGCAGGAACTGGTTGCAAAATCAAATGAAGATTAAGGAGATTAAACTGGAGCAGATGTAAAGCTACGAGAAGGTGAGATACTTAAGAGTGCCTCTGAAATATTTTTTTCCAGAGAGAGTAAAGGATAAGAAAGTCAGTTCCTCCTATAAATTTATTTCACTCTTTGTGACTCTGAAGTCTCTTTGTTCAGGGGACAAAAAGAAGAAATAATGAAGAGAAACACACTTTACAAAGTCCTAATCTGAAGAAGCCAAAACCCACATGTTGAATGGAGGATAAATCATTTTCACATTAAAATAGTTGTTTGAGGGAAATATGCTTCTTCCTACATGTCCATACATTCACCAAGTGTTCTCTAAGCATCAGAATTGATATAAAATCTACCAAAGCATTATGATGCTGTGAGTGACTCAGAGCCTGATATGGGGCTAGAGGAATGGATGTCAGGTCACTCCACCACACCACCTAAGATGGCAGCCTGACAGAAAAGGGCTCATTAG
>JAWWLV010000100.1:34929488-34941217 GCA_035041135.1 Platyrinchus mystaceus | reverse complement strand
TTTGAGGAAGTTAGAAACCCACAAGGACAAGGTGCGTACTTTTGCAATGCTAACTCTTGTAATGCTGATGCAGGAGGTGGATTGCCATGATTACTATGTTGCAAACTGTTGAACTCCAATGAAAAGTTAAACTTTGTAAGACAAAGATATAAAGAGAGCTGCTTTTTAATAAAGAGTGGCTTTTTCATCTGCTGAAGGATGTGTGTGTGTGTATTGCTTTCCTGGCCGTCGCGACAACAATTGGAGACTGACGACGTGATCTCCAACAAGGGATCTGAACCTCAGGGCCACATGATCTCCAGTGAGGGATCAAAACCACAGGGCGATGTGCAGTGGCAACAGTGCTCAGTGTAGCTGCGAGCAGTAGGGGCTACTGCCTTGTCCAGACCAGTATTGTGACACCTGTGACAATAGAGCCACCAAGAACTTTTGCGGGACAACATGGGGCAGTCCTTGTCAAGGGACGAGAAGCAAGTCTTTAGTACATGGAAAGCTTTGCTGAGACACCGTGGCGTTAAATGTGATGATACAGCACTGCATCGCATGTTGTTTTGGTGCCGAGAGCAAGGGCACGATGCTACATTTACCACAGCTTTCAGTTTGACTGTGTGGAAGAAAGTGGGACAGGCTCGATGGGAGTCCATAACAAACAGAGGCAGGAATGCAGGGGTTGCCGACAACGTGGCAACTGTTGATGACAACGCTCCAGTCGTGGCGTGAAGAACTTTATACAGGGGAGGAAGCAGAAAAGCCTGGTACAGGCTATGGGGGCTCTGGAGTGTTCTGACACTCCTACAGCTAGCACATCAGCTGAGACCTCTGGTGTAGCTTCAACAACTAGCACCACTGCCCCTTCCCCAAAAAAAAGAAAAAGAGTTGTCCTCTCCTGCCTGCCCCCCTCCAAAAAAGAAATATCCTTCTCCTGCTGTCCCTCCACCTAAAAAGACAAATCTTTCTCCTGTTGATCCCCCATAAAGAACATATAAAACTCCTCAAGAGCAACTACAGGAGATGCAGGCAAAAATTGTTGTTCAGGATTCTTCTTCCTCCTCCGATTCTAACTCTGAGGAGGAAGAGGAGGAAAAAAGGTCCCATAAATTTCTTTACCCACCTCTACCCCCTCCATCATCTGAATCCATCATCTGTTGTGCAAGGAGGACCTCGATGTCGGGCTCCTAAAAAGAAATCAGATAAACAGACAGAGGCTTGGACTTTACCCTCGTCTTCTGTCACTGTTATGCCTCGCAATCCCCCGTCCTTTTGGGAAGCTGTAAGAAAAGAGGCTGTAAAAACGGGAAACTGGGAGCTTTGTGATTGGGTCGGATATCCTTGCAAGGGTAGGGGTGCACCTCCCAAGTCAACTGAAAAAAGGGGTCCTCAGGCATACCCGGTATTAAAAATGGCTCCCTGGTCAGGTAGACCCGATGAACATCACGTCTTAGCCTGGAAAGTTGTACAAGACTTACAGTCTACCGTTGCTAAATATGGAATTAACTCCCCACAGGTTATGAAACTCATTAGAGTGATTAATACTGATTTGTTAACACCTTATGACATAACCCATCTTACCCAAGTGCTTTTTGAGCCAGTACAAAGTCAAGTATTTGAACAAAATTGGAAAAAATTAGCTGAACGGAGGCATTGGAAAATATGCACTGTGTTGATGGTGATCCATTGAAAGTAGTAGGGGTCAATGCTCTAATGAGCACTGGACCTTTTTCTAGTCCTGATTTGCAGACACAATGGGAACCATCAGTACTCGCTTTAGCCCAAAAGCTTGGCATGTAAGCCTTGATTCAGACAACGGAATTAGCGTCTCCACGTCCCAAATATACAGTAATTAAACAGGCACCAAAAGAGCCCTTTTTACAATTGGTGGAATGCTTAGCGCAGTCATTAGAGAAACAGGTGGAGGATGATACCCTGCGACAAAAGTTATGTCTTCAATTGGCTTAAGACAATGTTAATTCTGATTGTCAAAAGATTATCGAGTCTACACCTGGTAATCCAAGTATCCCTGAAATGGTGGAGGCTTGTTCCTATATTGGGACTGTTGAACATAAAATGTCCGCATTGGCTGTAGTGCTGTGCCCCCCTCAAAAATGTCATGGATGCAGGCAAGAAGGGCATTTCAAAGCCAATTGCCCTAACAAGACAAATAAGGGAAAAGCAAAAGGGAAACCAATGATTTTTTTTCTGGCAATTGTAACTGTTGTGGTAAACAGGGACGCCTTGCTAAACAATGTCATTCTAAATATCATGTCAGCGGGCATCCATTGCAGGGAAACGGGAAGAGGAGCGCAATGGGGCGCGCGGGGAAACAAATGCCCCTGGGAGCTCTCCCAGCTCTGGGGCAAGGGACACTAGCTTATCCCTCTGGGGTCACCTCACAGGCAAAACAGCCGGGTCCGCAGGCATGGATGTATCCATCTCTGACACAGTAACAATAGGATGTAATAAAAGTGCCCCTGGATGCCTATGGATCTATTGGACTGGGTTTAAGTGCCTTGTTAATTGAACGACCTAGTAGTACTATTGCTGGACTTATGATCCATGTTGGGGTAATTGATGCAGACTGTACTGGGCAAATTTGTGCCATGGTATCCCCTGCCTATCCACCAGTAACAATACCTAAAGGGACCCGGATTGTTCAACTTGCACCTTTTGTGAGCTGAGTTCCCAGGACAGAACCATGTGAACGGCGAGATGGAGGTTTTGGATCAACTGGCGTGCTGCAAATGTTCTGGTCACAGACCATCTCTGCACAACTCCCTCAGATGACATGTTCTGTCCTGCATGCACAACACACCACCAACAATTAAGGTGGCAGGTTTGTTAGACATTGGAGCTGACGTAACCATAATTTCACAGGGCTCGTGGCCCTCTTCTTGGCCACTCACGAATACAGGTATGGGAGTAGTAGGCTTAGGAAGGACTGCTCAAAGCTATATTTCTCAGTGTCCTGTGGTCATTTCAAATCCGGAAGGGCAGTCTGCTACAATAAAGCCGTATGTGAGTACGGCCCCTAGTGGCCCCTAGATTGTTTCTCCTAGTGGGGGGTGAAAATTACAATGGATTTTTAACAGGGGCCACAGCATTGCAGGGCGTTCGCCAGCCCACCATTGCCTTCACTTGATTGACTACTGGGTTGATCAGTGGCCCCTGCCATTCGGAAAATTACAGGCCCTGCAGCAACTTGTAGATGAACAACTTGCTGCTGGTCATGTTGAGTCATCACATAGCCCTTGAAATAACCCTGTGTTTGTTATAAAAAAGAAATCTGGCAAATGGAGACTTTTACATGACACCAGATAAATAAATGCAGTTATGGCTACCATGGGGGCTCCTCAGCCTGGCCTTCTATTTTACCCATCGAGTCACCCATTGTTGTCATTGATTTAAAAGACTGTTTCTTTACCACACCTTTAGACCTGGCTGATAAAGAGAAATTTGCTTTTACTGTCCCATCTATTAATCATGCCGAACTGTCAAAATGCTACCGATGGAAGGTACTCCCCCAGAACATGAAAAATTTGCTCACAATTTGCCAATGGTTTGTAGCACAAGCATTGTCTCCTGTACGCAATCAATTTCCTGAATGTTATTGTTATCACTATATGGATGACATTTTGCTTGCAGTGAGCAAAGAGAAACAATTGAGTGAATTGGAAACAGTAACCAGACAGTCTCTGCAACTCTTTGGTCTGGTCATTGCTCCTGAAAAGGTGCAACGAACCAACCATGTAAGTATTTCAGTTTGTGGGTCACGGCATGAACCGTGACTCCCCAAACTGCGCAATTGACAGTAGACATTTGGACTCTCACAGATGTGCAAAAATTATTAGGTTCGTTAAATTGGATTCAGCCATATTCAGGCCTAACCAACATGCAATTGGCACCTCTTTTTGAGCTGCTCAAGCACTCTACGGATCCTTTGGAACTGATGAGGCAGCTCAAACCATCCAGCAAGCAAGTGGAGCAAGCATTACGCACAAAATTTGTGTCCCAAATAGACCTTGGACACATGATCCAACTGTGATGTTGATCATGTTGTTCCTTTTGGTGCCCTTGTGCAATGGTCTGACAAGTGGTCGGACCCTTTACATATTTTGGAGTGTCTGTTTTTACCTTTTCGGCCCCGCAAAACTGCTCCTGGCTTGTTTGAACTGCTTGCTGATTTCATTATTAGAGCCAGGAAATGCTGTGTAGAATGCACGGGTAGAGACCTAGCTCAAATTGTTGTACATGTTCAATCATGGTATTTTGAATGGTGTTTGGCCAACAAGTATGAGTTGCAATCAGCCTTGGCTGGTTTTCACGGTCAAATCTCTTATCATTTACCCTCTCACCCCTTACTTAAGCTCTTTAGAGAGGTTCCAGTCGGACAGAAATGCCTGAAGTGCGACAAACCTGTGGACAGACTTACTGTGTTTACTGATGGGTCTGGTAAGTCTGGAAAAGCTGCAGTGGTTTGGAGAGATGAGTAGGGGTGGCATGAACAGATAGCCACGCAGGAAGGGTTTCCACAGGTAGTAGACCTCTGAGCTGCAACACTAGCCTTTCAACTATTTTCTCAGCCTTTAAACATTATTACTGATTCTGCTTAGATTGAAAATCTCTTGACACACATTGACCAAACTGTACTATCTTCTGTTTCTCAAAACCCTATTTTTTTTTTACTTTGTTGGAACTTTGGAGAACTATTCAACGAAGGACTACACCTTATTTTGTAATGCACATTTGCAGTGATACATCATTACCAGTTTTTTTTAAGGATGGCGATGCTTGTGCAGTTGTGCTTGTTTCTGCTGTTGCCCTAGCCCTGTCCCTAACATACACCAGCAAGCTGTGTTGTCTCATCAGTTTTTTCACCAAGGCAGTGCTGTCCTAAAACAGCAATTTGGCTTAATGCACTCTGTAGCGCGTTCCATTGTGGCTGCCTGCCCTGATTGTCATGATGCTCACGCTCCTGCCTATTTTGGCACAAACCCTAGGGGCACTCAAGTGTTACAGCTGTGGCAAACTGATATCACACATGTCGCTGATTTTGGTCAATTTAAGTACGTTCATGTTTCTGTAGAAACATTTTCACATGTTGTGATTGCCACAGCCCACACGGGAGAAACGGGACGAGATGTCGTTCAACATTTTCAACACGCTTTTGCCACCTTTGGGGTCCCTGGTCAGGTAAAAACTGACAGTGGCCCTGCCTATATCTCCAAAAAGTGAAGAATTTTTTTACCCTTTGGGGGTGACACATGTCACTGGGATACCCCATTCCCCTGCCGGTCAGGCTTTTGTCATGCGAATGCATGGCACGCTGAAGTGTTTGCTTCAAAAACAAAAAGGGGGAATGAGTGGTGAGGCTCCACAAGCCCGGTTGGACAAAGCTGTTTATGTTTTAAACTTTTTAACTTTTCCTCTTGATAGTTCTTATTCACCTTCTTTTTTGCAATTTTCTTCTCTTTTTTTGACTCAACCGCTGTCTGTTAAGGCTCCTGTACAGGTACGGGATCTTGTTTCTGGTCAGTGGTCTGGCCCACATGAGTTGATAACCTGGGAAAGGGGTTATGCTTGTGTTTCCACAGGAGATGGCCAGCGCTGGATTCACGCTCATTGTATCTGTCCTGCTTTACCTCGGATTGCCAACACAAGCCACTGATGTGGACACTTTGTCACCATGGACGAGCAAGAATGTCTGGGTGACGCTGATGAAGGCCCTGAACCAGACCACCTTTTGCGCCTCTTTAGCCTATCCTGAGACACCCTTTCATACCTGCCTGGTTGGAGTGCCTTTGAATGATATTGAGGCGGGTTTACTTGTCTCCCAAGTGGCTTACCTGCCACGCATGTTGCAGGCCTTGTGTCAGAGGAGCATGGTGAATTGTACTGAAAACCTAGATGATTGGGATGATAACTTACCCCCCTCTTTCCCATCTCAGGAGCTTGAGATTTTGGGCTCACTATCAGCAAGGAGCTGTGTGTTTTTTCATTTCAGCAATGGTTATGATCTGCACAGAAGTAATGACACTATCCCGTAGGACATCACACCTGGAGTGCCACTGTATCAAAACACTTCTACTTGGTGTGTGCACCTTGGACGGAGTGGCTTCCACCCCGCTCCTGGAGTCGCTGTGCCTCGACACCTTCCTCCAGGCTTGTTCCTCCTCTGTGGAGATAGAGCCTGGTCAAGAATCCCAGCCAAGCCCATTGGTGGTCCTTGCACATTCAGGTGTCTTGGGCTGCTTACCCCTACTCAGAGAATTATTATGAATCATACCCTGCTGCAGACGCGCAGAGGCACATACGCCATAAGCATATCTTGGCTGCTGATTGTGAGGATGATTTTACTTTATGGAACAAGGGGCAGCGAATTGGTGCATCTTTGTTCCTTCCCCATGCAGCAGCAGCTAAAGACCTTGGTACCTTAAATAAGATGGCTTGCTGGATTGTTAAGCAGGCAAACAAAACAACAGATGTGTTGTATCAGCCAGCAACTGATTTGGATAGTGTACAGCATGCTACTTTGCAATATCGTGCAGCTATTGATTTTTTATTTTTAGCACACAGACATGGGTGTCAGGATTTTGAAGGCATGTGTTGTATAAATCTCTCTGATCATTCAGAATCCATTTATAAGAGCACCGCTGACCTACAAACAGCAATACAAAAGATAAAAGAAAGTTTAGGATTTTTTGGGCTTGAGGAGTAGTTTGGCCAGTGGGGAATACCTGAGTGGCTGGCTTCACTGTTCAAAACAGGATCTTTGGTGTTTTTAGTAGTTGTAGTTGTGTTATTAATGTTGCCATGTTTAGTATCGCTGCTGCAAAGGGCCCTGCAGAAGACCTTACAAGCAATTTTTGTAGTACAAATACAAAAAGGGGGAATTGTGGGGACAAGCAGCGGGTCCACAGACCCCTTGATGGCTTGAGACCGTAGCCATGAGAACAAGGAAGTCACATAGGCAAGTTAACGATAAACAAGTTTTGAGGAAGTTAGAAACCCACAAGGACAAGGTGCGTACTTTTGCAATGCTAACTGTTGCCATGCTTATGCAGGGGGTGAATTGCCATGATTACTATGTTGCAAACTGTTGAACTCCAATGGAAAGTTAAGCTTTTTAAGACAAAGATATAAAGAGAGCTGCTTTTTAATAAAAAGTGGCTTTTTCGTCTGCTGAAGGATGTGTGTGTGTATTGCTTTCCTGGTGTCACGACATGTTTAGGAATGGGAAAGGAGAATATTTTAAAGGCCAGAAAATAGTTTCCTTTCTTTACATCTTTGTTAAAAGATTATATGAAACACAGTCATAGATACACTTACCAATTCAAGAGGTGACCATAAAATAAAGAAATGTAACAACTGCTAACAGAGAATTACTGTCACTGTTTAACTCTACACAGTTGTGTACAATACTCCCCACCTGCAATCCTGGGGCTTTGCACCAGTATGTGTTAGAGCCCCACAGGATCAGAGATGCAGCCATGCCAAATTCCATTTTGAAAGAAAAGAAAGTAAAAACAGTTGGAACATATTTGGGCTTATACAGGGGAGTCAATGGAGCTGTGTCTGCAAAGACCATACACCCAGGAATTGGCCAGTGCCAAATATCTTTTTGTCACTTGAACTGAAACAGATGCACACTTTTTAGCACTGGCCATTTTCTAAGCCTAGTTACTTACAAAAATTAGGTCCTTACCTTTCTGTGAAATTGGAGTTCACCTTTCAGTTCTTCATTAATTATAACCAGAGAGGAAAGGAAATAAAATGGAATTTAAACAATATCAGATAGACATTTAAAGGAAGAGACCTGTTTAAATCTCACCATTCCCTTAGTTCTGATACCTGCTTTACTTCCACTTCAAACAGGGTGATAATTATAATGTATCACTACTTTGGTTTTCTTCAGTTAATCTTACAACCTCTTCTTCATCTCTCAAGCTACATGAAACTAAGGAAAAACAAACACTCTGCAGTATAAAACTTCAGATAGAAGCTAAAAATAAGAAGGTTGTTGAAACTTGGCCCCTTTGTGCATGTGCTATTCTGCTGTTTTAAAGTACATTTGTGCATTCTGTTTTTCCAAACAGTCCCTGCAAAATTCTGGATAGAGGACAGACAGTTTGGGAATTTAGGAAAGCTATCCAATAAATAAAGTGGCTGTCTTCAGAATCCCTGAATTATTTGTTGTAGAATTTGGAAGATTCACAGAAAATAAGGCAAGGGGAAGAATCACAAATCTGGAGTGCTTAACTTTGGAGTGTTACATTTCTTTTAATGCTATTAACTTTGGTCTTTTGCTGCAAAAGTAGAACACCAGATCATATGGATTCTCATTCTGGGCTAAAAGAGCACTTGCTTACGCACATGAATTGTTAACCTTAAACTAGATAAGCCAGTGAAGGAAAATACGAAATACATTTTGCCTGTGTATTTCAAGGTTGTTTTCTGACCATGGAGTAAGACTGAGATTGGAAATCCCACATTCAACTCTCAAGTTCTGGCAGAAAGCATTTTCTACCCGGAGAAATGGTCCTTCAACAGTATGATGCTTTGAATAATAGTGGTGAGAGCTTTCCAGCCCCAGTCTAGCATCTAATCTGGAAGAGGCCCTCCATATACCCAGTGAGAGCAAGTACTGACCAGTGCTCATCTTGGAAGTAAGCACAGTCTGCCATTTTGTGGGCCTGGTACTGGTACACAGGGCAGCTGAAAAGAAGTGACAGGGATGCAGCACGCTCATTACAAGTTGAAATCTCTAGGCTAAAGTTAGCTCTGGGCTCTGAAAAAGGTTTGATTAAGTAAATACAAATCAAGGGTTTTTTGAAAGTGCTGATTTATCTGACAAGGTAAAAAGAACTTGATTCTTGAGAACTTGCAGCTGGTATATCAGCAGTTCAGGTAAAGGCAGCATAATTCTCCTCAGCAGTGTGCCCCAGCAGCCAGGAGAGCCAACTCTGTCCTGTGGGGGCATCAGGCAAAGCATCACCAGCCAGTCGAGGGAGAGGATCGTCCTGCTCTGCTCTGCACTGGGGTGGCCTCACTTTGAATATTCTGTGCAGTTCTGGGCACTGCAATATAGGAAAGATATTAAGCCATTGGAGAGTGTCCAAAGGAGGGCAATGAAGATGAGGAGCAGCGGAGGTGACTTGGTCTGTTCAGCCTGGAGAAGAACAGACTGAGGGGAGACCTCAGTCCAGTTACAACTTCCTTGTGAGGGGAAGAGGAGGGGCAGGCACTGATCTCTTCTCTGTGGTGACCAGTGACAGGACCAAAGGGAATGGCTGAATTGTATCTGGGGAGGCTTACATTGGGTAGTAGAAAAAGGATCCACACACAAAGGTTGGTTGGGCACTGGAACAGGCTCCCCAGGGAAGTGGTCACAGCACCAATCCTAACAGAGTTCAAGATGTGTTTGGATGATACCCTCAGGCACATGATCTGACTTTTGAGGATGGTCCTGTGCAGGGCTAAGGGCTGGACTTGATGATCCTTATGGGTCCCTTCCAACTCAGCACACTCTGTGACTCTGTGAATATCCAACACTGAAGCAAATTTTAAAGGAGTAAGAGTATTTTATTAGGGTGGTACAGAATGGTATAAACAGGATTCATTGGCAATCACCTCAGAAAATCCAGGAGTTTATGGGCATCAGAACTAAAATATTCTCTTATTCTGAGAGACTTATACTGTTATGGCTGAATTTAGATGAGCACGTGGTGGCATATGTAGAGGAATTTGACCTAGTATCAGCTGTGTTGTTTCTGCACAGTCAGGAAGTAGAGAACAGTAATGACTATCACACACAACCTAGGCGAGCAAGAGGTGTTACCCTGGCTCCTGCACTCAGGAGTCTGAGTGCACACTAGACTGCGGAGTCCCTAGCTGTCATCTAAAACCCTCAGGACACACTACTTCATACACTGAGCGACAAAAGACATGACAAGGACAGACAGACCTCTCCAGTCCTGCACTGTGTCGAAGAACACTAACATTCACTTATAAACAACAATAATATGACATAAACATGGTGGAAAAAAAAATCATAAAAACTAATCTGGATACATGGAATTGCAATTAGAAAAGAACCCTTATTGTTCAGAGAGGATGAGTGCATGGAGAAGTAAAGTATTTTGTTTAAAATCTGTCCTTAGTTACAATGCCACCTGGACAAAAGTTTAGCTAAATTAAACAGTCTAAAAGAATTTCTATAGTCTGCTGCAGTACATCCAGAATACACCAACAGCACCACTTTGTGGATTAATAGTGAATGTTCTGTAAACTAACAAGTTGGCTTCCCAAGCCTCAGACTAACCACACTAAATAAAAATGCAAACACATTTTTAAATATATTCTTAAATTAGACTAAATTACTGTATCAATGGTATAAACCTGGCACCACTAGAATTTAATGAAGTACCTTACCTTTACAGTAGTACAATTGAGAATATAAATTGGCTTGCTTAGTTCATGTATGTGGCATGCCTTCTAGTCATTTCACATAATTTAGTATCAGTGAGAGAGGTTGCATGTGCTGAATTCATAACAGATGCTTTACTCTGCACCAAAATGAGAACTTGACTCTCAGAATCACATCCTAGATTTACACTTGTAGCTCTCATTAGTGGTAGCTGCAGCAGAATCCATGAAAGGCAGATCAAAGTACTATAGGAAATCAGAAAATTTAAATACTTAAGCCAATCTTCAACTGAGTCTGCAAAAAATGGGCTGGAAGGAGCTTTGCTTCCTGCTCTGGGAAGAAATCAGGGTTGAGGCCAGGAGAAGTAACTGCAGCATGAGCAAGTACAAAATTTTCCATGCAGACTGACTGTCCCCCATGTTGAACACTTCAGCTTGACAGTCAGCTGTCTGGACTCAATATTGAATTGAGCTGTAGATGTCAGCCAGTAATCCCTGATGGAGCTCAGTGGGATATAAGAAATATTTCCTATTTCCCAAATCCAGCTAAAGCAGCTTCAAGTGGTGAGTCCCCCACCAAATGGTGGTGTGGCAGATCACTGCAGGACGGTGTGCTGGCCTGCTGCAGTCTTTGTGAATCCCATGGAGCCTTTCATACAAAAGAAAGGGGGTGGCTACAGGTGTTACAAGGCTGTGCTTTTGCAGACTGTCATCGTGTTGCCTACCAGCCTCCCCCCACCCCCGGGCTAAAAATAGTTTTGCCAGGTGGATTTCCAGACCAAAGCCAATCAAAAGGTTTAGTAACACCTCTGCCAATTACATATTTAAGAAAACAGAAAAGAAGGCTTGTGAGGCAGAAGAGATAAGAGCCATGAGGCGCAGAAGAATTGGGAGCCATATAGGGGGAGGCGGCAGGCCCCAGGTGGGGCCAGGCCTCCCTCCTCCCCTGGCCATCAGCCAGTGTCAGGTGTGGCATTGAAGCCCCCCAGCCGAGACATATAACAGAGTGGAAGTAAAACTCTAAAAGAAGACTGCTGGACAAGACTGCTGCAGAAGGAATTCCAGGCAGAAAGATAACGGAGCTTCCAAGGTCAGAGCTAGCAGCTGCAGGAGAGAGAGAAGCCCGAAGGGGAGAGTTCTTACTCCTCCCTCCCCCCTCTCTCCCTTCAGCAGTGAAAAGACTGAAAAATAAAATCCCTGCCGTCTGTGGAAGATTATTGAGTAAGGAGACCTCCCTGCAGCTCATGGAGGAGCCTACACTGAAGCAGGTGGATGCATGAGGAAGCTGCAACTCCTGTGGGAGGCCTAAG
>JAWWLV010000100.1:34913988-34929388 GCA_035041135.1 Platyrinchus mystaceus | reverse complement strand
TGTTTGGAAGACCTGTGGCTCTGGAAGTGGAAAAGTGACTTTTTCTCCTCCTAAATTGATAGAAGGGGGGAGGGGTAATTCTGTAAATACATAGTACTTTTGCCTAGTTAGAACTGTTATATATATAGTTCTTTAGTTTTTATTTTGCTAGTAATAAATCCCAATATTGTTCTCCCCACATCAGAGCTCTTTTGTCTGCATAAACCCTCTCTCAACTTATAGCAATTGTGTGGGGGGTGAGAGAAATCAGCCCAAGGCAAATCCTCAACACAGATAAATCTTACCACTTGTGCTATGTAAAACTCGAGTTCATAGAATCATAGAATATCCTGAGTTGGAAGGGACTCACAAGGATCATCGAGTCCAACTCCAAGCTCTACACAGGACAGCCACAAGAGTCACACCATGTGCCCAAGAGCATTGTCCAAACACTTCTTGAACTCCATCAGACTTGGTACTATGAACACTTCCCTGGGATGTTACCAGCCACTCTCTGGGTATAGAACCTTTTTCTACTATCCAGTCTAAATCTCCTCTGACGTAGTTTCATGCCATTCCCTTGGGTCCTGTTGCTGGTCACCAGAGAGGCTCAAGTACCTTGAGAAACCAGAGCAAAAATAAGGGTTCTTGAGGATCTCAAAATTCCTGTTATCAAGTGCAAGGTATAGTCATATATCATTTGAGGAGCAGTTACCTTCTGGGGTCCCAAAATCATAGACAAAAATGACAGGAAGGAAAAGCCATTGTACCATTAGATCACATGTGGCATATTAGTTTCTGTCTGTAAGTCTGAAGGAAATAGGAAAAACAAACAAACAAACAAACCACCCCAAACCAGTTTCAGTTTGAAGGAGAGTGGCCACCTTTATTTCAGCTTGTCTCAGCTCCTCCAATACAAAAGTATGCAATACATAAGCATCTCTCCTGCTGTTATATGTCTGAAAGCTTGGACATTATATCAGAGACAAAATTACTTTCTTTGACTGGGCGTTTGCACAGAATGTGAACAACTCTCTTTAAGGTTAGCATTTTTATTGGTCAAGCAGATAATTCTGCCCCATGGTCTGTTTACTATTCTCCCAAGTGTAAATACAAGGCTCAACTTTCAGGAAAACATGAAGGCAGCATCTTTTACATTTGACTAGAGTAGACTTCTTTCTGCTACGAGATGCACTACAGTGCAAGGGCAGTGCACGGCCCCCCCACTGCCAAGGGAGCGGTTTGAGAACACACGTCTTTATTTTAGAGGCCGGGCCAAACTCGGTCACCGATTCTTAGCCGGTACTTTGTTGAAATTGTTAATTACTGTTCTCTCGGCTGCGCCTTTCCCGAAACAAATGAGATTCCCCAGCTGGCTCTCCCGCGCTCAGCTCCGGGTGGAGAGGGGGAAGGCTGACACTGCCGCGTGCCCTTGCTCTTCTTCGCCCCCCTCCGCGCCGCCCGGAGCGCCCTTCGCAGCAAGGCAGGTGCTTGGCAGCTATACAACACTCCCTCAGCCCCAGCTTCGGTCAACGCAGTCTGCACCCCTGTGCGGTGCATGCAAGCCCATGCAACAGCTCGCCTGCCGCCATTTTAAAGCCCTTCAACAGCCGAGGAAAGCCGCCGCCCTCGCCCTCACAGGGAGAGCGGAAGCGTCACCGGCTGTGGTGGCCAGCTTTCTGTTCCTGAGTTGTGTCATGGTTGTTAAAATTAAGTAGAGTTATTTCTTGTAGTGGAGTCTGTCCTGAGTTAGTGGCTGGTCTCAAGGCAGCAGTGAGCTCCTCACGGCAGGTTGCCTGAGGAGGGCAGCACGCCGCTGTCATCTTTGCCGTTCCCTTCAGTTTTCACAATTTCTTAATAAAACGGGCATTAAGGGGAAGAGCACAGGGAGGTGAAGATTTCTGAATTTCTCTATGAAGATTTCTGAATTTCTCTATGTAAATGACTCTCTAGGTTATTTTCTAGATCTCCTTTGAACAACTGGTTCAAGATCGGAACAAGATCAGCACTGTTCAGTTTCAAGACAGAAAAAAAAATATACAAATGTAGCAAGAGTCTATTTACCTTTTTGTCCTTCTATGAAATGGACAACTCAGAACTGAACAGTTTATGTTTCTGCGAGTTTGTTGTAATACAGCAATGTGTAGGGTTATGTTTGGAGAGATTTGCGAAGCACAATGCAGGAGAGGGTCTGCGCCAAGCTCCTGAGGTAAATGGATTTTTTTAATGGGACTTCCTCAGGTTGAGAAGCAATTTTTCATTAACCTGGCCAACTCTAAATGCAGTGGCTAGCTGTTCTTTGGTATCTAAGGAAGGAGTGCTAATAAGTCTGTGAAACTCATCTCTGTATAAGATTTTTTTTCCCCTGGGGAATTTTAGACACTGTACATCATACATGTATGTATATCTGAGTTGCAAACTTAACAAATTATGACTACTGAACTTAACGTTGCTAGTAAAGTTTAGCATCTCTTAGCCATTAGCAAAACACATGTTGTGCTTAACAAATACCTGGAAATAAAAGGCAGACCAGAAAACAATTTTCTTGTAGCACACGACTTATAGAGCCTGGGCTAGAAATCTCAAACAGGCTGTATAAAGATCGGTTTCAGTGAATGGTTCAATCAAGTCATCTTGAAAACTCATCTATAATTTCCTACTCATATCCCTCTTCCGTTATCTTGCCTTGCTATTTGAGTTCCTCCTTTGCTTTCAGTATCATAACCCCAAGTGTATTCTCTGCAACTTTCCACACCACCATTGCTTTACAGCTGCTAATTAAAGATCCCTCTTCATAAAGCCTTGTGCTTGAACAGTTGGAGTGCCCTCTGAAAGGCCCCTTTTGTGGGAGACCATCTTGTGGATCACAACAAAGACAAGGCACAGCAGAAAAGAAACTGTTTTACTTTGTAGCCACTTCTCTGTCTCACATTAATTAGCATTGCTCTCTTTTCCAGCATAATAACACCGGTGAGGTGAATGGAACCTTTCAGGGAGTAAACTACAGCACACTCTCCCACCAGCCTTGAGCAACAGCACGGGCTATAAAGAGTGGTCATAAGAGGTGATAGCTGATTAGGAGTGAGGGGGAACTCAGGTGACTGGTACTATGATTCACAAACACCACACACACCCCCAGCCTCCTGAAGTATCAGCATTTCTACTACACATTATTAAAAAAGAGGGTCAGACTGATCCTTGCACTGGTAATTTGTAAATTAAAAACAATTAAGGTTAGTTTACCTGGAAAAAAACCCACATTCTAATCCATGAGTTTTCTTGACTGATAATCATTTCCTGATGACTGTTTCCTGTCCTTTACCCTGTATCCCTGAACACCTTAGCATGTGAACATATGTATCACTGGTGAAGAGGCTACATTCATCTGAGTCCATATGCTCATGTCCATATTAAAGCTGCTGAATTCTCTCCGTGAATTAAATACTCTTGAAAACAGTGCTACGGCAGTGTGCAGTCAGAGCCTATACTGAAAGACTGCCAAAATCCAAGGCCTACATCTATAGGGTTGTACGGGTCAATACTTTATGCTTGTGTCGTGAGCGTCATAGAAACAAGTTGCCCTGGAGATACCCCAGCTTCGCTGATGAGCATTCACCCGTGGAGCAGCTCTTTTGGAACCCTCCTGAGAACAATTCTTTCTGTTGCCATCATTCTTCATGTCTTGCTCATGGAAGCTAATGTGGGTATAGCACAGTGAGTACTGCAGCTTTCATTTATCCCAAAGGCAATCATCTCTGTATTCCCTTTGAGTAAATCTCCAGAGATGCGTAAGTTCACCATAATTTGCATTTCCTCATGAACAGCATCCCTGTAGGGTTATTGAAATTGCATGCTGTATTATTTGAGTCGTTTTAGCTTAGCTGAAGGCCACAAAGCCCAAAAGGTTGTATGATATTGGCTCTTGGCCTTCCTGCCTTGTGTCAAATTTTGCTGTTCAATATATGAATGTAAAACAACTGTTGGCTACAAGTGAATTATACTTCTCATACTCAGATCTAACAAGGAAGAGGAATTGACCTATATATTTTATTGTCATGTCCTCCATGTATATGTAACCTTTTGGATAGGAAAATTCATGCATGTGGCATATAAACTCCTCTTAGGCTTTGTTTTTATGTTCTGTGTGAGTACCTGTGCTGCAGTGATTTGATTTGAGTATACAACTGCAGGATATTGTTTCATATCATTCAAGTCAATGGGGATCCTGGAGTAAATTCAATTGCAGCAGGACTATGTTTCAAGAATGTCACTCTCCATGTAAGATGACAGAAAACAGGCATGTTTTTATGGTGAAAAGTAGCCAGTGCAACGCATCAGTCTGCATAGTGAATGCTCACTCTATCCCCACTGATGACAAACAACCTCACTGGCAGAAACCAACTCGGAACTTTTTTCCCTCAGAAAATTAACAAGAAAATAATAAGCCTGCTGTCAGACAATCTGTGAAGAATGAGAATAGTGAAGTGCATCATATTAATTATTCAATATAAACTGTTCACCCTGTTCTTCCAGCAGGCACTGTCTTCTCCTACTCCTACTCTTTTTTGTTCAGCCTGCATCTGCCTAAAATTCTGACTGGGCAGTGGTGCAACTGACCCCACTGAAACATTTTCCAGCCACCTCTGCTTGTTGCATACATGGTTTAGTATTCAGCATATTCAGTTCTGCTTTTTTTGTGTGTTTGTCTAGTGTCTATGAAGGCAAGATGCTGAGAAATGTGGAAAATAGAGGAACATAACTGCAGGGAATGGAGAGCGGTGTGGAGCAGGGTCAGCTGTAGCAAGATGCAGCTGGCAAAGACTCATGGAGCCTGATCAAGCCGTCCATTCAAACCTGTACATGTGTCCCAAGAACTTCAGGGGGATAGCCTTTGTGATTTTTTTTTCACATAATTAAGGTTGTATTGGGTTCTTAAATCTCTGTATAATCCAATAAAGAAAAAAAAATTAAAAGTTTTGTTAAATCCCCTGCATTAGAAGAAATCCTTCAACCTAGCTGTTTGTCTCAAAAAGCTTTGTAGTGACTGATGCTCATGTTTTGTAAGTGTTCCCTAAAAGCCATTATTCATCAGCACAGAGTTCAGCACAGTCAAATGAGAAATTCACAGTTTGGAACTGTATTTCTGAAAAATCTTGCATGTCCATTTCTTCCCTTGGCCAGCTAATATAACCAACCCAAACATTTCTCTGTTGCTGCCTGTTCTTGCCTCCTTAACCTTATCATGCATGATATGAAATGGTATATCAGCTGACAACAAACCTAGATGTTTGTATCTTCAGTAGCATCATTTGAATGAGCTACTCTGACCAAGAGACTTCTGTTTGTCTTCTAGGGACAGGTATTTCCATGCTCTTACCACACATCATGTTGCAATTTCATGGTTCTGCTTCTGAAAATAGTTTGCTTTAATTTCTCTCTGTGAAGCTAGTCAGACCTCAGTCCTAAGTGTGCATGTTGCAAGAGAAACTTTGCCTTGAATGTAATTGTTACTTGCACCAGGTTAGAGATACCAGTGTACACCACAATTGTGAAAGTGACAGATCGCTGTGTGCTTAACTAAGACCCATTTGCAAGTTGCTAGTTGCACCAAATGTGTTTAAAATTATTAGAAGTTGGTCTGTTTGTTTGTTTTGTTGGGGTTTTTTATCTCAGACATTCTAAATCTTTGAATAAAACCAAGTGGGTGTATTGATTTCTGAAGTTTTACCACACTTTCACAAAAGGATTTCTCCAACTATTTCCCTGTTTCCAAGCAACCTTGCTGAGGAGAAAGAAAAACTGAACATTGTGCTAACAGATTGACAAAAAACTTTGACAGCTATTTTTAACAAATGTGAATCTAAATTACTGCACCAACCAGCTTCATTCAAAATCTGTGATCTCAGCTAATATAATACCTCTAGTTTATTTCTTTTCACTTTTTCCCAATCCACAGAAATCAGTCCATATCTATAATTACTGCCAGGGTGATATGGACAGACATGGTACTTGTTAAAAAAATGCCTCTGACAGCTCCTTCCCCAAATTGAGGATAATCTGAACTGAAAAGAAAAATTGATTGTGCGAGTGAAGACAGACAAATGAAGGCAAGAGTGAATTAAGTCTGCAGAGAACAGAAACATTGAAATTTAGTTTCTTTTCTCTTTTACAGACACTTTGGAGCTCAGCATCTACACAAGAGTGATCAGTCCTGGATAGAGATAGGGGAACAGCAGTAAGTGTCAAGATCAAACAAAAGTCCAGCTTCCCTCAACGCAGGAGAACAAACCTCAGTAGGTGGTTCACTGCGCCCACGTAATTTTGTTCCCTGGGGAGCCCGCTTACTCTTCTTGAACCAAACTGTTTCCTTCTGCCTGCTGGCATCTTCCCACAATTTTTTGCTGTACACACAAAACTTGCCAAATGATCCTGTAAACCTTGTATAGTGAGAAAGCCCTTCTGTCTGTTGTTGCCTTAGATGGTGGTCCTATTGTTTTAGCTCTGACCCTCTCACTGTGTAAAGTCCAGTAATTGTTCTTTGTGCTAAAATGGAAATATGAATGCTTAACATATGTTGTAACTACACCCCTGATTATGAGCTGACATAGGCCCTTGTTAACACTGGCCAGAAGGATGCTTTCACTTGAGACCCAAAGAGCAATGGTTTGTTGGTATCTATCTGAGTGTGACCCCAGTCAGACAGTGCCAGCTCTTGACCTGTCCAAGGGGCCAGGCAGGGCAAATCAGGGATTGGGAGCCCTAGGTGAGGCTAGATTTCTTCCAGTTTCGTAACAACTAGAGCATTGTCTCACACAAAAGTATAATCTAGTATAGTATATTATCATTACCCTATATTAAAAATATAATAATGAAATATAATGCAATATTTTATTCTGATGAACATTTGTTTCTTAAAGGTGTTGTGAGTTGGCAATGGGCCAATTTTTTTTTCATTTCCCTCCCCCCTTACACAATTGCTGTAAGCTGAGATAAGGTTTATGCAGATGAAAGAGATCTGATATGGGGGAAATAATATTAGGATTTATTACTTAATAAAATACAAACTAAAGAACTATATATATACAACAGTTTTAACTAGGCAAAAATATTATACATTTATAAAAATACCTCTCCCCCCTTCGGATTAGTTCAGGAGGAGAAAAACAGTCTCTTTTTCTACTTCCAGAGCTACAGGTCTTCTAAAACAATTCTGCAGCATTTGAAAGTTTTTCTTCTGTTATCTTCAGGACAACACCTCCTATTCGTGGCAGTGGGAACTTTCTCTTTCTCTCTCTCTTCTGTGTCGACCTCAGGGCTGGGCCTACCCCCTCCTGGGCTAAGACCAGAGGCTGGGGGTTACCCAGGGCCCTGTGGGGTCCTCCATGGACTGCAAAGGAGACACTTGCTTTGCCATGGTCTTTCCCACGGTGTCACAGGGGATAATGGCTTTTGAGTCCATCTTTATTTCCTGTGGGGTCCCTTCATCGGGCAACAGTTCTTCCATTCTCTGCTATCCCTTAGGGTCACAAATTCAGCTGCACCAGCATGGATCTCTCAGTGAGATCACAAGATCCTACCTGAGCCGAAACCACTCCAGCATAGGTTCTCTTTCTCCACAGGCCACAGGTCCTTAGTAAGACTCTGTTTCATTTCAGGCCTTTCATAAAGTTGCAGCTTCTTTGTGCATCCACCTACTTCAATGTAGCTCCTTTATGAGCTGTAGGGGAGACTCTTGACTTTGTAATCTTCCACAGACGGCAGGGATTTTAATTTTCAGGGGTTTTTTTTCCTGCTGAAGGGAGAGAGTGGGGGGAGAAGAAGAAAAAACTCACCCCCCTTTAGGCATCTCTCTTTTCCAGCTACCAGCTTCGACCTTGGAAGGTTCTATTATCTCTCTGCCTGGAATTCTTTTTGCAGTAACCTTGTCCAGGCAGTTTTTCATTAAAGCTTTTCCCCCACTCTGTTACATGTCTCAGCCAGGAGGGCTTCAATGCCACAACCTGCCCCTGGCCCATGGCCGGGGAAGGAGGGAGGCCTGGCCCCACTTGGGGCCTGCTGCCTATCCCTACATGGCTCCTTTTTCTCTTGCCACCTCGTGGCTCTTATCTCTTCTGCATCACAGCCTTATCTTCCGTTTTCTTAAACATGCAATTGGCAGAGGGGTTATTAAAACTTTTGATTGGGGATTTTGCTCCAGAAATCCACTTGGCAAAACTATTTTCAGTCCTGGAGGGGGGCAAACCCACCACAAAAGGTCAATAGAATACTGTCTGTTGTACCCCAAAATGGGTCTATGGTGCAAGCAGTTCAGAACAGGTGATCACCACCAAAACCAGTAAGTCTGATTCTCTTCCTTCTGTACTTAAGGCAGTATTCCCAGGAAGAAAAATTAAGTACCACCTGATGAAATTTTGTATCTTCTCTATGCTGATTTACATAACTTTTAAGTCTAGCTAAGGAACAGTAAGATAATCACTTAATGCAAATGAGCTAATGAGGGTGCTGTTTGGGATCTGATGTCAGTGAAGGTAAACATCATAAATCTCTGCTGATCTGTTTCTCTTAATGTCATGATACATTTCCTCACTGGTTTTGCTTTCCTGTGGTAAAATCCCTGGGATTTTCAGTATTTTAGTGTCTTATCTTTACCTCAGATATGTTAGCAGAAATCTGCCCATGTCATACTGAAAAACAGTTGTGTCCTAGTGTATGTAGCATGTTTTGGTAGACATTAGCTGTAGGGCTTCCATATTGAATAATACTTCAGAAATTAGGATTATGTTGTTTCTGAATTGCTTTGTGCTCTAATCAATGACACTGGATTATAGTGTAGCCATAAAATTAAGTATTTTATTAGAAATTTTTAGCTATAGAATTTATGTATTTTAGACTAAGCATTTTAGAAGGACAGTGCTAGCCATAGAACTCATGAATTTTAGTAAGGTTGGAAGTTCTCAAAGGAAAGTGCATAGTTTATCATTTCTTGTGAAGATCCTCTACAGGCAAGAATTTTGATAAAAACAGTGACAGCTCTTGTGAAGAGAGTGATAGAAAGCAAGAAGTGAAGAAGGCAAAACAGATCCATGAGACTGGGTTTAAGCCTTGAACCAATTCCAGAAGGCATGAAACCATGTCAGAACCAAGGAGTCAAGAGAAGAATGTAGGAGGAAAGATGTTGGTGCTTTTCACCAGGGGTCGCTTTACAACCTACAAAGCAATTCGAGGGGGGCATATGGTGGGTGGAAAATGGGTTGTAACAGGTGAGATATGTAATTAGAGAGTTGTATAAAGTTATGAAACCTGTGGGATTCCAGGTGCATCCTTCAGAATTTTTTCCTATGCACCTACTGCTGAAATAAATGTGTGTGATTTTTGGTTTTCTATACTCAAAACAAATCTAAAGACATTCTTCTCTGAATTTTCGACATCAATAGGATGGTGTACAGGTCTCCTCTACTCTCTCCTGTTGCAACAATTTACAGCTGCAGGTCCTCATATTCAGTCCTTACACCACAGCCCTCTGTTGCTAGTGTGCAATGGTTCTCAATTTAACAAGGTCACTCAGCTGGTTGTAGTTGAAGCTTTTCCTGGGGTCCCATCACTGCTAATACATAATCCTTCAAGGGAAGCCAGTTGACTTAATCATTTTGAATTTCAGTAAAGCTTTTGATACTTTCTCTCCCAGGATCCTTTTGGACAATATGCCCAGCACATAGCTGGATAAACACATCATGTGGTGGGTGAGCAATTGGCTCGTGGATCAAGCACAGAGGGTAACAGTGAATGGGGTAACATCAGATCGGTGACCTGTCACTAGTGGGGTTCCACAGGGATCCATCTTGGGCCCTGTGCTCTTCAACATCTTCATAAATGACTTGGACACAGGACTGGAAGGGATACTAAGCAAGTTTGCAGATGACACAAAACTGGGAGGAGCTCTCGGCTCCCATGAAGGCAGGGAGGCCCTGCAGAGTGACCTCGACAAATGAGAGGACTGGGCAATCACCAACCAGATGAATTTCAACAAGGGAAAGTGCCAGATTCTGCACCTGAGATGGGGCAACCTGTGATGTACAGACAGACTGGGGAATGAGATGCTGGAAAGCACTGACATGGAAAGGGACTTGGGGGTCCTGCTCAGAGGCAAGTTGAATATGAGTCAGCAGTGCCCTGGCAGCCAGGAGAGCCAGCCGTGTCCTGGGGGGCATCAGGCAAAGCATTGACAGTCAGTCGAGGGAGGAGATTGTCCTGCTCTGCTCTGCACTGGGGTGGCCTCACCTTGAATATTGTGTGCAGTTTTGGGCACTGCAATATAAGAAAGATATTAAGCTCTTAGAATGTCCAAAGGAGGCATAAAGATGGTGAAGGGCCTTGAGGGGAAGCCATATGAGGAGCGGCTGAGGTGACTTGGTCTGTTCAGCCTGGAGGAAACTGAGGGGAAACGTCATTGCAGTTACAACTTCCTTGTGAGGGGAAGAGGAGGGGCAGGCCTTATATTAAATAAAAACCAATGACAATCATGTTCTTCCCCAGGTTAAAATAGAAACTGTGGATTTGTTAATTGTTTTTAATATAGAGGAAAAGGTTTTATGTTTTTCTGTAAAACTATAAAAGTTTTCCAAAATATTTTAAGTGCATAATTGGCCTGTTTGGGCAGTATCATTTTCATTTTCAAAACAAAAAAATAACTTGAGAGGAGTTGGAAGTACAAAAATTATACTTTGTTACTTGATGTTAGTGCTCCCATGGACAGGACAAACTCTGTAACATGCAAAGCACAGCCATAAGACTTTAACACAGAAATTGGAAAGGCAAGAGAGACATTTCTAGTCTGTGGAAATTCCTTTCCCCACATTTGGTATGAACTCATATAGGCAGGTAAGTAGAACCCAAGGCCTCCCGGGTCTAAGTTTTGATTTTAGAATATGCAGCTTCACTGTAGATAGTTATGTGGTCACAGTAAAATACTTAGTGGTCTTAGCCACCTAAGGCATGGGTCATTCATAGCTTCCTTTTAATACCAGTAGAAAATACTCATCTCTCTTAAATATGAGTCAAAGTGCATGGAAAGTTCAGCAGCTTTGTGGTACTCAGGATACATGTGTCCCAGGTAGGCTGAGTGCTGGATTGCCTCTTAACCTCTCCTTGAGCAACACTTAGTTTAGACAAATTTCTTCATTTTGGAAAAGTACAGATGGCATATTGAAATAATGCTTCATTTGCCGTAAAGATGCTTCATGTGGGCCTGTTTCAAATAATCAATTTGATGTAGGTAGGAAAATCATTTTAATCTTTCTCTACACAGTCTCTGCACTTTATTCTTTCTCAGCAATAAAGAGGCCAGTGGGTGGCAGAGCAGCACATCACAGGCCAGGAATCAAGTAACACTGGTAAAGAATGGTGAGCTCGGCAGAAAGTGTCACATGAAACATATTCTTAAATGCATCTGAGTGTTTGGGATTGAGAGAAAATGGTACTTTGCACCAGGCATCTCAGTTGTTTCCTCATTGTTCTGAACTGACTGTCCTATTTTTCAGTAAATTAAATTTTTTTAAACATAATTCATGATTTTAAAAGAATTTTCTTCTTTCCATGTCTTACCTGCTTAATGTGACAAAGAGGCAGGCATAATAGTACGTTTCCTGACAATCTAAGGCAGAAATATACTGTGAGATACCTTTTAGGCTTCTGAGGAGTTGTTGTATTCCATATAGTGTGAAGACCTCCCTCCACACTGTGTAGCAGTCTTGATTTTTTGTGCTGAGCAGAGTAAAGGTTTTTACACATATTTTCTGTCACCAGAGCATTAGATATAGATATTAAGTACTGATTTACCTGAAATAAATTCAATTTTTTTGTTAAACACTGAAAATACTAGTTTTTAGACACTTTCATCTGTGTATCTGCAGGAGGAATATTTTTAGTGGAAATCCATATTTTTCCTTGGTAAAAAAGCAACCAAAAAACCAAAAACAAAACAAAAAAACAAGCATACAAACAAAACACCCCCCCCCCCACACACACACACACAAACCTTTTCTAACTTCAAACCATAAAATATAACAGTTTCTTTCTTATCTTTACTACAGGCAGCTGACTTTCTTTACCTCCCAAGTTCCATGGAAAATATTATCTTGAGTCATGGTTTGTCTTTTTCTTTCCTTTTCTTCCTTAAAGACTTTTTAGTTATTCTTCCTAGTGTTCTTTATCCTGAAAAAAATGAGGTACATGGCAGTGTGCTTTAGTTGCAGAGAGGAAGAAGTTCAGTGGAAAGACAACTGGATGCATGTAGCACTGTTCTGTGTGAAAAAGAGGATGAAGAACAGTATCTTTACTTTACACAATCTCTGTAGTCAATTGCAGTATACAGAGTGCAGCCCTCAAAGCAAGGATGTCTAGGTGCAAGTGGAAAATGCTACAGAAATTCCATTTGTCAACATAAATCTTCAGTGAAAACATGTCCTAGTAAAACAATTTCAGTAATACTAAGTGACTTTTACCTAAGGTTCATTTCTCAAGGTTGTTTCAGATAGTGTTAAACAAGGATATTGGTTTTTGACTTCCAGTGCCAGAACATGCACATTTTCAGTAATCCATAAATTGAGAAATCCGCTTACAGAGATCAGTGGGAGCAAAATACACAGGTGTTCTTGGAAAGCAGCTGTATCTGTGCTATATATTTAGGTCAAACTGTAGTAGAGATTTCTAATTTTTCTGAAGTTCTAAGGAATAATGAAATATGGAAACAGATTTTCTTGGTTTGAGATAAACAAAAATTATATATCAGAAAGGAGCCAACAAAATAATATGAAAGAATATTATTAAAACTCTAGACATATTAAGAAAAAATATGTGTGCAGTACATCACATATTGTATTATATCATATTTATTATATTAATTACCTGATGGAAGACTCCAGATTATATGATCTTGTCAGCTGCCCACAGTTAGAGATGCAATGACTCAACTCTGAGAGCAGAATTGCTGTGGGAGATCCTGAAAAAATGATACATATTAATTATGAAAAAAGGGGACAATTTAAAAAACATACTTTGATATTCTTGCCTGGGCAGAAGTCTTGTTGTCACTCTGACTAACAAATCAAATGCACTAAGGCTGACTCATATCCAGGAGAAAGATGCAATTTCAGAAATACACAGCAAAGTTTGTATTTCAAAACCAAGAATTCCCAAGTTTATGTAGCTACAGCTAACTAATCCAGTAACCTGAATCTTACTTACCAGAATTCCCATGCTTTTCACTTTAAAAAAGTTGAATTAATTAATGAAGCAAGACTTTGACCTTTGATGTTTCACTTCATTAAGGATTCCTCAAAGTCCTATGAGGAGGGAGGCACAACTTATTTGTTAGAAAGCTACATGGTGTGATCTGCAGTTCAGCTAAAGTAGTTTATGCCACCCGCTTTCACACTCTTAACAGCACAATTAACATATCTTACAATGAAGCACATAAAGAAAGAAAGACTATAACACGAAGCCAGAGAAAACAACCATACTATCTCAAAAGATGTGTTTATTGAGGAGTGCAAGCCTTTTGAAAAGATTGCCATAATAGAAATGTGCCCCTCTAGTATTCTTGTGGTTTAAAAATTACTTGCACATCATCAGTCACTATTGCCAATGGCAAAGATATGTTGCCATGGCATCTCAGTTGTCCTTTTTCATTATCTTATTGCCTTTTGGCCACCTAAAGAGCCTTCAGTAGAAAATAAAAAAAAAAGCTTTGGACCGTATAATAGCAGACTACACTCTGTAAATGTTGCATAAATATTCTATGATTAAACCATATATCATATTTCAGAGGCAAGTAATTACTTGTATCATTTGCTATTCCAAATGTGTGGAATCTGAGCAGAACATTTTAATTAGTAGCTGAGGCCTTTGGTCTCCAGTTCCCAGTATATCCAATTGTTGTATATCCAATTTATCGAGGCTGGAGATGCCCATACAAAAATTCTACACATTGTGTATCATAAACTTAAGAATTTTTGCATGTAATGCACCAAATGAATGTGGAAAGCTGCCTATGATTTGATCTAACTCCAGGTTATGAAAGCCAACGTATGGGCCCCAGAGCATTGTTGTGTGTATTTCATTATCTTTCTGAGCTGACAAGCATTTTAACCTGTATTTTGCAAATTGAAAAAAAGAGTTCTGTTTCTAAAAGGGGAAAAATATCAGCTATAAATAGTCTAAAATGCTCATCCCCTTCAGTTGTAACCATTATGCTTGGCACATACGGCTCTTCTTTTAATCTTCTCTGTACTTTTTCATATAAAGTGCAGAGGATAAAAAAAAAGTGCTGCTCTATTATGTTTCAGGAAATTTGCAGTAAGTTTCCGCAAGGCTGTAGGCTAGCCAGTCTGGAATATTAAAAACAGAGTACTGTGTAACACAGAGAACAGATTACATAGCTTTTGTCAGCTGCAGAACAGTCTGTGACTGAAGTCTACTGCAGAGTTCCTGCTGAAGGACTGGCAGAAAGTTATTACTTGGAGCTGGGCAGCAGAACGGCTCTGGGAGAGCAGCCTACCGTTTTGGCAGCTGTTTCAGACCTGAGTTGGGTTTTATTTTGTCAAACCAAACCTTGTATACATTTATAGTAGTGCATAAAATTGGCCAGGAACCATTCTCTGGCCTTGAGGACAGAAGGCATGGCTTGGTTTAAATCCATGTAACTAATCTCTTTTATCCTCCCAGATTATGTTCACCTATGCATCCCCTTTAGAGCAGTTAATGTCCTATGGTTATTTCAAGGCATGCCAAAATACTGCTTTGGAGAGGACTAGCTGGTGGCAGACAAGTCAGGCCAATATGCAGACACACCTGCTCCAGCCTTATTCTGTGTACTAAATTTGGGGCAACATTTTCACCCAGGTCCCACTATGTAAGTGAATATAGTATATAGAGTAGATGCAGTATAGATATTTCCTTTTTTTTTTTTACTTAAATTTTATTTTTAAGTGTAAGTCAAAAGACTATGCTGAAAAAGGAGCAACACCTACTAATCTTTCAATTTCTAATCTTTATAGTCAGAATGAATGTCACAAAACTGGCAATAAGAGCTTTTCAAAATACTTCTCCGGAATAGGAACTATTTGGCCTTAAAGAGCTCGAGTAGATAACTTTCCCTCTTAAAGTCACTCAAGGTAATCTTTCACAATTTTGATGTATTAAACCAGAATCTTGTGAAAACATGCAAGATTTCAGATGGGGATAGGGGGTCCTGTGTACTAAATTTCAGCCCTCTGACAATGAACATATTTCCCTCACCTTTGTAGATCCTTAGAAATAGTCCCTAAATCTTCAAGACTAAAATACTCGGGATAGGATAGGATAGGATAGGATAGGATAGGATAGGATAGGATAGGATAGGATAGGATAGGATAGGATAGGATAG
>JAWWLV010000100.1:34879354-34903181 GCA_035041135.1 Platyrinchus mystaceus | reverse complement strand
GCGCAGGCTGTGTCTCACCTAAAAAATCCATTGCGCAGGCTTGAAAGGTAAAAAAGACCTTTCCCAAATCTTCGTTCACGAAGACTGGCCACATTTTATATCCTGGGCAAAGATTAAGACTTGTCTGGCCATCCAGAAGGTACATATGCATCAAAGCAGATGTGCACTGCTTTATAAATGACTGTAACATATTAATAAAAATAAAAGGGAAAGGCTGCTAGATTCTGTATTCTATAATTTATTAGACTTTTCTTTTCATGTTCTGGAAAGAACTAAACTTGGGAACTCTTAGGCCTGATAGCACCTGAAATACATAGGAATGGGAATCTGGAACTCACAAGAGCAAAATAGTTCTAAAGACGAATAAATGGTATTTGCTAAGGAGTAAATGGTACTTTAGGAAAAGTTTAGAGGGAAGAAAAAAATGAGCAATTTTTAGCCATTTGCCCACCACCAAAACTTTCTCAAAATCTTATATTCACCAGTAGAGAGCAGGCTGATCTCCTTGAAATGGCTCTTCTCCTTACTTCTTACACACCAAGGTGGATTAAATGCTACTAGAAATATGTTTCATTCCTTTATAATGTTAAGTTTCCTTGTAAATAAACCCCACAAGTGTGGTATACAATGGTGAACAACAGAGATCCTTAGGTTCAGAAAGTAAAATATCTTAGTAACACAAAATGAGCAAGTCTGAAAGACCAGGTTGTGCCTTTCCCATTGCTGCCACTTTTCTCTCTTTTATATAAAAATGAAAAGCAACTTTAGGATTGCATCTTGTGTCAATAGCTAATGTTGAAGACAGAATATGATAAATATTTTCTTTAATAAGCTGTTATCCTGGACCAAGTAAACAAATCTGATAGTGTAACACTAAGAACTCAGAATGAGAGTAGGATGACACAGTTTATGGAGAACTTTTTCATATTGCACATTGCACAATCTCATCAAGACATATTTGGGGTATAGTGTCTTGGAAGTAAAACCAACTCATGATAGTCCCATGGGCTGGATGGCAGTCATGTGCCCCAAACCAGCACTGACAAACCTTTGTTAGCCTGAAGGCCAGTGCCGTGTCCCAACACGTTAACTGGGGTATCTCTCCTTCCCCTGCTATTAGGTCTTCAGACTGTATTGCCACCTTAGTGTATTTAACGTGGAAAAATATATAAATAACTCATTCATGGAACACAGCAGCATCTAGCAATACTCAAATATATATCTGGAAATGGTCAAGCCAGGGTTGGATGCGGTTTTGAGCAACCTGGTGTAGTGGGAGTTGTCTCTGCCCATGGCAGGGGTTGAAACTAAGTGTTCTTTAAGGTCTCTTTCTACCCAAATCATTCTTGAATCTATAATACAGAGAGACATAGAGGTCCTGGAGAGAGTTCAGTGGAGGAATACAAAGATGCTTAGGGAACTGGAGCGTCTCTCTTCTGAGGGAGCTGGGCCTGTTCAGCCTCAAGAAGAGACAACAGAGAGGGTACCTCCTCAATATCTGTAATTGTCTGAAGGGAGGGTGCCAAGATGATGGAGCCAGGCTCTTCTCAGTGGTGCCAAGCAATACGACAATAGGCAACAAGCAGAAACTGATGCATAGGAAATTCCACCTGGACATGAGGAAAAACTTCTTCACTGTGTGGTTGACTGCACACTGGAACAGATTCCCCAGAAAGGTTGTGGAATCTCCCTCACTGGAGATATTCAAGAACTGTCTGGATGCAATCCTGTGCCATGTGCTCTAGGTTAACCTTGCTTGAGCAGGGAGGTTGGACCAGATGACCCACTATGGTCCCTACCAACCTGATCCATTCAGTGATTCTATGATATACAGAGTGTTGAACAAACCTCTAAACGAAGATCCCACTGTCACTACAGCCTGAGCAACTGATTGTTTTCTGGTCTCAGTCTTATTTTCCATTGCACACGTTTAAATAGATCTTATGCCTCCCTATAGCAGAGGTGTAGGCACTCCTTAATCACTGATAATTTCCGCAGCAGGAAGCAAAGCTTTTTTGGCATACAGAGTTATCAATGTTTACGCAGTCATTCAATTTAATTATTGACCATGACAGCATTTCTTTCAAGGCATTACCTTTCTTAGATGGATTCCCCTTCTCCAGCAGGATGGTGTTACGCTGTGCATTAAGAGGTGTTCTACTAATCTGGGACATAGGACTTCTTGAGTTTGGATAGTGAGAGGCTAATGAATGGCCCATTGCTTCTTATGGTTTCAGAGTCCTTTTCACCTCCTTAGAAGAAAATGTATGTCTCCATGTAGGAGTATTCCATTGCCCTTTCCCACCTTTGTGCTTCCTGTATCACATAGTTTTCTTCTTAAGTTCTTTTTAACACAGAAGGGTACGGTGCCATCCCCTGTGATTCTGTTAAGTTCAGATCTATCACAAGGCAACAGTGTGTGGGAAGTTTGCTGTAAACAGAAAGGCACTGGGTTCACTGCTAGTGAATAATTGCAGTTGTAAGGTATTTGTCCCAAAACAACAGCTAAGATTAGCTTTCACAGAAGGAAGAACAGGGTGACTCACTACTAAAAGGCAAAGGTACTAATCAAAGGCAACTTTAGCAGCCCTGAAATGCAACTTCCTCAGTGAGAAATGTTCTGTCACGCTGGGGCAGAAGAATAGAACCTGGCATAACCTCATTTGGAAGTGAACTGCATCTCCTAGTCTGAATTGCACAGAAAGTAGAAGAAAATACAATGTAGAAAGTGTAGTCTAACTGAAGAGAGAGGAAAGCAAGAGTTGTGTGTTGGACTAAATGATCTAAATTGTATTACTGAGATACACATGGTGATGGTTCCCCCTCACTTTTGAGTACCCCAAAACAAATGATGAAAAGATTCAAGACTAACTACAAGGAGAGCTGTTGTCTTCCTGCAGCCCTATGACTCCTACATCAGGAGTCTTTTATCAGCATACCTTCTCTAATAGGCTAACAGGCCTCACAGACTTCCAGGTCTGGAAACAGGCAACAACGATAGTCTCATCCTGGACAAGAAAGACATTTCAGCTCCATTCTTTCTGCTCCTTCACCCTGCCTAATGAGTGAAAGGAAAACATTAGTTTTGGTGAGGCAAGCCTCGTCAATTCTTTTCATAAGTGTTGAAACAAAATTAATTATTTCTCTTACTACAGCCATTATCTACACTCTACAGCAGCCAGTCACAACAGTTAAGAAGGCCAAATGTTTGAGTAGGAAAGAACTGGAAATGGACATTGCTGTCCTGATTTCCTCACAGGAGGTCCGCTGGGTCCTTTTAAGGCCTGTGTAGGAGGCTTTGCTGAGAAGCATGATGGCTAAAGGAGTCAAGAGGTAAACGGTGGCAACTATGGGTATAACTTCTGTTATTTTGTTCTTCTATTCAAAAACTATATGAAAATGCCTCCTCTCTTTCATGGTCTGCAACTGAGATCATGTTGTAGAAACACCAGTAGTAATCTCTTCTGTTACGAACATGGTATTAATCATTGATCTTTCTATTCTTCTTTAGGAGGCACCGAATTCATTCCTGTATGAACAGTCACATGAAAATCTTATGCTCCATGTTTTGATTAGTCTGCAAATGCTGAACTGAGGTTGCTCTTTTGCAACTGAGGTTGTATCCTTTAAAACTACATCTGAGGCAAGAGATTCTCCAAAAACTCTTTAGTTGTCAAAACACATATAACATAGATAACACGTGTATAACATATATAACCACAATGGAAATCTGCCTCATTTGATAGATTTGTTTTTGTTACCGACTTCCTTGATACTATCTATTTTATTCATGAGGCACCAATTTTTTCCATGGTCTCATCATCATTATAAACACCTGTTTTTCTCATGCCCATTTATTTGTCAGTGACATTGTTCCTTGTGCTTCGCTTTAGATTCATAAAGAGCCAGGTGCTAGAGTGTGCCCTCATTCTGTGACACCAGCTTCCTATGAGGCAAATAGGTTTTCATGAGCTGTAATCAGATTACACCTTCAGAGTGACTGATAAATGTCAGGAAGAAGAAAGGTCAGGTGTCTGGTACTGCAAGGTCACTCTAATGATCTCTGTTAACAGAGGAAATCAGAGATCAGGAAATCATCATTGTCTTCTAGAAATAATGTCTGAAAATCATAATTAAAATAGGAAAGGGCTCAACATGCATTATATTAGGATTTTCACAGAAAATTCAGACAAATGTTGTCAGTGTACCTACTGATTTCTAGGATTACTGAAAAGAGGATCACAGGCCAAGGCTCCAAGTTCCTTGTTCCCAGATTTGATAGACCAAGAGAAGTTCCTAACTGATGGTCTAAGGCTAGAGGAAGAAAGCACAGGGCTGTACTAGGTAGCAGCTCTGACCCTGGTCTGTGTAATCAGGCAGTACACTGAGGCCTAGCTGCCTGAGACAGAGCCCAGGTGCTGGGAAGTGGTCAAGGCAGAAAAAGCCTCTAGCAATCAAAAATAGGAGGGTACTGGACAGGAAACCAAGCCAGATGAAGAAATACACAGGAAATAAACTGGATGAAAGGGAGATAAAAACAATATAATATAGGAAAAAAAAAAAGAACAAATTTCAAAATAAGAGTTACACAGCATTAGACTCTCGGTAGCGCACCTGTAATTCCAGAGTGAAGAAATACCAGTGGAGTCATCAAGGGCACACATTGCGTCATGGAAGATTTCTGTCACCTCTACCATTTCCTCAGGATGCCTCTACCTTGTTGAGAACCAATAAAGATAGTTCAGACTGTAAGGAACTGTGACTTACATGCCACAACTCTCTAAAATATTTAATAAACATAATTGATATAGCAGATATGAAAGACATCCCCATGTAGATAAAATTGCATGAGAAAAGTGTGTATTTTACCAGTTTCACATTGGGGTGAAGAGGAAAGAACTGCTAAAAAATCTAGAGCTATGACCACACCAGAATGCTCAGCAGTAAAGTATGTTAGTGTTTTCCTGGAAGCCAAACCCTTGGTTCAGGCACAATCACAGCATCTGACCTCTCTGTTAACAACAAAAATGAAAGTGTGAAGTGTGGATGTGGCTTGCACACTGTAGAATGCCAGGTCTAATGTTTAACTACCCATAGTCCAGCTGGCCCGAAATCCTGGAACTGAGGTTAAATGTATGCACATGTGGAGCCACCACCTATCTCTGCACAAGAATGCATAGGGAAATCTTTCTTGTAGCACTGACAAGGACAATTACATTTCTTTCCAGGTTCTGCAGTTATGATCTGAAATACTTTTTTTCCCTTAGAATGATATTTTATGTCTGATCTTCATCTTTACTCTTCATTTCTGGTTTTCTGTGGTTTAGCTCTACCTTCTGCAGTATCGAAATTAGGTTATTGTCAAAAGGTGCATTTTGAATCAAGATTGCAAACATTCAGGCTCCTGGCAAACACAAAACACTCTTCATCTAGATCCTGAAACTTTTTTGTATCTACAGCACCTTTTGCCTGGTAAGGTTAGAAGCTTTTAGGTTACCACTAAATTTGTCTTTGCAGTAGCATCTATGTTGCCACATGTCAGAATCAGTAGCTTCAATTTAAAAAGACTCTACCCTCTTATGAAAATGTATAAGGTATTTAATGTTTTATTTTACAAAATAAAACTTTTTTTTTATTTTACAAAATATTTACAAACGTTTCATTTTACAAAGTTTTATTTTACAAATGTTTTATTTTCCAAAAGTCAGTATGATTTTATTGCCCTACACAGAACTCAAAGATTTTAATGTATGTTCTTCCTTTCCAGGCCAATACTAAATACAGTGGCTTTAAGAACTGGTGTCCTGGTTCTGGTTCAGATCATCGGACGGGCTGTGGCCAAGCCACAATTAACTGTTTCCAGTTAATTGTTGTTTCCAGTAAATTGCTGTTTCCAGTAAATTGTTCTTATCTCAACCCATGATTTTCACCTTTTTGTGACTCCAAGTCTCAACTTCATCCCTAGATCAGGAAGGGAGAAGGAGACTGCGAGGGAGCGAGTGAGCAGCTTCTGGTTTGGGGCAGTCTTCGTGGGGGCACTGAATTAGGGAGTACTATCCCTAAACCACAACAGCTGGTTATTTTACACTTTGAAAAAATGCATGAACTAATACCAATGACAGCAGAGAAATTGAATAAATAGAAATTTATGGGTGCCATGTCTTGCCCTACTTGGTGTCCTCTCCATGAAATAGTTGACACTGTGGTAGATTATCATTTCATAGGGAACTTGCTAATGAAAGCATTTTCTCTTGCACAAAAGTTTCAGGGCCAAATGGAAACAGCTGGTTGACTGAAAGTTTTAAGACCAAGGACTCTACAGGGGTACCTCAATTATTCTTCTCCACAGCACTGTCTTCCTGTGTTCCTATGTAAGATCAAATTCCAGTATCATCTTCTCTTTTTACCTGCCAAAGAGAGGGTAAAAAAATCCTCACTGCACCAATATCACTCCTTTGCTTGCTTGGTAGTCCTCATTTAAAGTCATGTCTCTGTTCCCTAATCCTACTGCACTTGAGAGGGAGGAAGTGAAGCTCAGTGAGGAGTGTGTAGAACTGAGGTTCCCTTCTCCAACCTGAGAAGTAGGACACAAGCATAAACAAAGCAAATAGCTCACTATCAGGTGCTGAAGGAATTTACCTTCTTCTAAGTTACATTCTCCTAAGCGGTGAATGCAGTGTGACCTAGTGAGCACAAAGAAGAAGACTAGCCACATAGCATTACTGTGTGCAAGCATAATAACTCCTTAAATTCCTTCATATTCTTAGGAGAGCACATTTGGGAAGTACTGTTTCAAGTGATATTTCTTTATTTTCTCTACCATTGCAAAACTAAGCCTTTTCATTATTAAAACTCTGTGGGTGCTAATTAATGGCTGTACAGACACCTAGCACAAAGTGGTTCCCACCACAAAGAACTGCCCCATGGCCCATGCTGAAGATGGTGGGACCACTTCTGCAGTCTTTCTTTTCAATATGGTGAAGAAACCACTAGCAGTGGTTTTCATATAAATGAGTCTCAGAAACAAAGATCGTCACTCACGGATGTTGCCATGATACTAAAATAGCATAGACCCTGGTCATTCTTGGGAGTGCAATCCCTGAATGTACACTAGGGTTTCCTTCTGCAGCCCACAGGTAGACTCACATCCAGCATTCACACCACAATGTTTGTTAAAACTCACCAATCTAACAGTATGTTCATTTGCTGAACCCTGAACAATACTCAGTGCTGAAGTAGCACAGCTGTGCCATATAATGTGCATCATACTGCTGATTTGAAGTTAGAGTGAACATCCATCCTATTTCTCTTCTTTCTACCAGGGTAAAGCCCTAACGACACATGCACCCACTGCTTCCCTACCTTCCCCCTCCCCATTACAGTGGTGCTGCTGGATGAGTGCACAACCATAATTCAGGTTTTGGATTGCTTTTTAGTGCCAGAAAAATGACACTTATGTAAGGCAGACCAAATGATAACTTCTAATAGTCCAATAAAATGATGGTGCTTCTAACATTTAGAGTCTGCTTCTAGTCCAATATTTAGGGGAAACTCCTATGGAGTTTAATAGGTAAGGACAAACTTTCTATAGAATGCTTAGAACAACCCAGAGAGCACTGTAACAGCGATGAAATTCTCCATTCATGGCTATTAGATGTTAAATTTCTATGGAATCTTACCGATTTTTTCCTTGTTCAATTCAATAAGATTTTTACATAGAAAAAACCTGTGCCTTTACTGCAGCCTACACAGACACAAGGCAGAGTAAATCTGTATTGTTTAACAGGAAGTAAAATTGCTACTGTTCTGTTACATGTAAGGTGGGAGGTCTCTGCTGCATAAATTCCAAGCATTTGATACTCAACAAAAATCAGTTCATACTAAACACAGCTGGTTCCAAAGAAATATCATTATAAGTTAGGTTTAACTAACAGCAACCTAAAAGTACTCCATGGTATTCACAGAGATCTCTCTAATAACTATCAGCCTTGCAAAAAAAAAAAAAAAAAAAAAAAAAAAAAAAGAAAAGAAAAGAAAAAAAAAAGACAAAAGACAACTCTATAAAAAAGAGTGTGAAGTTACTGTGCAAACACATAGGAAATCCATGCTCATTTTAAGCTCCATTAGCAACACAAAGGGATAGAAGCTGATACTCCACTTGACGGTAGCAGCAGTGCCAAGGCTTCCTCACATCAGAGGGGTCCGGGGCTCCTGCCAGAGGGCCTGCCAGCAGGAAAACTGGTAGTGATGTTGTGAGAACAAGAAGAGAAAATAAATTTTAAAAGCAGATACCAGGCCAAAAAAGCACATGAGGCTGTCTCTGTTCTTTGTGCATTAAGAACTCTGAGACCAATATGCATTTCTTCTGTGTCATGGAAATGTAATTCAGTTGCTCTCCATCCAGATACAACAGTTGCAACTACTGTGAGCAGTAATTATGTGGCAGAATCTTTGGACAGAGTCCTGTGATTGAAAATTCATAATTTATAGGCAAGACACTTGAAGAGAGAGTAAATATTGGTCTCAGAAAAATTTCTCAGCAGCACTGATCCTTACCGATGCTTTTTCCAGCCAAACACTGGCAGAACTTAATACGCCCTAAGACGACTTCCCTCTTTGTCCTATCTTCTAATCTCAGGACACACCACACAATCCAGGGTTTGTTTGCAGCCTTGTTTGAGAACAAAGATGAGGACATGGGTGCTCCAGAGCCATCTGAGTAAGGTCAATGCCAACCACAGATTCCTATATACATCACAGGTCCCCAGCCAGCTTTCCAAAATGATCCAAAGGTGAGGGATGACTGGCAATTTGATTTGCTATATATGAAAGGTAAATATAGTGAAAATATGGTACATAGATATTTCAGCACCTCCCAGCCTGGTAGGTGCTTTTAAATTGAATTTTAAATAGAACAGCATCCTTTCTTTTCCTATTGGCACATCGGAGGAAAAAAGCCTTAGAATCCCATTGCTGTGTTTAGCTTTGTCTTCTCTCAAACTGAGTCCCTGGTTCTCATTTGTTTCTTCTCTGTTTCTTGTTTTGATTTTTAGTTTGGTTTGTTTGTGTTTTGAACAAACTAGTCATACAGAGAGAAATTACTTTGTTTGATTCAATGTCTCTTGCTATGGGCATGCTGCCTTTCTTTACTGAATTTGTATTTTGACTATCAATATTATTGATGTTCCCAGATGTTTTTGTGCATGGAGTTCAGTGCATCTCACAACACCAGATATCTCTTTTTCAAGTTCTATATAAGAAAAAAGATGTGGGAAAAGATCATTTTCATATCATACAAAAACCATATATTGCAAAATACATAATCAATATAATGAAAAGATATAATTATGCCTAGTGTAGAGCTAAAATAGTGTAAACATGAGTATGCAAGGGAAATTAACATCATATCTGAGCAAAGAAACAGCAAATGTGATTCCCATAGTGCAGACATTAGGAAAATGGTGGGATGAAGCCTAAAATCATGAAATGAAGATGTCTTCAAGGGGAAATAGGGAGCAGATCTCCAGTTCAGGATAATCCTTGGCTCATCTAGCTAGTAGCTCACAATGCTCATTCAGACCCTGAAGAGGGAAAGAACTGGTCATTCTTCCTTGTACCAGCAGCTTGTCTCCAGCAGACACAGAGTGGTAATCCCAGGATTTTGGCAGGCGATTCCGGCACAGAGCCATGCAGTATTCATCTGGCCTTCTGACAAAAGTCTTTACTTCTTTCTGTAGAGGGTTGATTACCACTGCCTCTTCATTTAATCTTACTGCAAAGCTTTAACCTTTCTCACACAGAAAATGTAGAAAATTGCCTCCCCAAGCACCTATTCACCAGCCCAAGGTGCTACAATTCCTGAAGTGAAATGCCGCTGCCAGAGTGTCTTGTAATGACCATCAGAAGCTACTTCAGTAGCTTTAAGCAAAAGCAATTGTTTCTCATATATATAAAATAGAAAATGGTGCAGGCCCAATCCTGACCTCAGATACGTTTTGTTAAATCTGAAGGAACACCTCAATAGCTGTAAAAGGAGTGTAAACTCCAAGTGGTCTGTAGCCTGAACAGGGGCTACTGGGACTTCACACCAAGTCAATAAAGCTAACACAACAGTATTTTATTTCATTTAGGAAAAATGTCAGTGGCCACAAACATTTATTTTTCATGCTTACAAATATTTCAGTAACAATACACTTGAATAAAATACAAGCAAAGATGAGAAAAGGTTTGTTAGAAATCTGATTTCTGCTTTTGTGATAATTTTGTATTGAAGCCTATAAAAAAAAAAAAAAAGAAAGAAAGAAAAATCTCTCCTTTGTTGCCATAGCAATAGATTCCCAGGGTGAAATTATATCATACTGCCTTTCTTCTAGGTTTCTGCTATGTGAAATCACCACCCACTCTCGTTCATTACAGTCAATAATCAGCAAAACCTCCCCACCCCCAGCCTCTATTCTTCTGCATGTTTTGGGGTGGAGGATGTAATAGTTATTGTTTTGACAGGTGTAGAGAAGCCAAGTGAATTCTCAGTGTGCTGAGGAAGCACAGGCTGTGCCTGAAATGTTTCCAGTCCGGTCCCCTCTGACAATGCCTGTGAGCACCCGTCCATCTGCAGTCCCCATCTCTTCTGCACAGGCACTAACTGCTGGTGTCAGCTCTACAGCACTGCACTGTGTCTGTTTGGAGGGGTGGGAACAAGAACCTACGCTAGCCTAGCACTGCCAAAGCAATGTCAAATTTGATGTAGAACCCTGATTTTCTTAGGTAAAGTGCTATTGCATTAACTCAGTGTGTCACCTCTCCCTTGCACCACAGCAACTTCAAAATTGACACCTCCATAGCAGATCAGCAGGCCAGGCAGAGCTTGCAGAACACAAACCATAGTCTGAACACTGGAATGCAATATAATCTAACTTAACAGGCTTGTACCGGGGGGGAAGGTGGGGGGGAAATAATAAATCGAGCCTTCCATGCAATTATTCTGAAAGAAGGTGCAGTTACGACTCTCACACTGAGTTTTTAATCCTGCATTTAGCTGTATGGATATATCTCCAAGGTTGGATTCACACATGCTTTTTTTAACACTAAATACCCAAGTCATAGTAAGAGGTAAAGTTAAAGAATTAATTCATGTTAAATACTGACCTTGTTTAAATTACCCTGATTCCATTACTTTTGAGGGACCAAACCAGTTTATCATATTAATTCACCAGTTGAAGAACTAGGTCTGGATAAGTTTCTGACATTTAATATTACAGAATAGTTTTCACTTCGATTGAAATAGAGGTTAGTGTTCTCTAGTGTGTCTTCATATTTTCACTACTCATAAAAAGCAATGTAGCTGCATATTTACCAAGACCATTGAAAGGACATGAGTTTCCTCCTTCCTCCTCCTCCAGTTTCAGTTCTTTTCCATTACCACTGTTTTTACTCCAGAGTCAGAGGTCTTGGATGTATACTGAGCTACCAACACACCCACATCCCTTGCTTAGATTCAGGACTGACTCTCCAGATTTTAATAGTAATTTCTTATATTTAATCTGAATTTCCCGGTATGTCTTTGTTGTTTCTTTCATGTATCCTGACTATGTTTTTCTCTCATTGGACAGCTGGTAAAATACTTTTGTTTTCTAAATATTGGTGTGTACTGTCAAAAAAGAAGTGCTTTGAAAGTGCTTTGAATAGTATTATGCATTAGGTCTTTGAAACAGCATGATAGCTGAAGGTCAAAAAGAAAAAAAAAAAGAAAAAGAACTGCATGACAGAACTCTCTCCCTGCCTGTCAGTCAAATTCGTTGCTAAATATGGTTTCAGGTATAAGATACATCATTGTTAATGCATGTCTTTGTTAATTCAGGAATAAGGTATTTTGAATGCCTACTTCCCATTTAGTAATTCTCTGTAGATACAATGATATCTATTTAAGAAATATGGATATAAATAAAGTATGATTTTTGTAATGTGATTAGGAATGAAACATGTCTGAGAATACTAGAATAACATTCTGTATTTTAATGGTGGGCCCATGCTACTCCCGTATGTCTTAAAGTCATGAGTCTGGATTTGTAAAGGAGTCTTTATTTAAATACATAAGTAAGAATTTCACCCATCATTCGTCAGGATGCTGCTTGCTCAGATGCTCACCCAGCAGAGTGATTGCAAACGCTCCAGCCTGTAATCCGTGGTTTACTCCACCAGATTAGGTGTTCATGATATTATGTCTAGCATCTAGACCTCCACATCTGCTTTGGTGAATCTCAACTATAGATTCCTGAAAGAAGTTTCAATCCTAATGGATGACTGTGACAATCACTAATAAACAATACATTGGTTTTTTGCAATACATCAGTAGCCCCACTTGTAACACTTGTTCTATTTATAGCTGACAAGTCTCTAGGGTATTTGGAGAAGGAAGGTCCTTGACTCAGGATGTAAAATCCTACAGGGACAGTTGAGTGTGTAGGTATATGACCCCTGCTTTTCCTTTGAAAATTGCACAGAAAGAAAATAATCACTAATACATAGAACAAATAACCCATCATCCTAGAAGCTGAACTCATTAAGTCAGTTGTTCAGCTTTATCTATGAGACAACAATAAACCAATTTAAGGGATAGAACACTAAATTAATTGAAGAGATGCTGGGAAGGATTAATTAAGCTGAGAAAAATGGTTTCTGCCCTCCTTTTAACACACCCTGAATCACATGACATGGGAAGTGCTCACTATTGGCCCTCAACACCATACGTGCACTCTGTCTTACTTTGGAAATTATTGTTTTGTCCCAGAGTCCTGACTACACCATTTTTACTCCCATCTTACCCCTAGCAAAGAGGTGCTATCAGGTAAACTGTCATGACCCTCTGATCCTAGGCAGGTTGTTGCAGCCATCCATAGCAAGGTCAGATATACTTAGGTTGTGTTACCTTGAGCTAACAGTGCAGCTAGGGGAAATAAAGTGGATGGGGAGGGCCAGGGAAACAAAATGGAGGAGGTATGGCTGGGCATCACAGCCAGTACTCTTAATGCCACATAAAATTAGAGATCAACCTCAGAAATTGGAATTTCATTAGGACAGATTTTTTTCTATACCATAGGTAACTTAACTGACTGGATTACAGTGCTTAAACAATATGCAGCATCTCTTAATCAGCTCACCAAGGTTATGTGTCATTTACATAACAGAAGCCTCTTGTATTTTTTTTACATATCCTTTTGCTTGATGAATTCACCAGTTTACAAAACTTTCGTTGTGCTTCTGCCTAGCTGTCTGCATGGCACACACACACACAAGCATTCTGCAGGATCAGAGTATGTTGTGGGCAGCACCTTGGCAAAGGAGTCACACACAAAGGAAACTGAGAGCAAACTTTCAATTTCTCTCATCACAAATTACAGCACAGTTGTTTCATTACCTGCTGTAAGCAAGATAGGCAGATGGAATGTATGGGCATGAAGCATGCCAAACATGATTACTTTATCTGCCTAACATCTAGATGACAATTCCATGCAACTCCTGTTTGTTGTAGCTTCAAGCTTAGAGTTGTTTTGTTTTCAGAAATGCTCAAATACACTGAGCAAATGCTGCAAAACAGTTAAACACACGCCTTTTTTTATATGCCACTTATTTCACACATAGGCATTTCATGAATAGATGGAGAGTGCTACTCTTTTAACACTCCACCTATAGCTAGTCAGGGTGCCAGGCAGCTGATACATTCAGCCCATTTCATGATTTTTAAACTGCTGCCCTTCGTTCCCCAGTATATTGAGAAACCTGGATCATATACTCCAATGAAAGAAATCTCCCACACTTTCACCTTTAAATATCACCTGCTATATCTGTTCTGTTAAGTCTTGCATTATGAGCTGTTCTCCAACAAAAATTGTGACAGGGACATGCAGGCACCAGTGTGAAGATAGAGTTTTGGATCAGTGTACAGATTTTGAGATTTCTTTGGCAAATATTCTTTCAAAACAGAAGACACAATAATGCTAGCTCTAGTAATGAGATATTTAATGTGGACTCCACAGCAGTATATCTGTCATGCCACACCTCCTGAGACAAGAAAAATCTGGGCGGCATTAAAAGCATTAATTTAATTAAAAGCAATAATGGCTTTACATCAGATTTTCACAGTGCATTCTCAAAAGAAGGAAACATCATCATGTAGGTGTCTTGGCTTACAGGAGCTGACAGAAGCATTCTTAGAGTCTAAATGGAATAGGAAGTTACATGCTAGGATAACATCTTTTTTCAGTTATCATTGCTTATTTCAAGTCCGATACTGTGCAAGCCAGACAGATCCTGCAGACATGCATGTACACTTTAGTCACGTTTAGCTGACATGGAAAGCAAAAATGCTTCGTACCATTAAATACCATCCATGGTTTTGGAGTTAAACATAATATGCAGCCTGCACTTCCAATGCCTTAACTGTAAAATGACTAGATTAAATACTACTCAGCATTTGTTTCTCAGGATAAGGTTATAACAACCATATTAACATACTATGCCAAAGGAATTTGAACCCACAGGTGGCTTTGGCAGGCAGTGAACCAAGGCCAAGTGTCAGCAAGCACATTTCGCTTCTAACAGCTAACATCAGCAGGAAAGTGGTGAGAGAGGTTTGGCTGATTACAGCACCAAAAGATATCGCCACAGGCACTATCCTACCAACCTTCTCTGCCCTCCTCGTGGCTTTGTCTAAAGCTGGTTCTCATCTCTGATGAGAGCACTGAGTATGTGTTCAGTACCTACTAGCATAATTACTTAACACCTCACTGTTACAAAGGTGTAGCAAAGGATAATTAAAGGAAACAATGTTAGCAAAGCATTCGGGGAAGTAATTAAATAAATTTAATTATCCTTCTTAAATTTTTTCATCTGTATATATATATATTTGATAGTTTTGTTTGCCCTGTGACTGGAATTGTAGAGCCTTCCTTAGAAAAATAAAATTAAAAAAAAATAGGCTTAAAGACAGGACAGCAAGTGCTACCTCATGCTGTCATCCATTACCCCTGGATACCTACTGATCTGAGTAAATATGTTTTTGTTGTATCATATATTACTGTTGGATCTGATGAACTACTACATTTCAAAGCTGAGTGGCAGGAAATCCAGTGCATATTGCGCAAAAGCTAATGCAAAGCTTATTGTTTTATCGTAGCAAATGTTGTAATACATTATTATTATTATACATGCATATCACAATACTGAGATGTCAATCAAGTTCAAGGTTTATGGTGCAATATACTGTACAAATATGTCCTTCAATTTCCCTGTACAATGCTTGAAGTAGCATGGGAATTACGAAGGATTTCCAGCAAGAACTTTCCTGATTTCTTTCTAATGTGGATGTAGAATATTCTTTGGTTTGACTGAAGCAAATTTACCAAACATGCAGATACATATTTGATTGGCTTTGTTTTTGTAGGAAAACAAACTCTTTGAGCTCACAATTAAAAAGTCAAAAAACCAAAGAACTTACGCTACTTCAGAACATATATTTTTGTCTCACAGAATATGTAATCCTATATGCAACAAAAAGATATATTATTAAAAGTAATATTTTAACTAAATGTAACAAAATATATGTTTACCTTACTGAAATTACACATTAACACAATCTTTGTCAAAATGTTTTGACTTGAAGTAAATCTTCTTTTCAGAAGGAAACTGTTCTGCCAGAAATTTAATCATTTATGGTTTGTTTTATATTAAATAAACATATAATAACACAAAGACCAAATCTACATGGGAGAATTATTATAAGTCAAATAAATGTAATTGCTATTTAGCCCTGATTTTCTTTAGTGATTATTCTTGGGTCATTTGTCAGAGGCTTTAATAATCATAGTTTGGATTCAGGAAAAGACCCATCCACTGTAGATTTGAGTCTTCTTTTTTCCATTGGCAGCTTGCATATTCCAGTTGAGAAGAGCTTCCCTGTGGAGGCATCATCCCAGAAGGAATGGCATACATCTTCGTAACCCAGACTCTGTAAGTGCTTTTGCCCATTACTCCAGGCTTGGGCTTAGTCTCAGAAAGATGCTCAAACATATACATTTAAGCAGTCAAGTAATTAATCTACTATTCACTGGTCTAAGATAAGCATTCAGTGAATTGACTTGACAAATACAGGCTTCATTGGGTTATGTACATAGGGTCCCTGTACAATAAACAAATGAATTGACAGATCCTAGATTAGCTGTAAGTTTCTTGGGAGATGAAAGACCTTTTCTTTTCTTTTCTTTTCTTTTTTTTTTTTTTTTTTTTTTTTTAATGATGAACGGACATAAATACCTAGAGAAAAAAAAAAAAAAGCACTAATTATTCTGAGATGTTCTCAGAAGAGTGACGCTGATAATTTTTGATCAACTTGACTTCTATGTGTCTTCCAAAATACAGCAATCAAATGAGTTTTTGCAATTTTAAACAAAATAATGTTTTGTTTATTGATTGAAAGGCCAGGAAATTATTTCCCTAGCCTGCAAAATTTACTCTCCACCACTTAGTTGAGTCTAGTTACAGTGCTAAAAGTATTGCCTTGTGAAGCCACAGGTCCTACATTTTCAGCAGCTTCAGGTCTTTGTGAGAGGAACTGATATATTCAGTCTACTTTCTGAGGGATGTCAGATCTAATCACAAAAGTCACTGGCACATCTGGAGCTCCTTTTGTAGGAAAAGTGCTTTGAGTTTACCAAAACTGAATGTCTCTGTGACACTAATGATCACCTTCCAATTCTGGTGTCATCTCTGGTGTCTCTGATGGATAAGGAAGAGCAACTTTTAAGGGCAGCAACTAGACTGCACTGTGAGAAATTAAAATAGGGATGAAAAACCTATGAATCAGCACAGAGAATTTCACACACAACCCAGGAAATTGCTTCTATAGTCATGCAGAAAACAAATGCTGGTCTCTTAAAGAGAAAAATATACACAGAAGAAATAGTAGCCAGCCTAAGTAATTTATATTTGTTGCCATATTACTGTCTTACATTATCAGGAGAGATATCTTATCTGGATGTCAGAAACTAATCAGACAATAATTTTGAAAATATTTGTCCTGAAACAATACACTTAATATTCCTCCTAACTTCACGTGGAAAAGGCTGTGAAGATTCACGAGCAAAGTGGATGAAGAGTGCTACAAATCACTTGACCTGAAGAAACAATGTAGCTTTCTTTTCACTAACACTGGTTGAGGATACAGATACTCTCTGCAGATTTGAATTTTTTGTAATATTTACTAATGAACAAAATGTTTTTCTACACAGAAAAATGTGTATGAGCCATTTGACGTAGTAAGCTGACAGGCACAAATCACTCCTTTGAAAACACATTTGTTGTTATTAGTCTTGCTCCTGAGCCTCTTTCACACTGAAATAATCAGTATCGCTCTTGATTTACAATGATGTAAGTAAGGAGTTAATCTCACTTTTATTATTTGTGTTCTATAACAATAAGCAAAAAATACACATTAGTTTAAAATCCTGGAACCATGAAATCATGGAGATTTTGCTACTGAGTTTATTAGGGTTGGATTTCATCCATTGTGCTATTAAACATGTAGGAGTAAACCACAACCAAAATTGCTGTATTACATTGGACGGAAATTTAAAATTATTTATCCCTTTTACTACATGTATAATCCAATATAATTCTCATGAAAGTCGATGAGCATTTTGAAGGCATAGCAATAGCACTGGGTTTTCACCTAAGCTAAGTGTTCCCAGACTGCAAGATGAGTGCCAACAGGAATCAGCAAGCCCTTCAAAATCATACACAATGAGCTGAGTATTCCTCTGAAGAAACAGGAACAGTGCTTCATCTGGCAAACCTCTTCTTTCGTACCTATGTGTACCGCAGCATGGACGTGCCATTCTGGCTGTCTTCATTGGAGTGGGCCATGACTCCTCCTCATGCATACAAAATGGTGATGTGTTCTGTTGCTGCTGCCACAAGAGTATTCGAACATAACTCTCAGGTCCACTGAGGGGCCTGAACAACAGAATTCAGGCATTCCAGACCTAGACTGAGAGATGACTGCTGCAAGGTTTCCCCCTTCAGATACGGTTATTAAATAAAAGGGAAAAGAGAAACATTTTAAGCAATTCATTTTTCTGTTGTTCCTTTGTATCTTGGTAATTATCTCAGTTATAGTGTATTGATTCCAATGTGACACTGCTTTACTTGAATCAATAGCAAAATTTCATTTGCTTCAGTTGCTTCAGAAGCGGGCCTGGGACATAAGGAGTGATACTGAATTGCATGTATGAGCAATGCTTGCAATGCAAAATATATACAAGGTACAGAAAGTTTTAATCTTGTATGAGGTCAGGACCACCATAAAACATACCAAAACAAAGTGAAAAACATCTGAAGATCAAGAAGGCTGGAGTGCTGGAAATTCCATTGACTGGCTACAGTGGTTCTCATTTTCAACAAAGGAACAATCTCCAAAACCAAAATGAACTTCTGAACCCGTATCCACTGTTTGTTAAAAGCCTGGAGTTGTGTTGGAAATCTGACAGCCTAAAGTGTGTGAGTCATGACTTTGAAAACCTGTTAGCAATAAATTTGTAGAAGATGGGCTAAAGGAAAGGCAGAGTGTCATACTCCTGCAGGTCTGGCTATAAATGTATAGTGTATAGTTCTTGATCTAAACTCCTCCTGAGGAGATGACACTGTACTGCCCTCTTTGCAGGTGGCTTTATGTAACTTCACATGTAGCAATCCACCGAAATGCTCTCCATTTTACAGATGACCTCAGTAGAGGCAAAAAAAAAAAATTTGACGCTTGCCCAAGGTCATACTGTGAGTCACTCAGAAAATATTGGGGATTCTGTGCTTGTTGCGCTGTACCTGAAGAAAGCCAGGTTCTCTGAAGTGCTAAGTCAAGTAAGTGTAAAATCATATGAGTGCATCCAACTTTTCACCTTAGATGAGCAATTCTTTTTTTGAGAGAGCTCAAGAGTTCAGGTGGAACTTAAAAGCTGCCCGGCTACCTGACATCATGTACTCTTTCGAGACTGAACAAAATGGATGGGAGGAAAATAGAGCAACGAGGAAAAACTCCAGAATGTAATCGGTACTCAAAGCCACAACTTGGCATGGGTCCACTACACTACAGAAAACATAATGCGCTGAGAAAGCTGAGCCGGAGCAGCAGTAGCAGCACATGCGAGGACAGGAAACAAAAGCCAAATATAAGGTGTAACACTCTGTAGGAGAGTTGAATGTATCTTGTATTAAAAAAAAAAAAAAAGGGCTCATTATTGTGGCCTGGTAAGCGAATACCTGGCAGCGGCACGTAAGCGTTCGCTTTCTGAGGCCGGGCCGCTCGGTGTGCCCTGGGCGAGTGCCTGTGCCAGGCTGCGCTGCCCTGCTGAGCTCGCTACTGCTGGCGGTGCCCCGGGGGCTCCGGACGGAGCGGGAGGTGGGACTGCTTTTTCGGTAGAGCGGGGTGCCGGCAGCGGGTGGGCGGATGGCAGCGGCCGGCAGACCCTCAGCTGCCCCCAGCCCCCCTGCCCACGGGTGCCGCGGGCTGCAGGAGGGCGCGGCCGGCGGGCGCGCACACAATGGCCGTGTCGGGAGCCGCCCTCAGACCCGTGCTGGGCGGGTCCCGCCGCCGCAAGTTCCCCGGGCCGCGCCGGGCGGGACGGGCCCGGGGAGCGGGGCGGGCACACCTGGCTGGGGCGCCCGGCGGCGGCGGCGGGGCAGGGGCGGGAGGCCGCGGCGAGGGGCGGGGGCGGCTCCTCATTGGCCGCGCCGCGGAGCCGCGAGTTCCCTGCGCGCCGGCCGGGAGCGGCCGCGGCGCTGTCGCCGCTTCCCAGGTCGCGGAGCGGCGAGAGGGTGAGCGGGTGGCGTCGCGGGAGGGGGGAGCCGGTGCCGCCAGCCCCAGCCCGGGGGCACCCAGGGGATCCCCCGCCTCGCCGAGGGTCAGGTGCGGGGATGCCCGAGGGGGTACTCCCCCTGCAGGCCCGGCGGCACGTCCCGGTTGACCGGGCAACGGAGCCACGGAGGAATGCGGCCGGCGGGCGGGCGGCTGGGCGCCGGCGGCCGCCGCAGCAGCTGGGCGGCTGCCGCTACCGGTGAAGGGGCGGGGGCGGGGGGATCGCTTTCTTCTCCCGGCGCTCGGGCTGGGGCAGGGGAGGTGTCGTCCGGCTCGCGGGTGCCGCTGCCTCCGGGGGTAGGGAGGGCAGGGAGCGCCTCTGGCGCCGAGAGGCACGGCGGGCAGGGCGTTCACCTCGGCGCTGCTCCGCAGGGCGCGCAGCCGAGCGCGGGGCGGCTCCGGGGCGCTGGTGATGAGGGCGCCGAGCAGAGGCTGAAGCCGGCGGCGGACGGCGACCATGACGGTGTTCCGGCAGGAAAACCTGGAGGAGCACTACGAGACGGGCGAGGACCTCGGCAGGTGGGTGCGGGCGGGAGAGCCATGGCCGCTGAGCGCGGCGGGGCAAGGGGCGACGGCGGGCGCGCCCCTGCTTTGCCTCCACGTCTCCTAAGGTATTCCTAAGGGGCCCGAAAACGCGAAAGGGAGTTGGATTTGAAGTTACCGCGTATTTGCTTTTTTAATACGAGTCTGATGGGATTTTTGGACTTGGACAGTTCCTAACCGGTACCTTCTAAGCTTGATGCCCAGCCGGGTGCTGTGCGGCGAGTACGGGCGTCCCTGCTGCCGCCGGGCAGCCGTGGCAGTGCGAGCCTTGCTGCTGTACTGGCGGGTGACTGGAAACGTGTTGGGTTGGAAGGAAGTAAGTTTGCATTGTTATTAGTGTGAAGGACTCCGTGTATATTGCATGTTGGGTTTTGCTTTAATTACAGGGTTAAAGAAGTGAGAGAAGCTCTGTATTTCAGGGATAGTACTGTGGCAAAGACCACTGTCTGGGCATCACTATTGGAGCTAGAAGTCAGATCACGGGATGTGAGCAGAGCGCTGCAGATGCAGAGATGCCTGCTTGAACCTTGATTCTTGAATACTGTGTGGCTGTGAGCTCCTCCGAGCTCACACTATTAGTCGTGCCTTGTGTTTTTCGGTGCTTTCCGTGTTTTAAACTATTACTTTAACACCGAATTGTGTTACATGTGGATTCTTTTCATCTTCATTCCCCCATTTCTAAGAGGGAATCCAGAAGTTCTAGCACTCCAGTATGGCAGAATCCTTTTCTAGTGTTCATCTTGATGATTTCCAAGCTCAGGATCAGTGTTTAATTAGCATAGGGCATTCAGTGCACACAGGGCACATGATGCCGTGTCTTCCTGTTCGTATCTTTCCAGTGAAGGGTCCAGTCCTTGCAAATGGTGTGAACAGGGTACTTGAATAGGCAGGAACTTAAAAATACATCACTATTTCTTAAAGAACTCCCCCAAAAAACTAAAAAACCCAACCCAAATCCCCCCTCCCCCCAAAACCCAACCCCAACAAGACCACCACAAACCAAAAAGCCCCTCACATTTTAAGAAAGATAATGGGACTTTATTTAAAATAAACTTCATCCCATTTTTGTGCAAGCTTGTTGATGTGACTTTGTGAATGTGTACTTTTATTTTCACAATAGTGTTCTGGGTTGACATTTTCATAATCTAGAATAACAGGTTGTGTTGGACAGTGAAGTTGTATTAACTTACTGGATAACTTGACGGATGTGTTATGAGGCTAAAGCATAAATTTATATTGTGTGGTCTAAACATTTGGGGGGGGGGGCACCTAAAATCGTTTTTATTTGCCTTCCAGTATTTTTGACAAGAACACATAGTGTTCCAAAATTCAGGTTTAGGTTTCTGGACTCTTAGAAATGAAACCATTGTTGTGCTTACAGGTACTGATTTATAGAAGAAAATAAAGACACAGATATATCATGGGTTTTTAAGGTTCTTCAGGGAAAAGACAATGTCACTATTCAAGTTTAGAAAGTGTAAAAAAAAAATACTTCTCTTGTATTTATTTTAAAGAGAAAGCATCAATGCAGAGTTTGGTCTCCAGTACATATTTATGACATAGAGCAGTTGCCCTTAGGCCAATTACATAAGAAATGTTTAAATTTGTGGAGTTTTTTTCCAAACAAATGTGCTTTGGAAGTCACATGTTAGCTCTGGAACACACACTGGAGACCAGGCATTTCATTTTTACAGTATGGGAAGTGCAAACACTGAAAATGTTAGGTAGTAAAAGAACAACAAAAAACCAAAACACATAGAGTGTTTCAAATGGGTAGAGTATTAGGTAATGGTACTTACTTTAAAACTGGTATATTAATATGATACAGAAAGGGTATTACAGCACTAATCATTCATCCTAATGCTATATAAGCTGGGCATGCAATCTAAACATATAATATTTTACAACTTTTAAGGAATGTTAAAGTCTACTCTAGTTTTTACTTGAAAAAGAGTAAAGAAATCTAAGAACCTCATCAATTTTATCTACTTTTGTGAGAAAATACCAGTGGATGGCAAAACATAGTGAAATGTTTTGAGAGGGCTTTTGCTTTAAAAATGAAATACAGTTATTTAAAAAGGGCCAAAGCTTTCACTTCAACATCATTTTAGGAGACCAAGACTATTCCACTGGTTTTAACTTGTTTTTGAATTTCAGTTTCTAGAGTTGCACAAAATACTTTTTTGTAAATCTGTCATTTTCTATTCCTCCTTTATGCCTTAGATAGGTTTTTGACTGTTAGATTTGCATATAAATGTAGTTACCCGGAGGCTCAAAACTTAGAAAGCAGTGAATATTAAAAACACCTCTGACTTTAAAATTTCCTGTATTCATTTGGGAACCCAAATTGTAATTTAATGCTTGAGCTAAGCAATGATGAAAGATTCATTTTGCAAAATCAAGCTATTTTCCCCTTCTTGTGGAAGAATTCTTTTATTTTACTCTTGCTTAGCTGCAGGAATGAGGCAAACAAGGTGAATAAATTAACAGGTGACTTTTTATTGACAAAGCTGGGTTCAAATAAGAGGATCCTGAAGTTCCTAGGCCACCCTGCCTTTTGAGAGAGCTCAGTGAAGATGCAAATACTCAGATATTTTAATCATTTTCACTGTTTTCCCTTGTAAATTTTTCAACTCTTTATTACATTTTAATACTTCTTACATAGAATAAAAAAAATCATTTGAATAAGAAAGGTGTCTTGAAGAAAGCAAATGGGTTGTGTAAGTGAAATTTTTGATTGAAAGTAATAAAGGAGGTTTAAGTATTGCTTAGCATAAAATCCAGAGTTGTTGGAAACGGGGAGAAGAGATAATGATGTGTCTGGGCTATAAAAAAAAAAAGCATTTTCTACTTTTTTGGTATTTCGCAGTGCTTTTGCAGAAGAAGTAATAAACAGTCCTTGTTCTTTTACCAAACTGTTTGAGTTTAATTCCATTCTTTGGTTTGTTTTCATTTATGCCTGGGAAGAGTAAGAAAAAAGAAACTTGGGATGGTGAATGCTGAACAGAATTGCTCTTATTTATTTTTCTTGCCCTTATATGATTTTTTCCAACGTGTTAGTGGCTGTTCAGGTTGGTTTATCTTAAACTTTTGTACAAAAGAACTCTTGTGAGACTTATGGATCCAGTGCTGTCTTTAGAACATATAAGAAAATTGTGCTCTTGATTAGTACATTGCATACACTTTTTTTTTCATCTTATAAATGTGAAATTATTACTTGCATAGGTCAGATGCAGGCTATCTACAGATGTGTTATGTAATCATCTAACCATGAAATTTTAAGGAGTGATAAATGTTATCATGGTAAAATGGCCAGTCTTCGCGAACGAAGATCTGGGAAAGGTGTTTTTACCTTTCAAGCCTGTGCAATGGATTTTTTAGGTG
>JAWWLV010000100.1:34833961-34875974 GCA_035041135.1 Platyrinchus mystaceus | reverse complement strand
CTCAAACTGTATTTTGACCCCCTACAGGAATGTTGGTGATACAAAGGAGGATTATCCACCAAACCTGAAAAGCGTTCATTGACTGGCCATGCAGTATAGTAAATCTTACTTAACCACCATGAGTTCATGGCTAAGATAGCTGACAGCTGAGAAAAGTATGGGCAAAACCTAAAGATCTTCAAGCCTGAACTGTTTTGTTGCATGTCTTCCTTATGCAGTGAACTTTGGCATAACATAAAGGGTGTGAAATTTAGCAGAACTGGGTACAGAGGCCTACGCTGAGGAGTCCAATACAATTGATGTTGTTAAACTCTGACATCTCATCATCTAGGAGGTGGTACGGTAAGAGCGGAGCCTGCATATTTTGGTCAATTGCTCATTGATGATCCTGTTAATTTTGGTGCACTTATGGGACAGACTATGAATGACAGACAGAGATGAACTGTAGGAGCAGATATCTTCCCATATTCTGTTGCAAATCCTGCTATGTCCTCCTTTACGTGATGCTTGCAGCTCTTATCCCTCCTTTTCAAAGAAATTTCTGCTGTTTCATTCTAAAGTGAAAAAGATATGCTAAGCTAAGGTGGTCAAACTGTGGGGAGAAACTTCCTAAGAAAGAAGACTTAAGACTTCAGTACATTTAGCCTTGCACCACTAAGCTTGGAGTGGTATGATTTTTTTAATACACTGGAATAATTAAAATGGTTGTTGAAACAAAGAAACTTTATAAACTAGATGTATATTTACAGTGTTGTAGGGGGTTTCTGTGGCTGGGTTTTGGTAGCAGAGGGGCTACAAGGGCGGCTTCTGTTAGAAGCTGCTGGAAGCTTCCCCTGTCTGGTAGAGCCAAGGCCAGCCGGCTCCAGGACGGACTTCCTGCCACTGGCCAAAGCCGAGCCAATTAGGATTAATAGTAACACCTCTGTGATAACATATTTAAGAACAAATGATTGTTGTGCAGAAGAAATTCCAGCCAGGGGAGAGCGGAGTGAGAACATGGGAACAACAAGGTAGACACCAAGGTCAGTGCAGAAGGAGGGAGGAGGAGGTGCTCCAAGCGCCAGAGTTGAGGCCCTGCAGTCCATGGGGGACCATCGGGGTGTGGAGACCCACCTGCAGCTCCATGCTGGAGCAGGTGGATGCATGAAGGAGGCTGTGACCCCATGGCAGGCCCAAGATGGAGCAGGATCCTGCCGGAGACCTGCAGCCCATGGAGAGGGAAGCCCACACTGGAGCAGATTTTTCCCTGGTAGAACTTGTGGCCCCTGTGGGGGACCCACGGTGGAGCAGCTCATTCATTAAGGACTGTACCCCATGGAGGAATGACCCACGGGACAGCAGTTTGGGAAGAACTGCTGCCTGAGGGATGGACTCATGCTGGAGAAGTCCATCAAGGACTGTCTCCGATGGGAGGGACCCCACGGGAGCAGGGGAAGGACTCGTCTCCCTGAGCAGTGGCAGAAACAACAACTGACTTTAACCTCTATTCCCCGTCCTCTTGCACTGCTGGGGGAGAGAACATGGAAGGAAGGAGGGGTGGGGGAGAAGGTGTTTTTAAGATTGTTTTATTTCTCACTCTTTGGCTCTTATCCTGTTAGTAATAAATTTAAGTACTATCCCCACTTTGAGTCTGTTTTGCCCATGAAGGTAATCACCATGAAGGTGACCTCTCTTAGCTGTTATCTCAACTCATGAATCCTTAGCTGTTTTTTCTCTCTCCTCTGTCCAGTTGCAGAGGGAGAGTGAGAGAGTGACTTGAGTGGGTACCTGGTATCCGGCCAGGCTCAACCTACTACAGATGTTCACAGAAGGTTCTTCAGGCTGGAAATTGAAAGGCTGCTTGCTTCAAGGAGAGTAACCTTATGGGACTTGTTGAAATAAAATCAGTGTGAATGGGGAACATAAACTGTATCAAGATTGAGTTTGAAAATTAGAGGGAAGAATTGCATGATACTGTTCTGGAGAAGGAGAAAGCTGATAAGGATACATTGTGGATATCTTGAATCAGTTTTAACTCTTTCAGAGTTTCCAGGCATATTGTAGTCCTTGAGGATGTTGTCCTGTTGTACTAAAAGTGCTATACTTCTGGTGTGTTGGAGTTTGGTGGGTTTTTTTGATTGTAGCACACACTGATGTTGGGGTGAATGTCTTGTAATAGATGCTTTTCACTCAAATCTGGAATAGTTCACGTGGTTTCAGATTGCTGTAAAACACTATGTTGTTTAATCCACATGATGGTCTGCAACCTTATTCTTTTGGTTTGAGATGTTTTATTTCCTTCCCCTTATTCCCTCCTGTTTGTGCAAGCTAATGTGCCAGACAATTTCCCCTTCAAGAGGCAATACTACTGAGGAGGAAGCATCGTTGCATGGGTGCAACGATGTGTATGCCTTGACCAGCAGCAGGGTTCCTGCATTGTGGTGGTGGGCCACTAGAGCAAGTCTTCTCCAATACCGTCTGCTTGCAGGTGCAAATCTCTTTGTTATGAGGCTTAGATGGTCTTGCTTGTTTTTAACTGAAAGAAAATAGCCTGAAAGAAAACGGAAAGAAAAATAGCCTACTGGATGGTTACAAACATAAGAGGATGTATCCAAAGCTTTGGAAAGTTCACAGTCAGTATAACTTATAACTGTACATTAAGTGAATTTTTTGCTGAATTATGTGTAGGCGCGAGCTTTTGGAAAGGAATAAAATTGCTTTGGGCAGTAACATTCTGTCTGTGCACTTCCTGCTGCTAAAAGCCTGTAACTGAACTGCTGTGCTGAAAATATTTTATTTCCACTGTGTCTTTATTTGTGAGCAATTAATACTATGTTTCTAAGTTTTCACAAGTTACTTGAGGAACCCTGCTTTCTGTCTGGGATGTAAATTGGCTTCTGCGCTCTTGTACCTTTCCTCAGTCTTCTCTCAAGTATCAGTAAGTGGTTATTTTAAGACTTGAGGTACTGGGTGGGTATCCCTGTAGAAGTGTTCACTTAGACTACCTGCTTATGAGCTATGAGAACTGATAAGCAGAGAGACATTTTCCCCAGGTCACATAGTCTGTTGGCCCTATGGTGTTTTGAAGTTGTTACTGTTACAGGACAGAGAAAGGCTGCTCATTTTCTAAAATCTGGTGACTTTTAACTGTCTTATGATTATAGAAAAGTGCTATGGATCGTCTCATCTCTTCTTTCCTATCATCTCCTTTTTCTGATGTTTTTAGACTCATTGACTATTGAAGAGTTGTCTGTAGCTTAAGAGGATTGGACTTCATTGCTGAGATGGTACTTTGTAATCCCGTATTTCTAAATGAGACTAAGAGGGCCAGTGCTTAAAACTTAAAATCATATGTTCTCTTGGTGGTGTCTGTTATTTGGTACCATGCTTACTTTGCCCAGCTATATAGTTATAACTGGGTGGAGCTAACTTTTATGTTAATTGACAATGTTGTATTCTATTGTGGCATGATTTACAATTAAGTTATCCTGCCAAGTGTAATGCATGTTGAGGTGTGGGTTTTCCCCTTTATCCACAGGGGAAAATAATACTAGTGGGTATCTTCCTTGGGTCCAACAACTGTGAGACCGAGAACTCAGCACTTACAATAACTTCATCAACAAAACTGACAGTTTATTATTTTATAAGAAAAAAAAAGTTCATGGGAGTCTTGAATTGTAACAAATTTTAGCTTTCTTTCAATACCTTTCTTCTTGCTGGCTCAGACTCCTGACACTTGGCTCCTGTTACCTTTAATGAGGGTGATGCAGATGTAATCACAGAGACAGATATTTCAATTTGTCTCCTTCAGCTTTCTTTATCTTTTAGGAGTTTTATTTTAGTTTGGGGTTGTTTTTGTTGGTTTTTTGGGTTTTTTTTTGGTTGATTGGTTTGGTTTGGGTGTGGGTGGGGTTTTTTTGGTTTTGGTTGGGTTTTTTTTTTGATGGTGGGGGGATGTTCTGTTATGGGGGGTTTTTTTCCCCTTCATGCATAGACTTCAAACACTTTTTTATGGGATTTTGAACGTTGTTGGTATATTGTCTGTCTGGCAGTATTTTCTCGTCTCCATGAGTAGGGCCATCTGAATAGAACTGCCATTGATTCCCTGGGAAACGAAAGCGCGTCAGGGAATAGCTTAGTTCCTTATGTATCACCTTTTCTCCTTGATTTTTGTTTGAAAGGGCCTTCTGATACTATTTACTTCACATTCTTGTCTAAAAGAAGGATCTTTTTTCCTGGTTTTGTTGCCAGTTATAACATTAACTGAAAAACAAATCGTTCCAGATTCTATCTTACAAAGCTGGTCTACTTTTGCTGCCCCTTTTGTTCCTCTAGAAAGAAACTTTTACATTACTGTTTCTTCCAATGGTGTGTTAGTTCCTGGTCTGTGCTGCCCTAGCTTTCTGCCAGCCCACCTGATGTTTTTAGGATGGCTAAGCCAGCCTAATGCAAGGGTCAGTGAGTGGGATTGTTCTGTTCCTCACCTGCTGAGCTGCATTCTCTTGCTGCTTCTCCACTGCTAGTGCTGGCACCATCCTGAGCACAGCCTGGAAGTAGGAGGGGATTACAGATTGAGCTCCCTGAACTGGGTCACCATGGGCATGTCAGGCAAGGCTCAGTGCCAGCTGCCAGTATAGGAGTGTACGGCCAGTGGGATAGGGAAGCCTCTGTTTGGGACAGATGCTGGCTCGGCCTACTGAAGCACACTGTGTGCTCTACATCAGTGCCATGCTGGTGTGACTGGCTGAGACCTCATGGAAGAGCTGCTCTGAAATGGGAAGCAAAACCTGACTGTGATTAACCCTGGACAACAAGACTGGTTACAGCACAGTCTTGAGTATGTTTTCCTGTGGCAGCAGCCATAGGGTAGCCAGACAAGCCCTCCTTTGCACAGCTGTCATAGGCACAACTAAGTGCCCAAGCTTGTATGTGGGAGTGAATAGTTGTGAATGAAAGCTGAAGATCTGGGGAAGCAGACAATTTGGCTGTAAATAGCAGCTCATAAAACCATAATGTATGTGGAGTTACTAAAGCACTTGGTATGAAGCTTGTGTTTGTGACAAAAACTACTTTGTTTATAATGCTGTGTCGTCTTAAAAAGCTGCCTTTAAGTCAAGAAAAAGCAGTATTTTCATCACTGGTTTAAATGATGTGTTTATAGCGTGGCGAGTTTCTTATGTATTTAGCTAACATCAAATTAATATTTGAAGGAGAAAACCCAGAATTTTTTTACACAAAAAATTATTCCACCATCTTCTGTGGAGCATAAGCTTGAGGTTGTGTGTTTCTACTTGTGCACTCATACTGAAAGGTTACTAATACCTGTGAATTTTACAGTGGTTCTTCATACATGGAAGAAATAGAAAGTAATGAAATCTGTTCTACACCTTTAATTTGTATCATTTCTTGGGAAAGCTGAGCCATAATCTGTTTGGGGCTTTGCAGTCCATCCTCACTTCTGCTTTCAGTGATTAGGTTTCACCCTTTTTTCTGGCAAGTGTTTGAATGTTACATACCCTATGACTTAAAACATTAAATGATTTTTCAAGTATACAGAAAAAGCAGCATTTTCTTACATTAACATTGTTTACTGTATCTAACAGGTGCAGCTGTGCTGCAAATGTCATGCGTTCGTGTGTATTTATATGTGGCCATTCAGCGTAGATTTCTTCTAGAGTCAGAATCTGCATAGGAACGCTGCTTATAGACATAATGTTATTGCTTGTTAAGATCATAGGTCATATGCTATAAAATAAGGAGTTTCTGAAAGGGTGAAATAAATCACCTTTTCATTATGATAAAAGAGTGGATCATGTAAGTGAGAACTGATAAGCGTTGTCACTAGAGTCTTCCTACCCAAGCTGAAGGACAAATACCCACTCAGGCATACTTCAGAACCCATTGCTAAAATGAGAAGCATGAAACTCAAAACACTTTTAATGAAATAGCAACAAGAACAATCTTTAGCATCACCAAAATCAAATGCTTGTTCTGCTCATATGTTTTAATTTTCACCCCAGGATCCTGGTTTAAGATCTGAGCAAGTGATGACTGAGCTTTTATATTCAGTTCTGAGTCAGATTTATGTCATGTGTCTTTTAACATTTAGCTAGATTAACTGATGATTTAATGTTAATTGCTGAGCTGGTTTAAAAATTTCATGAAAAGTCCAAAAGAAGGGGAAAATTAATTACTAAAGAGCAGTAGAAGCATTAAGACTCTACCTCTGGTATTAAATACTTGTATATTATGTCCTTTATTTATATGAATATGTACTTAGGCATTGATTCTTTAAGTACCTATATGTGTACATTTACTTTTTAATACTATACATGGCAGTAAGTGTGGTGCTTTTGCTGTTTACAAGTGCAAATGCTCTGCTTTTCATATTATAAGATTATTTCTGGAAAGGCTTTAGCAGATGTACATGTATTTAGAACAAAGGGGTTTCTACAAGCTCTAGCCCAGGCATTATTAATAGGAAATGGCTGACATCCAGCTGCCTTGGAAGTTTTGCAGCCATACACATTCCCCCAGCTTATACATTAAATACCACTACATTTCAGCACGGACTTCACATTGGTATTTTAAACTACTATGTCTATGAGTAGATTTCTGTCAGAAGTATTTTCTAGAGTACTGTCTAGCTCTTTGCAATCTGTAGTTTGATAATCGCTTGTAGTTGAGGCATTTGAGGCTTGAGACTGTCTCACATTTTCACTTTTTTTGTGGTGTTTACCATCCCCAAGTTTTACCAGAATCATACATGTGTGTTTAGACTGAGTTCACTCTCATACCAGTTGTGTTCATCTTATATTTGTCATGTCATCACACTCAGTGAATTATTTTTGTTCTCACTGTTACTGTAAAGGAGCAACTTCTAAGTTCTCTATAACAGGTCAGTTATTTTTGCCTTTTAATGATGCACTTGTAAAAGATTAGTGTCCATTGAGAGGGAACCACAGAGTATCAAGATTCAGTCAATCTAACACTACATTTCTTTTTCTGAACTATGGGAGAGACAGTGTGGATGTGAAAGTGTGGTTTAGCACACCTATTGTTGGCACACTAGGAAGCTAAGAGCTCTTGATCTTTGCAGTATGGCTTAATCTCATGCAAAAAGAAAAATTAAAAGTCTGAACATACCATGGAGAAGACTGTTTAAAAACTAATTCTTGGGCTTTCAATCTGTCTGTATGATAGCTGTGCATTTAGCTCACATTGAACTGTATTAGACAAAATTTAAGAGTGAAACATAATCATATGGTAAAATGAATTCTCAATAAGGAACCATGAAAAATATTTTATTTCCTGAGCAGTGAGAAGTTTTACAGCTCCTAAAATGCAGAAGTCACAGTATTTAGATATTTTGCTTTTGCTTACAGAGGAATAGCCAACAATTTGATTTTTTCATTTTCCCTGTTAATGTAATTGCTGTTCCTGCTAGGCAATAACTGGATTGGAGAGCAGAAAAATAGTGTCTGACCAATGCTCAGTCTTTTGTATAAAGTTTCAGTGATGTTGATAACTTGCATTTCTTGTCTTGTCTGCTGGCACGGTGACAAGCATGCATGTCTGGTGTTACCCAGACTGTACAAGAGTAGTGCTGGGTAGATAATATGAAACTGAAGACAGAGCTGAATTGTTTATATATATACAGGAAGCAGGGCAGGTTTTGTCTATGCCTGTCAGTGTTTGCCTCTCACCCACCTATTCTAACCATTCAAAGCACTAGAAAAAGCAGGAAAGTGAATTTAGTCTTTGTTGGGCTACATTCAGAAAAATAATTCAGTCAACTTCTTATAGCAATCTGTAAGGCTCTTAGTATGCCTCTGTTTTGTATCTGCAGTAATTCATGGGTTTCCAGGAGGACAGAATCATCAAACCTTCAGGAATGCTTCCAGCTTTTTCAGTGTGCCTTTTTTTCTGAACATCTGCTGCCAACATAGACCCAGAGTACTTTTCTCATTAAAATTTGCATTCCAAAACCCAAATGTGAATATAAGAAAAAGAGTCTAACATCAGAATTCCAGCTTATGCAAGAGAATCTGTTCTTAAAAAAAGACTTACAGAACTCTGTGAAAGCATGTAATCTCTTTGTTCTGGTTAACAGTAATGAAAATATACTTATTTACCTGATGTCTAAGCCACATCAATCTGTTGACAAAAGTGTAATTTAGAATGAACAAGACAGTACTGGTGAGCACATTTATGTGAAGGAGTTCCTTTTTGTTTCTGTAGGAACAACACTTTTTGTACACAGATGCCAGCTTTTCAGTGCCAAGAATGTTCCTTTCATACTCTATAAAGTTCTAACAGCAGTGCAACTCCTCTTTCTGGCGAAGGTTTTATATGTGCTTGAGAGTTAAATCCTTCTACTTCTTTTCTGCTTCGTCTCCTCCCCCACATGCTTTCATTCCTTGACCTTCAGTTGCGCTAAACTAATTTTCAAGAGCACAGTTTGACCTAATTGCTTAGCAGAGTATGATCATGGAGAAATCTCATATATTGTCTGATAACCCTATGGTCATAACTTCTTTAAAGGCATGTGCTCCTTTGAAAGAGGACTGCATTGACAGGAGGGAGGGCTGTGTGCTGGTGCTGTCTGTGGAGGATTTAGCTGCTGCAAGACTTCTCCTTTCTTTTTCTTTCATTGTCTGAAATACCATTGTCAGTGCTACCTTTTCTTCTTGAAAACCCATATCCTTCATGCTTCACAGCACTTCAGAAAGACAGAACTCTTGAATCTGTGATTGATTGAATCATGAATGCATACCTTCCCCAAATAAAATTTACCTAAGTGTGTGTTTCTGCATATTGTTCCTTAAAAGGCTTATGTACAGGGGTAGTGTACACTTGAAATGCTCTGATTTGGAAGCAGGTAACTAATAAGAGACCAGAAGACAAAGTAAAGCAGGAGACACAATGACAGCTGTTAGCCCCTTAGTTCTGAAAATCTTCAAAGCACAGCAGGAAGCAAATGGGGGGGGAATGTGATTGGCTTATGCCAGCAGTGCCCTCCTCACCTGCACCTTGCTGCAAACCTTCAGGCACCGTTTCAATTCTGATGGTACTTTCCTACTAGTTTATCAGAGCCATCTCTAAAAAAACCTGAAGCTGTATGCTGCTGCAAAGTGAATCCTTCACCTCTGTTACCTACCGTTGTTCATTACAGTGATGAATGTGGAGCTACACTGAAGACTCTCTTCTGGTTTAAACTGTGTGTAATATAAATGAGAGTCAAGTGAAAAAATATGTTTTCTCTGGCTCCTTTGTAAAGCAGATGGAAATTACTTTCGAGTTCCTTGTATACGTCTATCTGTACTAAAACAAGTCCCAAATTAAGTGGGGGTGCAGGACTTTTTTAAGCTTATGGAGTAGCCTAGTGACAGGAAAATTATTTGCTAAAACAAGACCTTCACTGTCAAATCGAAGTGTTTAAGGATTATTGAAGTTGATGATCTGCAAAGTATGGTGCAATGAAGAACATAGTTTCCTAGATGCTATTGGACTCATTAGCTAGATAAAATAATTGTAAGCCATTAATTTTTTTTATTTATCCTTGGCAATGATTGTACCTCTGTGGGAGATTTCTGCATCATTGTGTAAATCCTTCTGAATTCAAAGACGGAGCTTTAAATTGTAGTGAATTGTATTTGAATTGTAGCACTTAGTACTATCCTTTATGCTGTCATCATGCCTGTGTTTTGCTTAGAAAAAGAAAGCTGAGGTGAGAGAACTCTTCTGTCACTTTCAGTTGAAAATTAGTATGGAAACTATGCTGATTTTTTTGCTTGTCAATTCCAGTATTAGCCAATTTTTCTGTCTTTTTTTGTAACTTCCTTAAAAAAAGTTAGGGATGAGAAGGTGACTGCACTTTTGAGTGTCATGTGTGTACTGCGTGCCATGTGTTGTCAAGGATGTCTTTTCAAATTAATATTATTCAGTTTATGCAATTCTTTTGGTCTGTAATTTGTGCTGTACAGTTTTACGGCCCACAGCCCTTGACCATATAACCTAAAGTACTCCTGTAGCAGGTGTTTTAGAGGTAATGAGAATATATTTGAGAGGGAGCTTACTCACTTTCTTTTATTAAAAATAAGGGTGGAGGGGAAAAGGAAGAAGACTGTGCCCATTTGTGGAGACATACAGGATGTATGGTTTTTGTGTTTCTGTGCTTGTTTTTTCTTCCATTTTTACCCCATAGACTGTGCTGTAATTGACATGTTTTGAGAGGTCTAGTGTTTAGTCAGCTGCATTAAATGACTTAATAATGAAGTTCTGTTCCGTCACTCAATTCTCTTGTTCATTTGAGGGGTGACTATGAATTTTTAAAAGACTTTTAAGATGTTTCATTTGAACACAACTTTCTTCTGTCTGCTAAGTAATGTTTTCTTTAATAATGTTTATGTGCTGGTGATCCTTCATACATTCTGTTAAACAGCTGACACAGAGAAAAAGAAGGATCTTTTGAAACAGTTTGCAGCTTGACCTAAAGCACTTCAAAAATCAAGATAACATAATGTGATGCTCACTGAACTGAGAACTGAATCTAAGCTTTAGAGAAAAGGATGAGCTGCATGGATATGGTTACTATCATCCTGTTGGTGGTTATGAAGTGCGCGTGAGTATGTTTGGGTTGCAGGTACCTGCGTAGAGATGGTAGTTAATGCACACTTATCAGTTTCACCATGTAGCCTTATGGTGGCGTAAGAGCAGGTTTACACTAGTTTTACAATATATATTTGTATTTGCTTTGTCCTTGTGCCGTGTGGAACAGGGTGCTTAGTTTAGCAAAAGTGAAAAAGAGCTGCAAGTTTCAGGTGCTGCTTGGGGTACTGGTCTTCACCTTATCTTTTCAATAACTTCCCCATATTTCAGGTTTGCACAGGGTGAGACTGGTTAATATTTGTAAAGCTCAGACCAGGTTGTTGAGTACATTTAGCAGCTTGCTTATATGTGTAGCTTTGTTTAAATCAGTTGTGTTCTACCCATTGTTCTCCTTTCTCTTTCTTCCTCCTTGTACTAAGTTTCAGTTGTTTCTGATGCCATCAGAAGAAACACATCACTGCCTTCTGGTCTGTCTTGGATGTTGTCTTTGCTTATATTTGCTTTTTGTCCTCAACACTTTGGCAGCTACTCAATCTCAACACAATATTCACTTCCTGCTGCCTGTTGGATATTTTCCTTGGCCTTATCTCCAAGTGTCAAAATGCACCATGCTGTCATTAATCACTCAAAACACAAACAGAAGTTGGGATTTTTTCAGGATGTTTATATTTATGAAAGGTTGGAAACCTCTTCAGTATTTTAGTCTGAAAGCATCTCCTTTGCCTGTGATATGCTCTTAGGCTGTCTTTGTCCAGCATCCTGACTGTATTATCTGCCTCAGAAGGTTGTCTTCTGTGGTAACAAGCTCACTTTGATACACCGTGAATTCTTGTCAGTTGACTTTTGTGGTTGCTTTTTTCTAAAAGCAATCATAGATGTTTTTACCCAAAAATTATTGTAATATTAAAAAAAAATTTAAAAATTGCAAAATTTCAACTTACAAATCAGTCACAAAACAATAGTGAAGCTGGGATCATTAGAATCAGAAGATATCTTTCAGTGAATTCTCATATCTATATTAATTTAAACATTGCTCATTATTAATATTCATTTTGGTTATTCTTATGTAACTGTGATGGAAAATTTAATTTCTCAATAGCCATTTAGAATTTTTGTTCTGAAAATTGGAAGGTAACTTTTTTTACATAGGGTAGCAAGATATTCAGAAAAGAATTATTTTAAATATCAAGATTTTTCACATGCATGTGCTTTTGAAAGGTTTTTAAAGGTCAGTGTATTGTCTCTTCCTTGCCATTTGCAGTAGCTGCATTGCTTTTAACCAGTGTAGCTTTAGGTGTTTAGGATGAGCATTCCATATCTTTTTTAGGTTAAAGGAGGTTATAAACTCTGAATCTGAATGAAGAACTATTTCAGAGATGGGGCTATAAAGTGTCCTTTTTGTCTGTTAATAATGAAACAACAGTTGAGTTAATCACTTTTTTGTTTGGAGACACCAAAGTTGGTTTTTCATACAACTTCATTGTTGTCTGTACAAGCCTTCCTGCTGAAGTTCCCAACCATCCAAGCTGCACATCAATACTTTCCTGGGATAATGATGACACAGTAAAGGAGCATCTTTATTATATTATGTATTTCTATTGGATTGTAAGTTACAGGGACAGTTGTGGGTTTTGACCATTCTGCTCACTTGAAATGGCCTCTACAACCATTGCAAGGTGGCACTTTTGCTTGTTTTCTGTGGAATTTGAGTGTAACTTGTCAGCAGTGAAAGCTGATGAAAATATTTGGAGTTAACTGTGCACTTTTTAACATAGATGGTTTGGTATTTTTTCTGGAAAGTAGTGTAACAAAGTGTAATCTTTTCAATTCTGTCTTCTTAACTTCATAATTCAGTGAGGAAATTTTCTGACTTGTTTTGCAAATTGTCTCTGTCTTAAATCATATTTAATTTTAGGTGATCTATCTCTGTAACTGCCCTGTATAAAAATCAAATTTTATATTTCCAAAATAGTACCCTAAATGTAGCAAACCAGCTGTAATTTATTTCAGTTTTGTTTCTTAACCTGAAGTAATACATTTTCTGAGGTTGGAAGAAACTGAGCACTGTGGAAAAGTACCAGAGCTTTGGACTGAACCCCACGTATGTCCTAATAAATCTCTCCTTAGTTACATCGTAATGCATGGCAAATAGCCTTGTCTTTGGTGGAAATCTTAAAGGAATTGAATGCTCAGAAAATTATGCAGTATAACTACTAGTTGCTGAGAAGAAAAAAAAATTGCTATCAGTAATTAAAACAAGGAATAGAAAAGGAGAATTCTAGAAGTGTTTGCTAACATCCTATCTTGTTCAAAAGACAGGAAGTAGAAAAGAAGTTGAAACAATGTCTGGTATATTCATGTTCTAGTTTGCCTATCCTTATGGTGTCTCTTTGGCCGCTTTTAGTACTGGCTTTCCAAGTCTAGCTGACTTGATGAAACCTTCTTGTTCCAGCTATAGGAGGCATCATGCTTGCAGGCTTTTGTCCTTTGGGGGGACTTCAACACCCCAGAATCTGCTGGGAAAGTAGCACAGTGAGCTGTAGGCAGTCCAGGAGACTGCTGAAATGCCTGGAGGGTAAGTTCTTGAGCCAGGCAATAGACAGTCCTGTCAGAGGGGATGTGATACTGGATCTGATGATCACCAAGCTAATTGGGGACGTAAGACTGGAGGCAGCCAGGGCTGAAGTGATCATGCATTGGTGGAGTTTGTAGTCCTGAGGGATATGGGTCAGGTAAGGAGTAAAGTTAGGACCCTGAACTTTAGGAAAGCAAACTGCCATTTCTTCAGGGAGATGGTCCATGGGATCCTGTGGCAGATCACTTTCAGGAGCAGGGGAGTGGAACAGAGCTGGTAGATCTTTAAAGAAGTCTTACAGAGAGCACAAGAGCTAGAAATTCCCAGGAGCAAGATCAGGCAAGGAAGGCAAGAGACAGACTTGGCTGAGTGAGGACATGCTGCTCAAACTAAGCGGAAAGAAGTAAATGCATAGGCTGTGGAGAGGACAGTTGACTTGGGAAAGGCATAGAGATGGAGTTTGGTTGTGTAGGGATAGGGTGAGGAAGGCCAAGGTGCGCCCTCCCTGATAAACAGTGCTGGAAAACCAGTAACAATGAATGAGGAGAAGGCTGAGTTAATCAACAGCTTTTTTGCCTCAGTCTTCAATGGCAACCACTCTTCCTAAACCTCTCAAGTAGATGAACAGTAGGATGAAGGCTGAGGGAGGAAAGTACCCCCCACTGTAAATAAAGATCAGATACTGGGCCACCTGAGGAACCTCCATGTACAAAAGTCTATAGGACCTGATGAAATGCATCCCAGAGTCTTGAATCATGTAATTGCAGTGCCCCTGTACTTGCAGTCATGAGAACGCTGCGTTTGTGCTTAGGTAGTGCTAGCGGTTGGCACCTACAGCCTGAGCAGGGCATGTTATTTTTCACGTTGGTGCCACTTCAAGGCCTTCTGTCACCTAGTTTGATCGTATTATGTTCCCATGTTTGATAAACTCTCTTCTTTTAGCATCATGGTGAAATGGTTGTGTGCAGGGGTGGTCTACAGCTGCATGGTAACTTTTCTTTTCCCATGTGTTGCATCTTCCAAAGGGACTGGATTGTTGAGGAACCTTTGCTAGGAGGAGTTTATACTCACTGTGAAGTCAGTTTGTATTTGCATCCCTGACAGAGGTTGTGTTTGGCTCTTTGCAGCAATGCCTGTACTTACCCTGTTCATTCTCAAGGAGAAGCCTGCACCTAGGTACATATTGAGATTTCATCTTGTTTACTCAAAAATTTTTTGATGTAAAGTTTGAAAAAAAACTTTCTCTGATGCTGAAGTTTTTTGTTTGGTTTGGTGTTTTTTAATTTCGTGCTTTGAGAAAGCTTTCAAAAAGAGCAATAAATATCTTCAGTTGTACTTCGTGAAGTACATTGAGAATGGAAGTGAATTTAAGCCTGAAAGCTGTTTTTTTTGCCAGGATAATGAAAATTGATTCAGAAGCTTTTCTGACTCTATGAGTGTGACTGTACAGCTTCAGACAGGAAAGTGTTGAGGGATTCCCTGTTCCATTTGACACATTTTTTATGTCAAGCCTACAAGTTGACTTTTGACTGCCAACCCTGCAGTAGTTACTGTGCACTTGAGGCAGCTGAGCTTAGCTTCCTTTTTCTGTCACCACCAACACACTATCACTTCTGCCAGCTAGACAGTCTTATGGTTACACTTGAGTAACACCTGTGCAAACTCATTAATTGCTAGAAAAAATTCACTGGTGTCACTCTAGGAAACAGGGAGAGAGCAATCTTTTTTTGTTTTGCCTCAAAACTCACTATCCTTCTGGTACCTTGTCAGCATTCAGCCTTGATGAAGCTGTGAGGACAAAGCAGCTCTTGCTGTGAATATGAGAGAAACATCTGACCTCTGAGGGAAGGGGGACTTTGACATGTGACTGTTGCTCTGCAGATGCAAACTTGGTTGCTGCCACATTTTCTGGACAGGCTACTAAGATCATGAGTGTCTTCCATAAGTTTTTTTGTGACTGCCAAGGAGTATGCTACATGGTTGCTCACACTCAGAATGGTTGTACTCTACAGGTTGCCATAAAAAAGTCTCTCCTGCAGTGACAGCCAGTCCATCCTGAATGCTATTTGCACACCAGCACGTTTGCTTTCCTAACATGTTGTAAGGAGCTTCACTTCCAAGTGCAAGGCAATCAAGGGCAGTGTAAGAAACCAAGACATTCTGGAAGCCTGGTCTTATTTTCTTAGGGCAAATGGGGTTTGGTTTTTCGCTCCATACTCTAAAACTACATAGCAATAAAGACATTGCCCGTGCTCCGGGAGATGTCACCTGGCACCAAGGGCCATGGTCTCAATAGGGCAGCAGTGCCTGTGCAGTGCTGCCCTGCTGGACACTTGGCTCTTGCTGGCCAAATGCTTTGTTGCATTCCTTGGTGCATGCTGGACTGTCAGTAGTTGCCCCAGCAGGAGGGAGTGATCCAGAGGTGGTACTGACACCATCTGCAAGTTGTCTCCCTTCTATTAGCAGAGGGGCTTTCCTCAAGACTCCCAAGTCTGTCAGGGGTGGTCTGTAAGCAGGCTTCACCAGCTCCTCTCATCAGTGCAGGAAAGAAACAATGATTTCTGGCATCCAGTGTTTCGGAACTTGGTGAAATTGACTGAGCAACTAAAATAGTTTACAAAATACAGTAGGGTAGAGGGATAGCCAGGCTCTGGTTTGACTTTTTCATGCTGAACAACTGAGAAGGAGAAATGCATAATGGACTTGAAGCAGGTTACTGAGACATTTTTAACAGGGAGGTAGCCCTCCTAAAAATCACCCTATGCTTCATGGAGCCATGTTCGATTGTTGACTTCCTAAGGAGCAGCTACTGCTGCCTTCTCTGGCTCGGCATGAGACCTTTATGGGAAGTAAAACAAGAAAATGCTATTTGTCCCACTCTGGCAGCACAGGTTTTCTTACCCAGGACAATAAATCTTTTTTGAAAGACCTCTTTCCCTAGAATAAAAAAGGACAATTAAAATTTGCTGTTTTTCATCAAACTATTTTGCAAGGTCATTTGTAGCAAATACACTACCACACTGGTCTCTTTCTCTATTGTAGTTCCTCATTGACATTTCCCTGTGTAAAGAGCCAAGAAATGCCCACATAAGAGCAATTTTTCTTTGTCTGACATTTTAACATGAAAAACAACAAAATGAAGCATGTGGCTTGGGGAGAAGCACATTGTGCTGGCCTCCCTGAGACAATTTGTATTAGCCTGAAAAGCTGGTGGCTGGCAATAGGAAAGGCAGGCTGCTTACAGTTTCACGGGCAGAGGGCGTCCATGCAGAAAGCAGTTGAGAGGCATATGGTCATCTGATATAGTGTTTTTATTAGAGATTCGTGCTTCTATGAAAGAAGCAATAGCACTCCCTGCTAAGAGAAACCTTGCTTCAGGTATTATTTCAAGTAGACGCAACTTATGCAGATAAATGGTACTTTATGACAGAAAAAAAGGAAAGAAATGCACGAGAGGCATTTGTGTTCTTGAGGCAAAAATAAAGTGCCTTTGTGAACTAGATTTGTAAGAAAAAATGCAGCAAAATTAGTTACAGCTTTGCTTGCACTGCTGCAGCTGAGTCATTTCTATCTGTTTCCTTTGTCAAGAAGGCAAAAGATACAAAAAAATTTAAGGAATTTTTGCTGTTTAATATTTGTTTACTTGAAGAGTCTGTATCTAGAAAATCAAAGGCCAAAGTAGGCTGTGGCTTGTGAAGTGAAATATTTCGGGATTATCTTTCACTTCCTTCTGTATGCAAAAGTATGTAGTAACTACAACAAATAAGGCAGATTGTCAGTTGTGGGCAACTTTTTTTTATTGGAATACCATATAATACAGAAATGCCTGCCCAAACCTTTCCAAAACCATCTTCATTGCAGAGTTAAAATCAACCAAAAGTCCTTTGTACCCTTCCAGCATGTCAAGACTACTTATGCCTAAGCCTATGTCATCTGTTACAAAAAGAGTTAATGCTTTTAAGAAGTGAATTTCTGGTTATTTTTTGAGGAAGTCATGGCAGCAAAGAGGGTGCAATAAAATACCCCTTGAAGGATGGACGGGGAACTGATGTGCAGAGAAGGTTCATTGGAAATATTGAAATGCCACTGAGTGACTGGTTCTGCTTTTTTTTCCAGGGCCCTGCTCATCTTCAGTTTGGAGATCCTTTGCTAGGGAGGTCCTAAGTAGAGGCAAGATGAGGAACTGAATTTAGAGACTCATTGGTGATGGTAGCAATGGGGAAGAAGCTCAAGTCTCCTCCTTGCTTATATATAACACTCAGGAGCAGAGCACAGCTGAGGGATGGACTTGGATACTGCTCTCTGGAGAGGTACTATGTTCTTGTTTGACAACTGTAATGAGAATACCAGCTTTCTGGAAAAATACACTTGTAGAAGCCCCATTTAGAAAGTAATTTATGAATTCAAAAATGGTATTGCTTTTTTTGAAGATGCGTTTCTCCACCAAGTATCCCCAAGTTACCTTACTTGCTTTATTTCTGGTGTAGTGTTACATATAAAGCAAATGGGTGGAGGGTGCGAAGGCCAGATTATGTAAGACAGTTTCAATTCTGCAGTGCAAAAGTCTACAGAAGTGCCCCTTGATTAAAACCATAATTTCCAAAGAAATTCCTGTACTTTGTGCACTGCTTTTTTCTCAACCCTTGTAATGAGAAGAAAGAATTTCAACTGCATTTTGCAGTGACTGTTAAGCTGATGTCCACATCAGAATAAAAATGCATGGACTTTAGTCAAAAGCAAACCTAGAAAAAAACCCTCTCTTTTGACACAGAAGCAGAATTTTAGGAAACTACTTTTTAGTAGTGCTGATATGGACTTGTAACTATTTTTTTTCTTTTTTTAGTTGCATCTATTATCACTGTTAATATTTATTGAGCATCCTGCTTGCATTAAAAGTGTCTGGCTGTTGTAATAGTCTCCAACCTTTCCTTCGCTGTAATAGTTTTCATAGCTTTCATAGAGATCATTGAAGTAGGCACGTGGACTTTGGACTGCTTCAAAATACTGACTTCTGAAGTCAGAAATCAAAGTGGCATTAGGTCAAAGCTTACACACAGGAGAGAGTTTCTGTACACAGCATCCAGTTGCAGAAGTGAAGTGGTTTATACAAAGTATAAAGCTAGAACATGAAGACACCTCTAGAAATCACCTAATCCGTTTCTCTGCTTTAAAAGAAGATCAACTTAGCTGTATGAAAAAAGGTTAATGGTATTCTCTCTATAGCTGATGCCAAAAAGTCAGAGAAGAAACTCTCTAGACTCGTTTTGAGTATAGAAAGAACACACACATTTATTTCAGCGCCGGGTGCATTGAAAAAAATCTCAGAGGATGCACCCGGAATCACACCCGTTTCATAATTTTATTCAACTCTCTAATTACAGATTCAAGGATTATCTCACCTGTTCCACCACATTTTCCACCCACTGTACACCCCCTTTCGAATTACTTCGGAGGTCATAAAGCAACCCCTGGTGCCAGGCATCAGTCTCTTTCTTGCTATGTTCTTCTCTTGACTCCTTGGTTGTGGTACGGTTTCCTGCCTTCTGGAACTGTTTCAAGTCCTAAACCTAGTCTTGTGGATTGCCTATTGCCGGCTTTTTCATGATGGATCAAAGTAAGTGCTTATAGGCAGAAAACATGTTAAAAACCATGCCAGGAAAATTTAATGATTTTTGAGAAAAGGTATGTCCCACTAAGAATCTGGAACACAAATGGATTCCTAAGAGATGGTGGTAGTGTTGCTATTTTATTTCAAGGAATGAAAGAGATCCAATAGATGAATAAGATGATGTTGCACCTATTTCTCATATTAATTTGATACAGGCTTTTTAATGATCTGTTCTTATTTCTCATTTAAGTTCTGAAAAAGTTAGCTAATCAGCCCTCCAAAAACTTGATGTGTCCCCTCTTCTCAAATTCCATCTGGAAATCTCATTCCTGCTCCACAAGGAGCACTTATGCAAATAAAATGCATGCCTAACCTGAGCCCATGTAATTATTCAGCAGTCATGCTCCAAATTTGCTGTCTCTAGTGCTGTACAATAACACTTTCAAATCCTACCAGAGGAAGAGAACACTGTTTTTAATGAAGTGAGCTGTTTTTGTCATTGGTGATTTTCATCCATTACTTTCACAAGTACAGTGTGAGTGTAGCACAGAGTTCTAATACAACATATTTGTTGTATTTGTGCTAGACAAAACCAGTATCAAAATGATAGGGAGCAGACATGTTCAGTTCAGCATATTGTAACATAAAGATTCATAGATTGAATTGCTATGTCACAGGCTCTATTTCTCCTGTAAGGAAGAGAGTTAGAGAGTTATGTTAGAAAGTTAGAGGAATTTGGCTAGAAATCGGTTTTATAAAAAGAAAAATAAAGTGCTTATCACTGTCTTTACTCTCCCTTCCTCCAGCTATTAAATCTGTACTGTGCTCTCAGATTGGAGAGCATACAAATGCAACAGCCGTCTCTATCTTTGGAGTAGCTTTTAAAAAAAATTTAAATGCTGCAAGTTAGAGCTATGTGCATGCAGAAAGCCAAAGAAAAATTATTTTACTTTGTTTTTGAATAATTTTTCCTTTTAATTCAGTTATGGGAGACTGTTGATACCAATAGAATAATTTGGTGCAGAAGAGAGAAGAGGTAAAAAAATCTAAAGCAAACCCAAAGGAATTATATTTACATCTTGGATTATTGAATAGTGGATTATTATTAGAAAAGAGATGTGAAACTTTATACATAATAGAATTTCTGTTGGTAAATACAGGAACTTCAGATAGTTTGTACTTTAAATGGGGCAGTGCTTAAAATGCCTGGACCCAAATGCAAATAGGTAGGTAAATGTCCAAGAATTTCCTACTGAAATCCTATTACCTAAGGAACAGAATTATTTTTTTAATATATGTGTGAGATGGGGAGGGAAAGGCAGATAGTTTCTTTATTGATGCTGGTTATACAGCAGGATTTGTAGATTAATCCTTTTGCCAGTGTTTCAGGTTGATGGGTAACTGCATGATGTGCCATCTACCGCTTAACTGCTAAGTTAAACTTAGTCGTCTTTCATGTATGTTTTTACTTTTTATTTATTCCTTAAAGGACTTGCTACAAGTGTCCTTCAGCTGTCTAAATAAAAGAGAGTAAATAACTTATAAAGTAGTAGATTTATATTTTTAATGAGGTATGTAGAAGCTTCAAATTATTGACTTAGTTTACTGTTTATTCCTTTTTCGTAGATTATAGTAAAGAATGTGTAAGACTGTGTGTATTAGCTTGAACATGCTATGAATCCATATATCCACAGTTGAGAATTTGATAGGTTCTGAAGAATTGTTTATGTCTACGTAATGAATTAACTCGACAGAGTGTTAAAGGTGCTGGGTAGGTGTCAATGTCATTTTTGAGATGCAGTACTCTGATTAATCCAGATCAGAAGCATAATTGTCAGGGTGATTTGGAGGTTTTTTTCTAGTTGTGTTTCTGGTATACTTTGCAATTTTATTGTGAAAGTTAGCTAGGTAAGTTGGAAGGAAGCCAAGTGTCATGCTCAGGCAGAAAGAGGGTGATTTGGAGAAGGGCATTTATCCTAGGGAGACTTTGTGGGGAGTACTGATTAATTTCTTTAATAGACCTTGAGGAATAGATCGGAGTACCTGGCTAGCCCACTGGAGTCAGGTGAATGTGTAAGGATGGGGAAGAGCAGTAAAGAGGAGAGCAGGGGTGGAAGTAGTGAGGAGGAATTTGTAATTTTTTACAAGTTTTGGACACAATGGATTAAATGCCTAGATTTAGGTACAAGAGACTTGCAAGTGCTGAGGCTGGAGGTGAAGGTGGAGATCATAAAAATCTGGAATTAAGAGGGCTGAGTGAGGGAAATAAATGCACTGGACTGACAGTGCTGAGAATCACGAGAAGGAAACCTTTCAGTTGTATTAAAAGAGCACAGTGAATAGGATGAAGAGGGCTGAAGGTGATAAGCACCACAGATCAACAGCCTATGAAGCCATGCAGCTTATTCAAAAGTCAGTGTTTAAGAAGAAGTGAAAGGCAAATGAGTGGTGTTTTGTTAGTATTGCAGAACTTTGACCAAGAGAGACTATTAACTATAGAGAATAAAAGAAAAAAAAGAGTGCATATTTCACTGTGTCTCATCATTTTGTTACAGTAGGCCACCTGGTGAGAGAGAACAAGGCTAGTGTATCCAATGTTTTGTAACCAGGAAAACCAATCACCACTGGAGTGAGAGTGAGTAATAGAAGGTGGCATGCTCCAAGCTCTTTTAACTCTTGGACTTGCCAGGTTTGTTGCCCCTGCCATTATTCTAATCAAGAGGTGCAGTAAACTCATCACATGGTTGCAGCTGTATGTTTAAAGCGATAAAACACTTTATTCAAAGGTCTTCATTGGAAAGCAGGTACAGTATTACGTTTCACAGATGGGAGCTATTTCCGTGAATCTTCAGGTGCTTTCCAAAATAATTGCATTGTATTGGTGTGAAAAGAGAAATCTACCCAGAGAAATGGTTTGAAGACTTCTGAGTGATTGCTTAAATCTTCTAATGTATCCATTGGCATTAAGTCTTAGACATTTAGATAACATTTTGTGTGAGATTGTTGAGTCGTGTCTTGATCATAAAGTAATGATTTCATGTGTGGGTTTTTTTCATTTAGTTCTCACATAAGTTGCATAGATCCCTCTTTTATTGGCTATGAAAAAGAAAATTGTTAGGGTTATTTTTAATGTCATAAGAAATTTGAAGACAACTTGGGAGAACAGAACTTAAATTCACTTTACAGTTATCTAAATTGAGGGCAATTGAGCCATTGGAGGTTTTCATTGCTCTTAGAAAAGACAAAAAATCAATAAAAATGTTAAGCTGAATTTAAGACTAAGTAATTTATTATACAGAAACACATGATTTAGACAGCATCTGAGGTTGAGCTTGAGGACTGTGCAGAGGCAACAATTATGAAATGCCTTCATAAGCCTTAACTGTCTCACAATTACATTCTTTGTGTGGCAGTTCAGTTTAGGTAGTAAATGTTTGTGGAACTAATGTATATACAGAGATCCTTATTTGGTTTGTACAGAGCTTTCTATTCTTTGCTATAACTCCCATATTCTTCTTCGTCATTATTTTGAACAATGGTATCTTTAAAGAGAGATAAATTTGAGTTCAATGCAGATAAGTTATCAGAGGTGATGTTCTTCAGGTGATTTGTTTACATTACATTTGTGATACATGTTTCTGGTTTAATGCTTGGTTGTAATTTATTATCTTTACCTTTATTTTGGCAATTAAAATGGCCTTGAACATTAATAATGTTCATAGAATCACAGAATATGCTGAGTTGGAAGGCACCCAACAGGATCAAAGTCCAACTCTTGGCCCTGCACAGGACATCCCTAGAATCATTCCATGTGCCAAGAGCATTGTCCAAACACTTCTTGGGATCTGTCAGGCTTGATGCTGTGACCATTTCTCTGGGGAGCCTGTTCCAGTGGGTGAGGAACTTCTTCCGTAATATTGTAATGGGTTTATTTGGCCAAGTTTTGATAGTGGGGGAAGACTACAGAGGGGTGGCTTCTGTTAGAAGCTGCTAGAAGCTTCCACTGTCCTATGAGGAGCCAATGATAGCCAGCAACAGGAGGGATTTCCTGCTGCTGGCCAAGGGAGAGTCAATGAAGTGTGCTTCTGTGAAAACATATTTAAGAACAGAGGAAGAGAAGGTTGTTGCACAGAAGGAAGTCCAGCCCGGAGAGGAGCAGAGGAGAACATGGGATAACAAGCAGACTCCAAGGTCAGTGCAGGTGGGGGGGAGGGGAGGGGAGGAGGGGCTCAGAGGCCCCCCTCTTCCCCTCCGGCAGGCGAAAGACTGAGAGCCAAGGCCCCTGCCGCTGTGGCAGACCATTGGGGTGCAGAGACACCACCCCTGCAGCCCATGCTGGAGCAGGTGGATGTATAAAGGAGGCTGTGACCCCTGGGGGGGAGACCCAAGATGGAGCAGGGTCCTGCAGGAGACCTGTGGCCTGTGGAGGGAGAAACCCACGCTGGAGCAAGTTGTCCTGGGTAGGACTTGTGGCCCAGGTGGGGGGACCCACGTCAGTACAACTCAGCCCATGAAGGACTGCACCCCCTTGAAGGAGTGACCCATGGGACAGAAGATTGGGAAGAACTGTTGCCCAGGGGATGGACTCATGCTGGAGAGGTCCATCAAGAACTGTCTCCCATGGGAAGGGACCCCATGGAAGCAGGGGAAGGACTCAGGGCTGTGGCCCCCCTGTAGCCCGTGGTAAAGACCATGGTGAAGCAAGTTGTCCCCTTGCAGCCCACAGAGGACCATCGGAGTGCAGAAACCACCCTGCACACCATGGAAAACAACAACTGATCCCCCTTCCTCATCCCCCTGCACCACTGCAAGAGAGAGAGGTGGGGGGAAGATGTTCTAAGACTGTTTTACTTCTCACTCTTTAGCTTTTATCCTGTTAGCAATAAATTTAAGTTCTATTCCCTACGTTGAGTCTATTTTGCCTGTCAGTAAATGACTGTCTCCCAGTTCTTATCTCTACTCAGAAATTCTTTAGCTGTTTTTTTCTACCTCCTCTGTGGAGCAGCGGGGCGGAGGGGAATGAATGTAGCAGGTTTTGGTGGGTATTTGAAGTCTGGCCAGAATCAAAACCACCACAAATATGCATACTTGATCTCCCCCAACTCAGCTTCATGCTGTTTCCTTGAGTCCTGTCATTGGTCACAAGAGTGAAGAGATTTGTATTTGTCCCTCAGCTTCCCCTCATAAGGAAGTTATAGACTGCAGTGAGATCTCTCCTCAGTCTTCTTCAAGCTGAACAAACCAAGTGACCTCAGCCACTCTTCTTAAGGCTTCCCCTCCACACTTCACCATCCCCGAGGCTCTCCTTTGGATGCTCCCTAACAGCCTAATGTCTCTTTTGTATCGTGGTTGAACAACGTTTACTTGTTCCTTACTGTAATGTTCTTATACTGTAATGGCAGGCTGAAGTAATATACTTTACTGTATACTGACAGACTGGGAGTTCAAGCTGGAGAAGAGAAGGCCCCGGAGGGACCTTTAGCAGCCTTTCAGTACATGAAGGGGGCCTACAGGAAGTCTGGAGAGGGACTTTTCACAAGGTCATGTAATGAAGGACAAGAGGAGTGGCTTTAAGCTGAAAGAAGATAGGTTTAAATTAGATATCAGGAAGAAATTCTTTACTGTGAGGTGTGGTGAAACACTGAAACAGGTTGTCCAGAGAAGCTGTAGATGTCCCTCACTGGAAGTGTTCAAGGCCAGGTTGGATGGGACTTTGAGCAAACCTGGTCTGGTGGAAGATGTCACTGCCCACAGCAGGGGGGTTGGAACTATATGATCTTTAAGCTCCCTTCCACCCCAAACCATTCTATGATTCTATTAATGTGTGGTGCATTGTTACTCAAGTACTTATCTAAATGTCCCTTTAAAGTGGTGAAGCAAACCACAGTTCAGTCATGTCTAATCAAATATGAAAGATGTGGATACATAAAGGAAATACAAATGACACAAATGGCCTCTGTTTCAAACAGAACTTATGCCACTATTTGTTCAAGTGTTTTCATAACTGTTGTCACACTGAGTTACATATTAAAGCATCTCTAACTTTTCATAATTCCTTCCACTGTTCTCCCCAGTCCAAGGTCATACACCAAGTCTTAGGAATCACACAGAGCAGAACTATTAGCAGCTCCATAGGGATATAGGTATAACCCAGTCAGAACACACTTCACTGAAATCCTGTTCAGTTTCAAGCCCTGAATTGAAACAAAACCATCCTTAAAGGGAAAAAATTTGAAGATGCTCTCATTGGGTAAAAGAGAGAACTGTGCTCTCATCTGGTTACATAGCAGCTGTACTTGACAAGGGCTATGCGTTAGTCTTCAGACAAAGTACATCAGCAGAATGCAAATACTGTAGGCTTTTTGACAATTTCTTTTTCAAGGTGCTGTTTCTAATTAAAACCCTTTTCAAGGACAGAAACTCACTGCTTACGATAAAATAAACATCCATTAATTTCACGATATAGTTTGTATAAAATAAACTAAAACCAAAATATCATCTATTCTCTTATCCTGTTTTTACAACACTCATAGAGATGTATAGAGAGATACTGTACTGTTTATTGCCAAATTGCTGATACATATGATCCACTTTCCATCATCTCTGCGTGATGGACTGTACTAGTTAATAAGTGCTTTGCATCTCAGCAAATGTATGCACAGGTGTGTGCATACACTCACGCTTCAACAGTTTAACTTGTTTGACATTAACTATGTTGGAAACACTTTATTTTGGTTCTCTGAGTAGAATAAGAAAGTCCCAAGCAGATCAGCCCTTTTCCTTTAGGTGAGGGTGTTGTGGAAGGCACATGGAAAGGAGCACAGGTGTGCTTATTACTTTAAACATATAGGCACAATACAGTAGCTGTCTTTCTTCATCTCCTTTTCCATGAGCCAGTCAGAGCCATCTGATTAATCTGCTCATACTTAACAGTAATTAGTGTACTTGGGAGCTGTGTTCAATGAGATGTGCTCTTGACCCGATCTGTAAATGGATAAATGGTATGTGCACAGCCTTGGCAGTGGCTGTCACTTGTCTTTTTAAATATGCGGCCCAGAAAGTGGCTTAATTCTATAATAAACATTAAAACATTTTGTAGCATAGTCTTCCACTTAGTGTTGGATACACATGCATATCTGTAAACAGGTGAAGTAGTAGTCTTCTGTCTTTTCATCTCTCTCTTCCCTTCCCCAACTACCCCCCCTACAATATAATTATTCCCCTAAAATTTTTCATACACTACTTGTAGTAATATAAAGCACTTAAGAAATAAAAATAAACAGTAATCAGTGTGTATCTTTCTGAGGTACTTAGATCTGTCATAAAATTTTTTATCATGCTGTTATGTCCTTCCTTAGAGCTAGTGGTTCCTCTAGGTTTCTAGGAGAACAGTGAAGAAAATCACTTTTATGCAAGCTAGTAAACATCTAGAGAAGTCTTTTAGCAGCCTAATGAAATTGCAGAAATCAGCAGAGTAGCAGAGACCTCCAATTTCATCAGTGTTATGTCCAGAGGTTGACAGCACAAGGGGATTTCTGCAGGAGATAAATACATAGCTAAAAGGCATGATGAGTAACCAAACCACAAAAGTATGAGGCACAAGCTTATAAAATGCTGGAGAAAAGAATATATTGGACAAATTCCCTGTTTCAGTGTGTCTGTTTTCAGCTGTGATAGAGATAGTTTTCTTCTTAGTAGCTGGTACGGCGCTGTGGTTTGGATTTAGTATGAGAATAATGTTGGTAACACACTGATGTTTTAGTTGTTGTCAGGTAGTGCTTACTTGACAAGTCAAGGACTTTCCAGTTGCCCATGCTCTGCCAGTGAGCAGGTGAGAAAGCCATGAGGGAGCACAGCCAGGACAGCTGACCCAAACTGGCCGAAGGGATATTCCACACCGTGGAACCTCGTGCACAGTATATAAACTTGGGGGAGTTGGCCAGAAGGGGAGGCCAGTCACTGCTGGGAGAGGGATTGGACATTGGGCAGTGTGTGCTGAGCAATTGTATTGTGCCTCTCCCTTTTTTCTTTGGTTTTATTTCTCTCTCTCTGCCTCTTCATTGTTATTCTTATTGTCAGTATTTTATTTTACTTCCTTACAGCTATTATACTATTTTTATCTCAACCATGAGTTTTTACATTTTTTTTTCTGATTCTCCTCCCCATCTCACCGTGGAGGGGCTGAGAAGTGAGGGAGGGAGGCTGCATGCTACTTGATTGCCATCTGGGTTTAAACCACAACAGTGCAATTCTTTACGTTCTGATCCATCCTGCAACCTGACTTCAGTTATATGAAGTTATGGTAGGTAGTTTAGTCCATAAATATGCTTGGAAAGATAACGTAGACCAGCTGCTTTTTACACTGTGTGAAACCTCGGATTCTGACTGCTTCCTATTATCATCTGTTATCAGAGTGCTTCTATTAATTTAATTAATAAGTTTACAGTTACACTGTTCAAACTGTATTTCAGTAGGTAGGACAGCAGAAGTTTCTGTTGATCTATAGAGACAAAAAGGGTATTTGGTAATGCAGTGTTTTTTCTAATTGGAAATATTTTATATGGTAATAATAGAGTTTGTTTTGAAAGTTGGGGGGTTTTCTGCTTAAAATATTACACAAAGGAAGAGGTATTTTTTTATACTTTGGGTATTTTGGTAAAATAACTTTAAATATTTGATGTGTTTATATTGAATAATAATCAAATTTTATCATCATATACATTGCATCGCTACAGTGGAATCAGGGTACTTTGGGAACTTGGTAATTAGACACTAAAAGATACTGTAAGGCAGAAATTAGGAAAGGGAATTTAAAAGATGTGGAGTTTATAAGTGTATAAATGTATCTGTGCATAACAGGGAACTCAGAAATTGGGAAATACCAGCTGTGAGTACATTTGTTTGCTTTATAGATCTGTCTGATTTTCCCCTTTGCTTCCCCTTCCTTGCTGTCCTTGCTCTCTGTGTCTTTGCTGCTTTTCCAAAATATTTCTAAGGAAAGTGTATAAGCATGCATTTTACTGTGTGAATTTCAGCTTCATTTTAACTCTGCACATGTTGGAAATGTACTGCACAATTGCCTAACACATGTTATTCTCCTGCCTTTGTACTTGCAGCACGACATTTTATAGTTTCCTAATTAAGTTTAGTTAAGCCCTTATGTTTGCTTTTCTGCTTGAAAAAAGACAATTCCTAACAGTGATCTCTGTGGTACACCATCAGATTTCAGCTGGCTTATTCTCCTGCTTAGTTACTCATGTATCATTTGAGGACTATTTTCTCTTTAGCTTAAATGCTGTATCATGTTTAACTCCTCTTTTACCTCTTTTTCTTTAGGACTGCATTTTTCATGTGTCTCCCAAAGTTACTAAGTATTGTTATGCTATGGCCACCATGCCCCTTCCTGTAACAAGATTTTTGTGCAGCCGAAACAATTTTATGGTGATCTATAAGCTTCAGGTGCTTGCAGCTCTTTCTTCTACCAGAAATATTCATGCTGTTCCTTTATGTTACTAAGGGGTTGAGTACTTTGAGTGCTGCCACTTGCACTCACTGCGAACTGTAAAAAAAAAGCATTTCTTCACTGCGAACACAAAGCAGACAGCTGCACTAGCAACTGAAAATTATATGTCTATATATCTGTGTCAGCACTGAAAGAGTGAAATTGTTACTTATATTGAAAACTAGTTTTTTAGAGCTGTTAAAAAAAGAAAAATATCTATATAAATAGACTAATCATCTGTTCAGCATCCATGTATCTTTCAGATACAGCTGTGATGTTCTAATCTTCATGTTCTTTGCCATTTCTTGCCAAAGCTCTCCAGTACTTGGAGGGCTGGCAGCTAAAAAATTCTTTTGGCATTCTCTCACCTTCTGTGCTAGAGAATTAAACATTGCAGGGCAAGGGGAGGAGCACAAAAATGGTGAGCACTGTACTCTGACTTTCCAACTTTCAGAGCCTAAACAAATATGGTGGGAGCTTATCAGTCAGTCCTGCATTCGTTCCCTATCTTCCTGTACTGTTAAGTTCGCTGCAAAATTAAAAATCTGATTTGGGAAAAGGGCCCTTATGTTCCCTAACATGTCCTCTGTGGGGAAGAGATGTGCATACACACTTAGAGAAACTACCTGACAAGATACCTTGCTTTAGGTTTCTTTCTCTGTCAAGATAAATGGAGGTTCTTTTCTTCCAGGCATAATCCTGGTAGCTAGCACTAAAGCTGCTATTCCATGAAACAGGTTGTCTTTTGAGTGTGTTCTGCATGAAATATAATTGCTTCCCAGTTGCATTGCATGGAGTGCTCTATTAGCCTGTTAACCAAGACTTACCCCACTTTTGCAAGACTATAAAGATAGAGGAAGGAGGGGGAAAAGTTTGTCGCCAGTTGGGCTGTGCAGCTGAACTGAAGATGCTATTTTCCTTGCTTTAGAAGGTAGAGAGGGACTTAATATAGCTATGACCTTTCACAATTTGTGGAGGAGTCTTCCTTTTTTTTTTTTGAAAAGACTTGGATACTGCTGCCTCACCAGCAAGTTTTGTGAAAGGTAACCTTATGAGCAGAAGTGGCTCAGATGCCCTTGGAGGCAGACACTGGTACGTGGATAGCAGTGGGGACTGTAGAGCTGACTGAGGCTGGGATGCTGCTGGGGCTGGAAATCCTCTGCTTGGTTGGCCTTCCCTGCAGCAGATCTCTGAGGAAAGACAGAAGTGTCCGCAGTATGCTAGTAAGTGTTCTACTGAAGAAAACAAATCACTCTATGGTTGAGTTGCAATTTCTTTCACAGCCTAATCTAATAGTATTATGTAAATCTCTCTCTGTTGGATTAGTGTAATTTTAAAGAGGAAAGTAGTCAAACAAATAGTAAAAGCAGTTGGATCTGTATTTTCAGAGTTGTGTAGTGAATACCAAATTTTTAAAACAGAAAAAAAAAAGGTGCCAGAAAAATACCAAGACATCTTACTACTCTAATAGCAACATAATGGCTTTTCTTTATTCCTATTTCCCGCTTCCATTAAACTTTGTCTTTGGAATGCAGTCCTTAGAAGATGGCATGGAAAATTACCCTGTTCTTGACCTACTGTGGCAATAAATACTAGAAAATTTGTCCTTGGGGATTACTTGAGCACCTCTTTGTCCAGCTTGGACCACGTTCCGAGCGTTCTTGGGGCAAGAGTTTTACTCCTCACAGAAGGAACTAGCTGGGAATAGCTGGTGCAGATGGCTGGGATTGGGAAGGAATACAGGTCTGCCACCCCTAATCACTGTGATCATCCTTGGGGAAAAAAATGAAAGGACTTTTTTGTGTTTTCCCTTTGATTCTGAAACAACTTTCTTTATTTAAAACTCCTTAATTCATGCTAATGAGTAGTTGTTTTGTGATGCCACTAAGCCAGACCAATAAAGGTAGACATATAGGTGCTTTGTTGGTGCTTCCATCCCCTAACTGCATAACTTCTGCATATACATATATGTATTGTAAAGGGCAGTGTAATTTTATGGTGTAAAAAGGATGCAGAGATGTCATGATTAGGTAATGGGTTAGCACTTGTTCTGAAGCAAGTCTGAATGTGGATGTGGAGGTATGCCAAGTGTCCTAAAAAGAGTGGGTTTAGGGTAGTAATTAAATGCTAGTTGAGTAAGAATTACAAGATCACAAAACAAATTACTGTTATTAGCAGAAGTATTTGTTCTCATGTCAAACTGTCGTCCTGCTTTGCTGCTTAACCTTATTCTGCCATGTGGGAAAAAAATGATGTCAGATACTTTATGAAATGTGAATTTGTAATTTACATTGATGGGGGGGGAGGTTGTGGAGGGTGTGGGGAGATTGGGGTTATTGTCTCCTAAAACGGTAATCATTTTTTTACTCTATACACTTTAAATCAAACCTACAAAAACAAAGGAACTTAAAAAACTAAAGGGATTTTCTGGCTTTGAAGATACTGTATGAATGAATGCTGCATCTGAAACTGTAGCATCTGTGGGAGGATATTACTGGATATTCGATGAGTGTTAGACCATACAGAGCTGACTTATAACAGCTTGTCACAGCAGTTCTACAGGGGAAAGCCCAGTAAATACCTTTGATTTACACATCCCCTCTGCTTTTAAAACAGGAGTTCAGAGAGATTTGTAAAATGGTGTGGCTTAGGGATCCTAGGCATGAAATAGCCCCTTTGATTGCAGCTTAAGTATGATCTGCGTGTACAGCATTTAATAACAAACAACTAATTGTGCAATTGTGTGCTGAATACCACAACAACAACAACAACGAGGAGGTTATTTGGTGTATAACTGGCACTTACTCTAGATAGTTGTTAGTTGGTAACTTTCTTACAGTCCTGAACAATGTCAAAGATTTTTGGAGCTTCTCAACCTATAAATGGTGGACCAATCTATAGTCATGTGCTTTTAGACAATGTATTGGTCTTCTGATAATACTTCTATATTGAATTGTGATAGATCAGGACATCCTTCAAACATGTTGTTGTGGATGAAGAAAAAAAGTAAAAGACTGAAAAAATAAATTACATAACTCAGAAGAGGAAAGAGATCTGCTTGTCTTATGTGGTCCCCTTTGTTTCAGTAGGTCAGCCTCATGCTGTAACATCATAGTTGACCCATTGCCAAAATAAGATTAAGCAGCCTGAGCCTTAAAGTCTTTGGAAGCATGAAGTGGCTTTGGGGAATGATGTAATTCAAATATGAATAATACTATGGAAAAATCATCATGTCAGTGAAACACAGACAACTCTTAATCCCCACCAACTTTTATAATTAAATCTTCTCAGATATCAAAATATATTGTATGTTTGTGTAGTTCAGAGTTACCTTTTTTACTCCACAGCTGTTGTTAGAAGTAATTTTGGGTTTAATATTTTGGAATTTGTGGTTTCTGGGTTTGTTTAATTTGCATCGTGGGGATTTTGGTTTTTCAGGGGCAGGGAGGTTTTTTGTTTTGTGTTGGGGATTGGGTTTTTTTTGGTTCTTTTTTGGTTCTTTTGTTGTTGTTGTTTTCATAATGAAGCAGTGGCTTTTGCTAAACTTAGGGGTTAAGCATTGATAGGACGGTAATTAGCAACTCAGCATTCAAACCTATCGATGAGCAGAAACATTTTTCTTCCTCTGCCAGGCAGTTTAGACTTCTAGGCTGAAAGCTAGTCAGGTGGTCAAAAGACAAACAGCAGCTTTTTTTCTTCCTTGTGGTCTATGAGCTTCAGTAGCTGTTCAGAGTTGTGGTGATGCCTACGTCTGTCTACTGGCCAACTTTGTTGTTTCTCTGAAACTGAACTTTCTGCAGAGTTGGCTGCTTTTTAAATAAAGCTTTTTATCTCTCTGGAGGTGCGCATGCTGTGGGGAAGAGTGTGAGAGAACCACTGCTTTCTCACAGTAAGCAACAGCCAGAAAGACTGTGTTTTCACTTCTGAGCAGCAGTGCAAATACCTCTATTCTGACTGACTATCCCACAGTGCAAAATTGCTCAGACCTTGGAGATCAAACCCAGAAGTGCTGTTGCAGGAAGATTTTTTGTGAAGTTTCAGAGTTTCAGATTTTTTGTGAAGTTGAATTGAACCAAGCAGAGAAGGCTGATATACCTTAGGTTATCTTGTCTAGCTCTCTCTGCCAGTTCAGGATGACACAGGTATTCCAGAGATCTATGCCATCTCTGCCAGTCACCTATGAGTGTCTTAGGTGTCTAAGGGCATCTCTAATAACACTAGCAGATCACTGGGCAATAACACTGGGCAAGTGAAGAAGGTCTTCCAGCCTATGAGTGATAGAGAACAGGATATGGTGTAGTCTAAAGCATGCCCTGTCCACTGCGGTTTGTAATAGTGTGTGGATCCCTGTATGGTAAATCTGACCCTTGACAACTTCATGCAGAATTGCTGGGGTGTGGAATTTAAGGCAAGGATTTTTGTTGTGCAACATAACGTCATATCAGGTTCATGAACTGATTTCATTAAATAATGAATAATGAATGGTGATGATAACATTGAAATAAAACCAAACCTCAGCTTAAGATTGTTGACTGCTTCTCTTTGAGTTTACTTCCCACGTCTGCATTCAAAGATTTCTCAACTGGTAGTGGCTACTCTAGAGTCCCTTTCTAGGAATTCATGGGGGTCAGCATAGTAATGGTGTCATGAAATGTGTAGCTTTGAGTGATGTCCACTTGGCACTTTGTCATTATGTGATGCCCTTTTTGTGCATGATGCATCTTCCTAGAGATCTCTCTGTCAACTGTAATTAGTTAATCACTAATACAGGTTAGCTCCTCTTCCAAATACAGGTTGCAATTATACATGCCTAAATGTTATACACCTGTTCAGGTAGTAAAGCTGACTAGGGTCAGCTTTGACTTAACTGCTGTTCTAAGTCTGCTTTAGAGAACAGAACTTCCTCAGTTAACAGGGTAGACTAATCTAAGAAAATTTTCTCATTAGTATAATTCAGTAATTCTACCATTTCTTCATATGGTGAAAAAACCAAGAACAGAATTTCTAGAGAATCTTCAGCAAGGGATTAGGGAACCATAAGAGGAAAACTCAGCAGTATTAGAAATACTGTTCTGACTTTAGTTCAACATTAGATTCATGGAAATTTCTGATCTAAATTAGTGTGTATGTTTAGGAACAGTAGGCATAGGCATCAATGATAACATGCTGGAGTTAGAAGCTTCGTTGAGTTTCTTCTGGTTTGTAACAGGAACATAGGTTTTTTTTCTTCTCAGCATCTTGGTAGTTTTCTTATCTTCAAACTGATTGTCCTTAACAACATGATACAATAACTGTAATTATTGATATTACTGTGTTTAGTCAGTGCTCTTGAAACTAAAAACCAAAGCAGTGTCCTGAAATGCAATGTTGTTTTAAAAACTTTTTAAAAAAACAAACTTGAGGGTAGAATAAAGTGGATATTGACAGATCATACTGTAAGAAACTAAAATTGTAAGAAACTAAGAACTGTCTGACTTGCAGAATATGCACAAAGAAACTTCAACATGTATATGGAAAGAGAAATCCAGAAAACATTCTTTTGCCCAGTAATTCCCAGTGCAAACATTTGTGAAAAATCCAGTGATCCTTACAGATGTTGTCTTTTACTTGCAGACATGCTGAAATGTGTACATTTTTGTGATACAAAAGCTATAACTTAACTTTTCTGCCTCTTCTAAGGGTTTTTTTAAGTATTACTCTAGATTGCATAAAAAGTAGTAATATACTTTAGTCAAGCAGAGTTAACAGCTAGTTTTCCCCACTGCAGTAAACAGAGGCTGCTCTTAACTCTAAATTTTCGTTACTAAATATCCTTTTTTTTTTTGTTTTTTCTATTTTAGTGGGCAGTTTGCTGTAGTGAAAAAATGCCGCGAGAAAAGTACTGGTCAGCAGTTTGCAGCTAAATTCATCAAGAAAAGGAGAACGAAATCCAGCCGGCGTGGAGTAAGCCGGGAAGATATTGAGCGAGAAGTTGGCATACTAAAAGAGATTCGACATCCTAATGTGATAACGCTTCATGATGTTTATGAGAACAAAACAGATGTCATTCTTATTTTGGAACTGTAAGTAGCTCTAGAGACCTGTGGAGACATAGCAGAATATTTGTTTCTTTGTTTTTTTAAAAACAGATGCTTTGAAAATTGAGTGATTTAATGGAAGTTCCTTATTGCCCCAAAAGAAGATAGGTAATAGCCTTAGAATTCTTTATTTCTAAGTCAGTGTTGTAGCCTACTGATTTCTACACATATTTTTCACTCTAAATGCACTATAAGTTTTTTTAAAAAAAAAACAAAAAACCGAAAAAACTGTGTGTGTTTCTTTAATCATTGTTGATGTTACGGATGCAGAAGAATAACCTGGAACTAAATAAACTAATTTGAAGATAAGATCAGAAGGAAATAGAGATTCTAAGTGGAGGTTAGTTTCACAAATTTTGCTCTGTTTTGTGAGGGTGTAAAATGGCCTCACTGAATGTTTTTTCTCTTTTTTTAACCTACATAAAACGGAACAGAATTTTTCAGTTCTGCCTGGTTAAAATGTGAACTGCATTTTCACATTGTTTCGTATTGTCTTAGTTCCCAATTTTTCATCCAATGTCATTGCTAGATTGAGGTAAATATGTCTGGAAGGACTATTTCTGCATTTTTTCAAGTCTGGCTTCCAGTTTCTCACAGACTGCAAGTGTAGACCCAAGCATTATTCAGCTTTAAGAGTTTGTGAATGCCTGCTGGTGGCATGTGAATGTCTTTACATAGGTTGAATGCCTGACACTGTATTATTGCCATACTTGCTCTGTATCAGTTAAGTATGCTTGAGAGTAACTATTTTGTGCAAGCAAAATATTTGGTACCAGAGTCTTCAAAACATTTTTCTGCCTTATTAATCAGCTGTTTCTCAGAGGTGAGCAACTGAGGAGACAAGGGGAAATGGCTTCAAAGTGAAAGAGGGTAGATTCAGATTGGATAATAGGAAGAAATACTTCACTGTGAGGGTGGTGACGTGCTGGAACAGGTTGCCTAGAGAAGCTGTGGCTGCCCCAACCCTGGAAGTGTTCAAGGCCAAGCTGGATGGGGCTTTGAGCAACGTAGTCTAGTGGAAAGTGTTCCTGCCAGTGGCACGGGGTTTGGAGCTAGATGATCTTGAAGGTCCCTTCCAACCCAGGCTATTTTGTGATTCTATTCAAGGTCATGATTTACATGCAGAAATATGTGGGCAGTTAGTTAATTATTGCAGTGGCAAGGTAGGTACTCACAACACTGAATGCAAAGCACAGCTACATATCAAAAACTATATTCAGATAGGTGTTTGTTTTTCTTTCAACCACATTATATCAGGAAACTGATCTACCAAAAAACCCACAAATTTTGTGGGCCATTTAATTTCTGAAACTTTTAAAATCAAATCCTTCCTTAAAATATTCAGCAGTCCCACACAAGGATGAGATATCCTTCAAGAGCCTTACTTTACTTCAGTGTTTTTGTATATTTAGAGTAGTCAGGCATGTTTTCATGATTCTGGGTCTTAGTGGCAGGTGTCTCCTTCTGTGATTTAGAAATAACCTTTGAAATTCCCACTCTGTGGACTATTTCATCATCTTGAAAGGAGTGTTATACATATTATATACAAACTGGAAGACACTGTCTTTTCCTCATCTAACTTAAAACCTTAATAGTTTTCTTTTTTCTGTTGTTTTATCACACAAATAAATGAATTAGTAGTACTTTTTTCTATCTGGCTGCGGCAATTAAGAGTCTGTTATATGTTAGCAATACTAAGCTATTTCTAGTGAGCTCTGCTGAAACTGTCATTTTATCAGTCTTCACAGACTAGAAAACACAGATGTCTCTGAACAGTGATAATTATTTTCTTTCCTTAGATAATCATTAATTGTAATTAAGGTGCTATTACATTAAAGCAGTGTGATCATAGCATATGACTGAGTCATTACAAGGTGACCATGCTAACTCTGAAGGTTAATTGTTTCTAAGTTCCCTGAGCAGGTTTCCATAATGATTTCCTCTGAGATATGGTGATCAGATCTGTTTCATAGTTAAAAAAGCCTGGCAGTTTGCAAAAGCACTATTCAGAAATCCTTTTTCCACGGGTGTGATGTATTTTCTTTCCCAGAGGGAGATATGTGGGTTGCAATCACATCTGTGAGCCTTCCTTTTGGGAAGGCTGGGAAATGCTTTTACCACTATTGCATTTTACAAAAAAGAATGTAGTTGACCAAAAGCTTTAATTTACTTGTCTCATTTCAGGAGAACTAGCACTTCTGCCTGGAAGTACAAGTGAAACAACACACACCAGCTTTGCTTTTAGTGAAATTGTTTATACAAAATATTTCTAAAAACATGTGCTCTGCTACTTGAAAACAGTATAAGAGGTAGTCATGTCATAAACATGAAAATAGATTTACTCAGCCCTTATGACTTTCTCTATTATAACACAGTCAATAATGTAACATGTCATTTAGGATTAAGATGTGACTGTCATAAAGCACAAATTCATATTTTATTGAGCCAAATATTTGAGCAAACTATTATGACTGCAAAACTATTACTTCATTTAAATGTAAACAGAAATGTTTTATACAGGAAAATTTAAAAAGTAACACTTTAAAGGAAAACAGTACATGAAGGTGAACAGATGCAGCCATAAAGGAATTTAGCTGTGACTTGACTTGTAATCAAGCTTCTGTGTTAATCTGAAGAGGTATAGGTTGTTGTCCATCACCTTAGGGCATAGAGGAAGAGATTGGGAAACTGTTTGGTAGTTCCTACAAGCAAACAGAGAAATTGAACAGAGAGGAGCTCTGTGCATCTGGAGGGTACCAGGTACAGATACTCCCAAGTACTCTACACGACGAAGCCGTATTGCTTGGTGAAGTTCTTGCCTCTACTCCCTTCAGGAAGCCATCTTTATCCAGCCAGTGGTTGGGGCAACAGTCTTTAAGATGCTGGCTGCGTGTGCCCCTCTGTAGAGCCCCAAGGGCAGGCTGGGAGCAAGTTTCTGTGGCTCAGAAATCTCGTGGACTGGTCTGGTTTCAGTCAGATTTCAGCAGGGTGTTTGTGCAGCTGCAACCCCAAAGCTAACTTAGAAAGAAGACTCCATTGTAATGGAGGTGGAAACAGTGTACTTCTTGGGAGAAGATGACATTCAAAAAGATCCATGAAAGGGGCTGTTGTCTCTGCTGCCTTCTTTAGATAAACACTGCTTCTGTGTGTGAGATGGGATATACACAGGTACAGTGGTGGAATGGGACTCTCTGCTTGGCTTCTGGCTCCTCTTCTGAAAGTGACTAAGGGTTAATAAAATGTGCAGAGTTTATATATAACTGCATTGCCCTGGCTGAGGCACAGGACTAGACTTGAAAACCCAACATTTTAGGAGGTTTGTGAAGACTGCAGTAATTTACAGAGCCAGTGTCTTTACTGACTTCTTATAACCCATTTTTTATCTGCAATATCTGGAAGTCCAGTCAAAATCATTTAGTTATTCTAGATATATTATCTGATTAGGAAATCTCTGAAACCAGGCTGTTGATAAATCTGAGAACACTGTAATTCAGTGAATTGATTCTGGAAGTTAAACTTGTGACATATGTGGAGTGCGGACCTATATTAACACTCCGTGACTCCTTTGAAGTAATTGCCTTGCAGTGATGCTACGGTTTTCTGTGTACCTTTGATAGTACAGCTTAAAATCAGACCTGCCAGAGTCAGCAAAAGGGTAGGGAATGAGCTGACGAGTGTAAAGAGCAAGCTAAGAAACACAATCACCATTACTGAGCTCCCATGGGGATATGGGTCACAGCCCGTACCTGCTAAGAAAGGGAGATTGCCTAGATGTTGCCTGGAGCAGAGGGGCCTTTCTGGGAAGCCAGGCTTTTCTGAGCTTCCAGGTGAAACTTCTCATGCATGGTAGTTTAACATTTTAGTCATCATTGCTATAGAAACCCTTTTCTCTTATGCCTTATGTCCCTGCCAGTAGAAGTAAGCAGCAGGCACAGCTAGATGTGCACTGTGCTTGCCAGCAATGGCAGCACTCAGAGGGAGAACGCTGGTTACTGAACTTGCCCCTCACCCCAATTCAGGAGTTACCAGCAGAAGAATTCACAACGGCTCACTGAGAGCAGCCTCCATAGAATCTCAACTGAGACATTCAGGGCGAGATCTGTAACATGAAAGGGGACATTGAAGTCCTGTAGACTTGAGGTGCAGATGCTTCTGGAACAAAGCTTTAAATGCTTACGGGCAGTCCCTCCTTACTCATCTACTCATTAAGCAAGGGCTACCAAGTCACTTAGGGTGACAGTACTTAGGCATCTAAAGAAGCACACGACGTTTTGGAGAAATCTACTGCTTTTACTAATGAACTTCCAATTTTAAGAAAAAAAAAGTATTTTAAGCCTTTTAGCTTCTCTGGCTTCAGCTTGAAGATTTGCAAGCACCAGGTATATTACCTGAGAAATACAGATAACATTTTATTTCATGCTATTATAAGGCTTATGATATAATCATTAAAGAAATGTCACAACAACTAACCTGTGGTAAAGACAGAAGGATAATATTCAGCAGTGCTGAAGAAAAGCTACATGTGATCTGATGCAATTAACTTCACAAATGTCATGTCTTTGAAAAGTGTAAAAATGCATGTACATCAAACTTGTAATGTCATGCAAACTTTTAAGGTATGAAATTGCACAAATCTGAATAATTGCACATAAGAAGAAGCTGAGGATGAAGAGGCTCTTCCCATTTTACACAAATGCAGTTAAGTTTCTTTTACTAGCTCTCTTGAAAAGATAAAAACCTTGGGAGTTATCTTTCTTTTGGGGTCTAAAAGGAATGTGTATAATCAGTGCTGCTGTTCATAGATGACTAATAAGTTCCACAGACTGCATATCATAAAATGCCAACAGGAGTAAGAGCAATCTTGACCAGCCATAAAACATGTCAATACCTGTATGACACTGTCACAGTCTGTTTGAGACTGCGGAGTGGACAGCACAGTGCTTCGAGTTGGCATTGCTGCAAATGCCTGTCCTGAGTACTTCTCTTGTGTCTGTGATGGCTGATGAAGGCTTTAGGCATCAGCTATTTTAGGCACTTTTGCTGTTTAACAGGGTGGGCAATCTACCTGAAAAGTGATCTGGATGCAGTCTTTTGGTGCAGTCTTCCAGGCTTTTCCTCAGCTGAGGATCCAGCTTTGCTGGTTTCCCAGACTGTGGTGGCTAGCTCAGTGCCAAACAATGCTGAGTGCATAAAGGTGCTGGTGCCCACCACTGGGACAGTAGCCACAGTGAGTCTGCCTGCTCCACCTGGCATGGCTGTGCTCCGGTTTACAACCTCCCGGCAACTGCAGCAAGCATCCACTTGTAAACATGTGGAAGCAAGTTTCACATGATGCATAAATCCTTTAGTCCAATAATTGGAAAGGAAGAGAAATGCCAGCACTGTGTCACCATCCAGTGCTGTGTTCATCATCACGAAGTGCTATAGAGATACAGGCCTTAGCCTGAAAACGTTTTCTTATTTTTTTCAGTCAGAAGCAAAGAATGAGAGAATATGCATGTATGTCCATTTCTAAGATGCTTCTGACCAGCCTCTCTAAAATAGCAAGTTGTATTTGATCGTTAGGAATTCCATTTTAAGGTCTCTGCAACAAGAAAAAAATTATTGAAGTGACCCCTCGTCCTTCCAGTCTATAATTCTTATATTTTAATGACACTTCATTTCAATAATTGCTTTCATGCAGAAAATATTACAACACAAATAATAGCCAAAACAATACTCTCATTATTGTCTAGGCAGTTCAATGAAAGCTCCAAGAACTCATTAAAATGCACTTTTCATACAATTTGCATTACAATAATGCAGATTAAGTCTCTTAAAAAGTAGACATGATAAAGAAGTCAAATGTATTTCTAGAAATCTGCCCCAGCTGTTTAGCTGTTGTCACATGTAAATCCTATCATGTTTCATAATAAGAGTTTTAAATTGTGAACAAATTTTTTTTTTTCCTAGAGAAAAACAATGTAAGTTAGGGTACATTTTCTGAATTTGTTTTAATATCAATACAATACAAAATATAGGGGGTATTATGACCATCTTTGCAGTCTCTAAGACATTTCTAGGTAATAGTGCTGCTTTTATAGATGGGAAAAACAGTTTCCCACAGTGGGAAGTCATCTTATATGTCCTTAAACAAGGTTATTGTCTGTTATTTAAGAATAGCTGTGCTTCCTGTTTCCTATCACTTCAGTATCTCTCAAGCTGTTGAGTGAGTCAACAGCTGCTTGACTGAGCCGAGAAGAGAGTCATCTTCAGTTTGGTCCTCTCTCTCTCACATGCAAAATCTAGATGTGCTTGTGTACCCTGTCTTACCTCTTTTCTCTCTGTGCAGCTAGTACACGTGCTGGAAATAGTCTTAAGGGCTTTTGCTTGTAGAAAAGCTGTGGTAGAGTACAAATACAACATAGGTACTGAATGTAGTATAGTACTTCAAAGAATAGAATATATTTTCAAAGATTGATATACTTTGAGGAGTGTAGAAACTGAATAGCAGAACAGCTGCCAGTAATAATTTCAAAGTAAGCTCTAAATTTTGTATTTTTGAATGAGTGTGTGGAAATCCGATGTTTTACTGATATGAGCCAATTCATGTTTTATTTTCTAGACAAAGTAATGTCCCATTACATTAGTATGTTTTGAGTATACTTCCTTCACATTTGATTTTATTCTTTTAAATGTGCATACAGAGAGGAGGGGTTTACTTAATTTAAATTTAGATACTGTCAACCATTGTGGTTTTTAAACTTTTTTTTGTCTGAAAATAAAACTCTTTTTAATGTATTTTTTTCAGGGAGAGGAAGTGGAATTACTAACTATTTTGGATATTGAATTAAGTAATTTTCATCATCTCTTCTGCTATTGGCAGTCTTTAAAGTATATGGATCCTTTTTCAAGGCTGGTTTGAGAACAGTCATGCTTAAAGAAACCCTTTAGTTAAAACAAGCTTGTCAATAACTCTGCTTCTGCTCTCCAAGGGTTGCAGGGGGAGAGCTCTTTGACTTCTTAGCTGAGAAAGAATCTCTCACAGAGGAAGAAGCCACAGAATTTCTCAAACAGATACTTAATGGTGTTCAGTATCTCCACTCTCTGCAAATCGCCCATTTTGATCTTAAGGTGAGTTGATATAAACTTCAACAACTGTAGGCAACATCCGTTAAAATCCTTTGTAATGCTAGCCACAAATCAGCCATCCTGCAGATCTTGGGCGTAGCTTTGTTTTGCTAATTTTTATGTAGACAGGGGAAAGCTCAGCCATTGGAAAGAAGTTACTGAACTGTAAATAGTTCCCGTCTGTTTTTAATGTAAGATTCTTCAAGGGAAATGGCGGCTTCTGATGAAATTGAACTATTGTGAGAAAACAAACCTGAAATAAAAATGAGAACTATGTTTTTGTTTTGTTTTTTTTTTTAATGAGAATGGGTTCTGGATGAAACATTTGGAACAGGATGCCTTTTTTAATTGATGGGTTTGGTTTTGGTTTTTTTTTTTGCTGTTCATGTGAACATTTATGTTCACATTAATATTATTTGTAGGCACTAAATTAAAACTGTACAAAGTTAAGAACAAAAATTTTTGTGGAGAAGACAACAAATAATTTCCTCTTCTGTTTTTTTTTTTACTTTTGGGGGTTTTTTATTTTTTTAAGAAAAGCTGGTAAATTC
>JAWWLV010000100.1:34784965-34801030 GCA_035041135.1 Platyrinchus mystaceus | reverse complement strand
AAGTCTTGTACCAGCACATCTGAGAGTGTGGAGCAGGTGTGAAAATGAGTAGGGGGCACAAGAGTTGCTGCCATTAAGGAGGTCACCTAAGAAAGTTCATATAACAGGACAGGAAGGTTATAAAGGTGTCTAATATTTAAAGTGACCTAAAGCTCAATTTTCAAATCCTTATCACTTAATACAATCATACATTCTTTTTAATTGCTACTTTTTGCTCTTATTGGTCAGTGAATGCCTGCTAGTTTCAGAGGTGATTTCTGATCTCCTTAGACAGTGTCAAGTCTGAGACACAGCACCAGAGCACCAACAGGATGGGTGGCTGTACAGGATGTCAGAATCATTAGGGTTGGAAGGGACCTCTGGAGATCACCTACTCCAACCCCCCTGCCAAAGCAGGATCACCTAGAGCAAGATACACAGGAACATGTCCAAGTGGGTTTTGAATGTCTGCCAGGGGGGAAAATCCATGATTTCCCAGGGCAGACTGCTCCAGAGCTCTGCCACCCTCAATGTAAAGAAGTTCTTCCTCATGTTCTTCCTCAAGGTGGAACTCCTTGTTTCGGTTTATGGCCATTGCTCCTGTCAGTGCGCACCACCAAAAAGAGTCTGGCACCATCCTCTTGGCACCCACTGTCAAGATATTTGTATGCATTTATGAGAATCCCTCTGTCTTCTCTTCTCCAGACTAAACAGGCCCAGCTCCCACAGTCTCTCCTCACAAGAGAGATTCTCCAGATCCCAAACCATCTTCACGGCCTTTTACTGGACCCTCTCCAGTAGCTCCTTGTCTTTCCTGTACTGGGGAGCCAAGAACTTGACACAATACACCAGATGTGGCTATTGGCCCTGCTGGCCTCAAGGACACACGGCTGGCTCATAAACAACTTGCCATCCACTAAGACTCCCATGTCCTTCTTGGCAGAGATGCTCTTTAGAAGACCGCGCCCCAGCCTGTATCAGTACTTGGGGTTGTTCCTCCCCAGGTGCAGGGCCTTACACTTGCCCTTGTTGAACCTCATTAGGTTTCTCTCTGCCCAACCCTCCAGCCTAACAAGGTCCCACTGAATGTCAGCATAGCCTGCAGGTGTATCAGCCACTCCCCCCAGTTTAATATCATCAATAAACTTGCTCAGGGTACATTTCATCCCTTCATCCATGTCATTGATAAGCAAGTTGAATAAGGCTGGACCCAGGCAGCTCTTGATCCACCTCACTGTCCATTCATCTAACCCATATCCTGAGCTTACCTACAAGGATATTGTAGGAGATAGTGTCAAAAGCCTTGCTGAAGTCAAGGTAGACAACATCCATGCTCTACCCTCATGGACCCGTCCTGCCATGCCATCATAGAAGTCTATCAGGCTGGTCAAGAAGGATTTCCCTTTGGCGAGTCTATGCTGACTACTCCCAATAACCTTTTCTTTTACATGATTGGTGATGACCTCCAGAATGATCTGTTCCATCATCTTTCCAGGGATGGAGGTGAGACTGACTGGCCAGTAGCTTCCCAGGTCCTCCTTCTTGCTCTTTTTGAAGATGGGAGTAACAGTGGCTTTCCTCCAGTCATTGGGCACCTCTCCTGTTCTCCATGATTTTTCGAAGATGATGGAGATTGGCTTAACAACATCTATCAGCACCTGTCCATCAGCACCTGTTGGCGCGTCCCATCAGGGCCCATGGATTTATGGGTGTTAAGTCTGCCTAGATGGTCTCCAGCCCAAACCTCTATTACTGAGGGGAAGTCTTCCTTTCTCCAGCCTCCAGAACAGCCTTTCTCCAGAAGTAAAGACTGTGGCAAATTAGGCATTCAGTAATTCCATGTTCTGTGCCTTCTATCAGCAGGACACCCGTCTGATTCTGCAGCAGCCGTGCATTTTCCCTAATTTTTCTTTTGCCATTGATGTACTTGTTGACATCCTTCTTGTTGTCCTTGATATCCCTTGCCAGATTCAATTCCAAGTGGGTCTTGGCCTTCCTTGTCACATCCTTGCATACTCTGACAAGGTTCCTATAGTCATCCCATGTGACCTGTCCCTTTTTCCACATCCCATAAATTTCTTTTTAGAAGCTTCTTGTTCATCCATGCAGGTCTCCTTCCCCCTTTGCTTGATTTCTTACACACAGGTATACACTGGTCTTGAGTTTGGAAGAAGTGATGCTTGAATACTGACCAGCTCTCTTGGACCCAGCTTTTCTAAAGCCCTAAGCCATGGATTTTCTCTAAGCAGGTCTTTGAAGAGGTCAAAGTTAACTGTCAGAAACTTCAGTCCTGCTTACTGCTTTGTTTTCTCCATGCAGAATCCTGAGTCGTAAGATAAGGGGCTAGTGTGCACGACTCAAACTCTGATAACCTGATGGCTGTGGAGCCAACCAAGTATTGTCAGTAATAACAACAAAGGACTGTTGGTAACAACCAAGGATTGTCGGTAATAACACATTATGAGAAAGAGCAGGATGTAGCTGAGCTGGAAAAGGGGGGCATACAGAGGTAGAGGGGCACTTTTCCAGGGCAAACATCCTTGTTGTAGCTCCTGGAATAGGCACAACATAGTACAGTGCAAGTGTAGGCTTGCACTACAGTGCAAATGAGGCTGAGAAGTGGGCATGGACTGTAGGGCAAACCAAGAACAACAAAGACACCCAAAGCCCTATAACCCATTTCCAGAAAGGACTAGAAGAAAGGACTGCACATGACAACAAATTTGCATAGAAAGCAAGAAACTGATCTCTGAGGCAAGGAAAGCCTTTCTATAAAAGGTATCCCCACAAAGCCCAGGCACATGTGTGCCCTCAGGACCCTGGACTCCCCCTCAGCTGGATCAGTGCCAGAGCCAGGACTCTCTCCCTCTCCCTCCCCCTCCTTTTTAATTCACCTCTCTCTCTCTTTCTTCCCTTTCACCCTACCCCTTTACCTGTGTGTTTATACTGGGTGATCAGGGACTAACTTCTAACAATTTCCATGACAAGGGTGTAATTTACTAATAAAGCTTTGTAAATTTTTGTGGACCATTTGATTTTTGTTTTTTCTTTTGACCATGAGCAATCTACAAATCTTGGATATTTCCTTCCCCTTAAGGGTGGGACATCATAGCAGTATAACATGTGTAAAGGGCAAGCTTCAATCTGAAACAAGAATCTTTCAAAGTAAAAGAAAATGGATGTGTAACAGTGGCTTTGTATCCTCTTCAGTTGCAGAGAACACTGGATTAACAGGGAATAGGCATGATTTGAGTGTCACATCAATAGCAGTGGTTTATTGTAATTTATGCCATTGAAAGCTGCCTGTCTGTAAATAACACAAGATATTTCCAGTGCTTATGAGAAATGAAATACCCTGGTAACACTGCAGACTTTTCAGCTCTATTCATTATTCAAGACACATATAATTTAGAGCTTAAAATGACTCTGTTTCAGACAGCATGAGACTTTTATTCTTCTTAGGGCTGTCAAAATGAAAAAGGATCGGCAAGAAAGCCTCTGGCAGAAAATCCAGATAACGGCATTGCAAATATTGATGAGGAAATCCTGTTTCAAATAACACCATCCATGTAATGTCACATGTAAAGTTTCAGATCAAATGGGAATACTGACACAATCCACTTCCCTTTGTTGCTATTATATAAATTAGTTTCTGTTTGGAAATCAGGATTCCATCTCTATATTGGCACTGCATAAATCAGAGTAAAAGGATTTTTACCTTTGCCTGAAAGGAGAAATTAAATTTTTGCTTTTTTTCCCATCAACCATTTTCACTATTTTTCTTGTTCTTATGAAGTGGGACTTTCACTGTGTTAATTGCTAGAGTCCACCATCTTGAAATGTATGGCTTTTCTTATAGACTGAAAATGGATGATCAAGGTCTGATGTGGAAAAGCCTTTAGCTGCTCTTCTTGTGTTTCTGTACACAAGCAAGGTAATCTTGCACGTCATCTGGAGAGCCAAGTATAAGAGGAACTCTCTGATGAATACTCTCAGGTTTCACATCCAACACTGCTTCTGTCCCCGTAGTTGCCATCCCACCTGCTTGCTCAATGATGAAAGCCATAGGGTTGCATTCATAGAGAAGTCGGAGCTAGGAAGAAAGAGGAAACACATGATTGCCTTTGGGGGAAATTATACCAGAATATACAAAAATACTTACCAAAACCTAGTCTTCCTTTTGTGATTTTGGAAAATTTTGTACCGAACTTCAGTTGACCTACATAGCAGTGTCTCTCAGTCAGGCCCTCCTTCTTCCCTCTTCTCTTCTCACCGTATACTGACCCTGCATCCAAGCATCACCACTCTTGTTTCCAAGCTGACATACTGATGCGCAGCACCAGTGAAAGCTGTATTTTGTCAAAAATGTCAAAAGTAGCTGTCTGGCCCACAGACATCAGCAAAACAGTTCAGCCAGCTCAGTTAATAGTACTGGGGAAAAAAAGCCAAAATCTCTTCCTTTATGTGCTACTTCAGAGCTTGGGACAATTGTGTTATGTTTGGTCAGGATATTTTAGAGTTTGAAACTTGATGCTCCCAGCTTCAAATTTCAGATTTTGATTGCTTCTCTTCAGAAATATGCACAGATCTTAGTAGCCTGAACTCACACAGATGGTGGAGGTGTTTTCAGAAGTAAATGTAGTTACTATTAAAAGCAAATTTCCCCTTTTAGTTTGGACACTGATATCTGTTCCCATTTTTTAAAATATTGCCTCTTGGGGTGACTGTGCTCTGGTGGAATGAAAACTAATTTGGGACGTATGCTGAAAGTTTCTGCTTTTAAATGGGCACAGATCATAGCTGGTCATTTTTTCAGAGACATTATTTCTGTAGGTTTATTTGTGAAGTGCTCATGTACAACAATACTAGTACATATTTTGTTTAAAGGACTCTTCATATGTGCAAAAGAGAGAAAGAATGTTTTCTGGGGAAAAGGAAGTGTGACAGAATGCAACTTTATCAAGACAGAGAAATGAGTTGAACACAGGACTTCACTACCCATCTTGCATTTAGCACACTGTAATTAAACCATAATATACCACAAACTTTAATAGTGCCATATTACTTTCATTCTTATCTTTAAATCCCACTGAAGTGCTACTTCTGGTACAAGGACTCCATCTGACTGGCAACATAAGACCAATAGCCTTTGCTGTTCTTCTTATTGCTTGGCCCACTTTGGGGAGATCATTATCAGAAAACAGAAGTGGTGTCACCATGGAACCACATGTTGCATTTCTTGTTGCTTAACTGTGATAATGCAACTTAAGGAAAGCAGTTTTTCTTCAGGCTGCAGTGCAATTGCACTTAGGGATCTTCAGGTAGGCTCTGTCTTCAGATAGGTTTAACAATTTTTCACCTAATAGAGAACTAAAAGCCTTCAATTCATAAAAAATATAATGCAGCAGACCTCATTTGAAAAGAGGATCTATTTGTTGGCTGTTTCTGTACTATTTACTGAGCATTTTGCTCTCTTTCTTTAACTTAGAGAAGGAGAGCTGTATATGTTAGGGCCTACATACATATGATTTACATTTGCTCTAAAGACTTTTCATCAATCAATTCCAGTGACATTTGATTTCTTTCAGCTCTCTAACCAAGTGCATAGAATGTCTTTCAGAGGAATGATGATCAGGGCACCTGTCGCAAAGGCATTATTTATTCAATAAGAAAAGACTTATGTGAAAAGAACTATATAGATCTGCACTCTGAGAAGCAAAGAAGAAAATTTTTATTTGTAATGATAGCACAGTTTTGCTTCTCTCATTACTCTCTCTATGATGGCAGTGCAAGCCAGAGCAATCCAATAGTGAATATAAGCTAACTCATGTGGAAATATTAATTTCTTTAAAATTATATAGGTACTTAGTTAATTTGTTCTTTTGTTCTGTTTCTCTTTTTTTTCTCTTCCACAGTGATTTAATGCAGACTTCAAAACCAAAAGTTTAATTTGAAGAGGCCAGACAGTAAACCCACTTTTCTCACACACAGCAGATTCCTTTTCTGTCTCTTGTTCTGCTGCACAAACAGATCCACATAGTTAAATGAAGGCTTTTTTTGTTGTTTTATTTTTTTCCCTGGGTTGATGATTCAAATAGTTAAAACAATTTTGCCTGGATAAAACCCTCTCTGGAGTTCAGTATATCCCACCTATTGGTGGGATAACTTCAGTTGCCAATTTAAAGTGCAGAGGTCTTCCTTACATCTGTGTTGTATCTGTCAGTTATGCACAGGTCAGTGGGTTTCTATGGTACTCAGATGTTTATCTTTAGAAAAATTGATGAGGTCCTTGGTTGCAGTGAAAACCATTTGAGTAGTTTGCAAAATAAAAGCACACAGAAAGATTTATGGCCTAAATTGGCAATTGCCTACATTTCTTGCCTAGATTGGATTGCTTACACCATATCCATTAATAATTTTTTTCAGGGATGGAAATTATTATCCATTAACTTACCTAAACTATTCTTTTACATCTCTTGTAATACCAGAGGTATTACGTTGGCAGAAAGGAAGTATAATTATATACCTTTCCTTTAGGACTCTTCTTATTAGCAGGATACATGAAGATCCCACCATACATCAATGTACGGTGAACATCAGCTACCATGGAGCCCACATACCTGGCACCATATGGGGAGCTGCCATCCTGAAAAACATACAGTAAAACATTATATATACCAGGCTAGACAGCTAGGAGCATGGCAAAATGTAATTTTTTTATATGGAACAGGAATCAAAACTGCTTAAATCAATGGCTGCTTATGGATACCATAAATACAAAAACCAGCCAGAAGTGTAGCCTTTTGTAAGACATAGTGATCATCTACAGGATTCCCAAATAAATGTTTTGAAGAGCTGCATTCACAGTGTGCAAACTGGAGTGCCTGTAATTTGAGTGTACAATACAGAATCAACTCCAGCCTGTGAAAAAACAAGGGAGTGAAAACTTCTTCACATTAACAGCACAAGGTACACATTTGATTTTTGATTTTTCACTGGTTTCTAAGCCAGAACATGAGGTGGGATGCCACCTTTCACTTCATGTCCAGATGGTTCCCAGAGGACTCCCAACTTTTTTCTTCTAGCTTACTTGCTAATCCTGAAATCGATCATAGCATTCATTCTGCAGCTTAGTTTGAAAGATAGCAATTTATTAATGAATGTAATTTTCCTTGCTCTCAGCTTAGAAATTGATATTGTTGAAGGACAGGTCATTCTAGCAAGAGCTATCAGGGAAGTATTCATGTCAGTCTCAGGTTTGCTCGTCATAAGAATGATAAGGTAGGAAATGCAGAGGACAAGCAAGGTGTCTTGAACAAATAGGAGCGTGTACAGTAGACCAAACGAACATTTAATACACACATATATTTATGTACTGCAATGCTAAAAGTTTGGAAAGACCTCTGCATGTTTTTTTTTTGTCTGGATCAGTTTTCTAATGAAAGATCTTAGTGTTTTCTACAAAGTTCAGGCTGTGCTGATACTGGGTCCAGAGAAGTACAATAGGGAACTTGTTCAGCAATTCCAGCTCCAACACCTTCAGATATCATAAGTTAGTCACACTTCCCAAAAAAATCATAGGGTTAGCTGGGAGAAAAAACACCTTGGAGGAAAACACACAAATAGAAAAAAACATTGTTCTATTTTAAAATCAATTTTCCAAATTGTTCTATGCAACTGTGAAGTTTTGATAATTACTCTCTTTTAAAATGGGAAGAGATTCTCATGAAATCACACATTATAATGCAACAGAACACTACGAAATGGAGTACTAAGATGCTTAACTATACAACTCAGATATTTCATATATCTGACAGTAAAATTGGAAGAGAGACCTCTTCTAGCCTATGAATAACATAGGAGAACATTAGGAGAACTATAAAAAATTCAGAAGAAAACAATACAAACTGTGGAAGACATGACAGATGAGACACAGCCTGGAGCTTTTATATTCAGTTTTGTTTAAACCTGGTCCTATTACTTCAAGGCACAAATGAACAATACTTTTAAGTGTTTGCTCCCTTGTTTTTCATAGCTTACACTCAAACAATTGCATATTTAGACTTCAAATGATAGCTTCTCCATCACACTGTTTGCACTTGTGACTTTACAATTGTAAAAATCTGAAATCAGAAAAAAACAACACCTTACAAGATGTTAAGAGAGACCTAAGCAAGGTTGTTATTAAAGTCTGGGAAAGATGTGATTACAGTCTCAAAATACCTTTAAAAATACTATCAAAGGAAGAACTCTCTTTTATAGTTTCAACAGGTAATTAACCAAGTCTTCAGAAAAGTTTGTTTAACATTAAGAAAAGTCATAACACATCAACAATAAGCAGCCCCTGAAACAGATGGTTAAAGACTGCTTCTATGACATTATCAGATAAGGAGTCTGCAACTCACAGGTATAAAATGTACTGAGCATGACCTGCACAGCTGTTCCACCTGTGTACAAATCATCAGACATGTTTGGAATATACTGGATTTCCTATTCAAGAGCAGATTATTTATACAATTTAAGTGTGAATTAATTTGGCTAGCACAGTTTCAGAGCTTTGTTGAAAAAGCTGGTTCTTCAGCACACTTTTGTTCACACAGTGATGAACAAGCTATGATTTTATTTATTGAAATCTAAGTCATAAAATATGTCAGGACACACACAAAAAATTAGATATATATCCAAAATTGATTTGATGGCATAAAAGGGTTAAATGGGTCTGAACTCAGGGAGGCCTTCAAATCCTTTCCCATCAGTCAGGACTGTATGGAATGCAGTGCTTGCTAGTGCACAGTATATTGGGTACAGTGCTAATATTTTCTTACCTCAGGGAATTTCTTTTTTTGTAAATATTCTGTCATTGCAGGATCAAAATATTTTGCATAGCCTTCATTGAGACTGTATACCTTTCCCTTCTTCTTGATTTTAACATCTCTGTCCACTAAAATAAATTCACCAAGACCCTGCAGAACAGGATAGATGAGGTTTTAGCAAGCAGCAGAAAATTTTGTTGACTTTCTGTAACAGTTGTCACACTGGACAAGACAGAAATATTAGAACAGCTTGGTCCTTCCAGTGCCAGTCTGGTGTATAACCTCACAGTATTTTGAAAAGAGCAGAAAGCAAAAGATCTGCATTAAGTTAATGAAAACTTGTCACTTTGGTACTATAACCAGAAAGCAAACTGACTGTAATAGTTAGCATACCAAAGAAAAATCAGTCAGCTCTGAAAGTGGATTGATCATGAATCTCTGTCTGCAATTCATAAGGTTGCAAATTAAGAAATTACACTGTCTTCTGATTTTTTAACTCTTCTTGCCTGTCTTGTCTAAATATCTTAAAGTGAATGTGGTCAGCTACCTCCAGGTGTTGCTGTCTGCAGTTTGAGTTCAACATCCGTGTTCTCTTTCTTTGTCTCTTACCAGAACAGTTCAGCTCCCAGTTCGTTCTACTTGGAATGAGACTATTTATAAAGGTTAAAAAAAGTTTTGATAATAACGCATCCTTTCATATAAAAAACCCCCAAACCCTAACTCTCCTGTGTTATTGCCCATATCTAATGCTGGTTTTTCAAATTAATGGTCTTCCTGCATTCCCACAGTAATACTCATTTGGCTCCTGGGCTGGCCATCAAGGAGTGGCAGATGTCCAATTGTATAGGCATGGTTATGCTTTTGCAAATTTTGCGGTATGCAGTTCAGGTGACAGCCATGACACTAACTGCATTCAGGAAATCAAACATCACCGTGCATGAACTGTGTCAAAAAAATGGTCCTTGCCTCCGGCTAAATAGCAAGCATGCTGATGTTTCTCATCAGACAGAAAAATCAAGAAAAAGTTAAAAGTGGAGTACTTTAAGTGGAGGCAAAGGCACTTTTCAGATTAATTTTTTTAAGTGTTGTTTTGAATGAACAGGGTTTCAAATGCTTAACTAAGAATTTAACCTAATTTCTCTTCTACTGAGTAGAAAAAACCAAACAGGTATTGCAACCAACATGGTCATTCATGTATTATTAAATAAATACTTGTAAAGAGGAGATGGGATGCTCCAGGGCATGAAAAAGAATTGCACAAACTGGGTAGATTACAGAGATAAGGACTAACAAAAATAAGTAAAGCCAAGCACAGAAAACTCTAAAAGATAGTGGCAATGTGATTAACACCACTACTGTACCGGATCGAGCATGAAGCAGTCCACTCCTTGCCCTGTGGAGAGGGCAACCAGTGTAGCACTACCATACAAGGCATAGCCTGCTGCAACAATATTACGTCCGGGCTGTAAAGCATCTTTTTCAGAGGGCTCATCATCTGTTTCCTGGGGGAAAATTACCATTGGACTGAAGGTTAAATTCTGATGATGAACACTGAAAACAATACTTCAACAATAATATGACAGTTTTCCTTTTTGTGTCTATGCAGGCCTTTGAAACAACAAAACAGAGATCGTTCCCACTAGTTCAGAGCAAGTTTGGTACAAGTACACATGCATGCTGTGGCAGGACATTTAGAGTTTGTTATTTTATACATGTCACACAATCAATATGACATCTGCAACAAAGCTGACATCTTAGCATTACAGCCCACGCTAATAATTCAAGATCATCAGAAATCTGAGACTAAACAGAGGTACTAATTTTCTGTAAATATAACATAAGCTATCTTACTGACACATCTCAGAGGGAATAACTGAGAGATAAATGTTGTAATTAACATTACAGACAAAATGCTTCAAGTAATGTAGAAAAAAGACGTAGATGGTGCAACATGATGGAACAAAGTTTGTGTACTGGTCTCTGTTAGTGAAGAGATAGGTAGCTGAAGGGATATAAATGTTCACATTATATATAATATAGCAAATGTATTTGATGATATAAAGTGTACATGTGTGGACATATGCATATATAACTCTATGTAGAACATACACGGCATTTTACTTCACACTTTCATTCAGTTTCTGACACTCACATTTGGATTTGGCTCTTTGGTTATCACTGAACACCAGTAGCCCAAGCAACCTAGTGCAAGTATTTCCAGCCAGTTCTAGGGTTGTGCCTCAGCCACAGCTTAAAAGAGTTTGTCTGGCAGGGTAAGGAGAACAGCCAAGAGTACTTGGGAAGGCTGGTTCCAGCCTTCACCTCCTGCAACCACAAAATGGGTATGCTTCATATTAATATTTACTTAAAAGCTTGTCAGTTGTGGTGGGTCTTGTGTGGGTGTTTTGACAGTAATCCATGAGGAATTAAAATGAGAATCTCCCTCTTTCTTCAGGCCCTGGTTTAGTATTTTATTGTTCCAAACTCAGATAGTTTCTCAGTGATTGCACGGGCGTAATTAGATTGAGTAGCAGCTCAATAGAAATGGCAGGCCTAGTCCAGAATGTCTGCTTAAAAAAATAAAAATCAGTGAAGACTGTCTTGTGTAGAAAACAAAATATTTGACGAATATTGAGTAAATTCTTTAAAAAATCAAGAATGCCTTCCTTAGATATTTTTCAAAAGAAAACCCCTCTCCTTCTACAGAGAAATTCCCTGGTGTGGCTCATAGCAAGGAGCTATCAGGGTGCCCATCAGGGCAAGGTGATCCCATTCATTGATATATGCCAACATCTGGAGGAAAACTGAAGTGTAGGACACTGAAACTACATCTTTCTTGGCACATGAAGACAGTAATTTCACATTAAAATGTTTTTATTTTCAGCTGATTTTGCTACTTTTGTTACTTCACTTAAAATTTTTAGCTGTATTTTGCTAAAATCTTTTTGTTGCTATTATTTTGCAAGTTCTTCTGTGGAAAAAAAAAAAAATCCAGTTGCCAACCAGCCCTTCATGAGAGCTGAAATATAGCTTGTATAAATGCAGTCACTTGAAATTATGTCAAGCTGCTTGTTCAGAGAGGTTGTAATGCACATAAGGAAGGAAGACTAGCTAAAACTTCTGTTTGTATATTTCAGAGCTTTTAATATTGACTGATAGTGGCTAATACTTTGCTAAACAATCTTTACAGAACCTACTGAATGTGGCATTTAGTGCCATAGTCTAGTAACTGTGGTGGTAATGGATCAAGGGTTGGACTTGATGATCTCAAAGGTCCTTTCCAACTCATCTGATTCTATGATTCTATAACTTCTGGGAGTCTAGCAAACAAATCACAAGATGGTATGACTGTAATTATTAGCATTTGTAGTTGGTTGCACAGTTGCTGCTCTGTGCAGCCCCATGGGAGCAGACGTGCTGGCAGGGCCTCAACGAATGGAGGTCTTTGCTTCCTTCAGCCTCCATCGCTGCCATGCTTATAAACTCCCATCTGAAACAGGCCTAGCCCTCATGCTGGGAGGTCACCACATGCTAACCTTGAGATGGTCCAGAGCTGCCAGCCCTCTCCAGTCATTGTCCAGGAGCACAAATACTGTGATTCATCAGCACCATAACAGTGAGTCAAACATCACTGAAGCTAAACAGCTATCCTGGTGGAGAGAGTGTTTTATTTAAGTGCCCGTGTGTCTGGAGGAGGGACGTGGGGTTGAGTGTCCCCTTCCTGGGAATTCAGGCAGCATTTTAGCACTCACAGATCTCAAGTGTTACCTCTTTCACTGTTTCTAAGGCTCCGTTTTTCCCAGAGAGTTAGAGGACCTAGGAAAGAAACTAGGCAAGGTGATGAACCCAAGACATTTTGCTTTCACCAACTCAATCGTGCCATGTGTGCTTCATCCATCCTCTTACCTTTTTGTAGATAGCAAATATAGTTCCTATTGGTGCCAAGCAGTCTATATTGGATGAACCATCAAGGGGGTCAAAGCAAACCACATATTTACCCTAAAACAGAAGTGGCAAGGAAAGCATCAGATGATATGTTGTTTTGCATTATTATTTCCTTTTACTTGACAAATCCCATGTCTTTATGACTTCATTTAGTCCTGATACAGCTCATCAGAGAACTCTGCACTGCTGACGCAGCTGGCCCTGCAGCACAATACTGACTCCCTGAGGGTCTGCCAGAGAAATAGGAGAAGACATGTTTCTGCTCAGACAGCACAAAATCAGAGGATAGAAAGGAGCAATTCTCTGCTGCCAAGCAGTGCAAGAAACTCTTTGAAAGCAAAAGGATTTACTTGTTCTGAAAGTATATATCTTTCTCAAGTAAATATGTTATATTTTGTTACTTTTAGTTCCAAATGAAAGGATTTCCCTGTGTTGTAAAGTTTGAAGGCAAGAAGGCAGAAAGAAAAAAATCTTTGGGAAAGGGTAGGTTACATCAGCATGAGCAGTATCCCCCTGCAACAGGATTCCCTCCTGGGGAAAGCCTGACGAACTAGTCAGGTGTTTCCTTTGGACATGTAACATAAAACCCAGTTCTGCCAGCCTCTCATCTCATTTTATCTTGCCTAAGTACTAATGTAATTCAAAACCAGGTCAGGCATTGTAATAGTACACTTACACCTGGAATCTGGGATAGGTTAACAAGCTCAAAAATAATTATTCTCCCTGCTTTGCAAAACTTTAATAGTAATTTTAGCCTCCACATGTGTTTTAGTTGTTGAAACCATGCCATCCACCACAGTTATTAATCAAAACAACACAGAAATTATGCAAATTTTCTGAAATCCCCTGGGAAGCGTTGATTTTGGAGCCAGGCCCAGGTTTCATACTTGAAGCAAGAGTGCCACCTGCTGCTGCCTGAGCCCAAAATACCACTGAATGTCGGATTGCACAGACCTGCTTGTCTTTCGGAGTGACGATGGCCTCCTTGTTCTCCTCTGTGACAAGGACGCAGGTGCTGTAGGAGGACTGGAGCATATTAATCACCAGGGAGTTGGATAATACATCCAGCTTTTTCACCTCATCACCGGTCACATTCACAGTGCCAGCTATACCAAACCTACAGAATAGTAAAAATGTCAAGAAACCTGAGGGAGGCCAATATCACAGGTTTTTAGGAAAAAAACCAAAACAAGTCAGGGTGGTTCCTTCTTCTCATCTTCCCACCCCTTTATCTAATCCTTAGATTAAACTACTAAAGTACATTTTAAGACTGTTGCTGCTGCGAGAAAATAAAAGCAAGCATGAGAAAGAGAAAGTGAAATGGTATCATTTTGAGGCTTCACCCATGTCCTTTTTCTTCTGCTTGGATGTTCTTCAGGGCAGACGCAGAGCATAGAGCCTAACAACTAGGGGCCAGCCTTCCCTAACAGCCCCACAAAGCAGTTGGCAGCAGCTTTGAGGAAGCAGAAGGGGCTGTTTGCTTCTGCATTATTTTCTGCTGCTGGCTGCTCAGACCTCTGTGGTGGTCCTTCAACCCACATTCACTCAGTCCACAGCCAGCCCCAAATCAGAAACTTTAGAGACATCCCCAGGTAATTTGCCATACAGAACTATATCTCAGAATCAAGGTCTTTTATATTTGGTGATCCTCAGCATATTTTAGCAATATGCTAATGGCATAAAACAGTATATATGTTTCTGAGATTTCCAGTTGACGAAGCACTGCTTAGACCTAATGTACATCATCTGGGCATCTTAGAAATATAAAACCCATGCAGGAATAGATAGAGCTTTTTTATTCATTAGGGAAAAAAAAAAAGTGTAGGAGAAAGGGGCAAGTGATTAGTCCCTAGGATGATGCTGGTGAGTGGCAGGCCTTAGCTGGGAGCAGGGTGGGTGTTTTGTCTTACTCAAAGCTGCCTGAGCTTTTAGAAGTATTCCTTGTTTCAAATACTTCTCCACACTCTATTTTTGAGTGCCAAGTTTAGGGTACTAGAAAGGACCATGATTGCCAGGGAATGCTAAGTACCTATTCTCCAGTCAGTGTGTTTTCAGGCACAATTCCAGCTCAGATCTATGACTTAGAAAAAGTCCTCCTTCACTTTTGAATTGAAAATTTGTTAAAAATTCACGGTGAACTCTTTAACATTCAAGAAGACACACCACAGGAGGGGCTAAAAAACTCTAAAGATCTCTTTAACTGCACAAATGCAGATGGATGCAAGCCAGTTACCTATGTTGAAAGTTTGCCAAGGGAATTTCTGAAATTTTATAGTTAGTTTCAGTAATTTAAACAGTGCAAGTTACTCGTTTGTGGTTTGGATACTTTAGATATTTCTGATTCTACATCTGAAGCTTTTGTTTATAGAAAGAAACATTTGCTCCTCAACATAACAGATGGGTTTTTTTTCTGAAGGGAAGAAGGCTATGTGGTTATTCTACCCCTAGTCTACCAAATAGTTTCTCTGTACTAAATACTTCAGACATAGCCTACTGAAAGATAAAAATGACATAAAAGTAACTGTTCTTCTAAGACAGGGAGGCAAAACAGTTTCACCTAGTAAGGACAAAGTATAGTATAACAGTAAGGGTATAGGAGCCTAATGCTGCTGTTAACTCTGAATATGTCTCATATCCTCTCTACGTATTATGTCTATGCCTGCAAAGTGAGGGTGATAGTGCTGAGACATTGAATTCATGATTTACAAAGAGCATTGAGGACTTGGACCACATAATCAACAGAAGTATAAAAAAGGAAAAAAAAACCCAGAGTGTCAGGCACTTGGGTGCTTCCATGGGAAGGAAAAAAAAACAACAACCCAGAAAAAATTACAAATGTTGACCTTCTTTCCCAAATGTATTCCTTGTTTCTTTCATACATGCATGTATATATACACACTGAGGCGTATCAAAAAACATATATTTCAATACATATCAAAACCTTTCTATTTCAAATGCTTAACTTTATCAGGACATTCCATATCTCTGAACAGCTTCATATAGATCAACATTAAAAGACTCAGACTGATGTCTATTTCCCCTGGCTGTGAGGAACAGCTCAGAATATTCCAGGCTTTGCTAAGGCAATTCTTTATTCCATTTGCTGTAGAACTAGATGACAAGTGGTTACATTTGTTTTTCATACAGGGCCCATCAAGACTCCCTGCCCATAACCCTGATTGAGGGCTACTGCTTGAGGAAGGAAGGAGAAATGCATGGCAGCACATGGCGTTTCTCACAGGGCTGTTGCTTTAGACCAGGGGTCCTCAAACTACGGCCCGCGGGCCGGATCCGGCCCGGGAGGCCCTCCAATCCGGCCCGCGAGCCC
>JAWWLV010000100.1:34732436-34746619 GCA_035041135.1 Platyrinchus mystaceus | reverse complement strand
TGGGGGCCAGGAAGGCCAAGGGTGTCCTGGGGTGCTTTAGGAAGAGCACTGCCAGCAGGTCACAGGAGGTGACCCTGCCCCTCTACTCAGCCCTGGTGAGGCCCCTCCTGCAGTGCTGTGTCCAGTTCTGGGCTCCTCTGGACTAGGGAGACACTGAGATCCTGAAGAAGGTCCAGCAGAGGGCTACAGAGTTGGTCTGGAGAATCTTATGAAAAAAGGCTGAGTGAGCTGGGCTCGTTCAGCCTCAAGAAGAGGTGACTGAGAGGGGAACCTCATCAACGTGTATTCATATCTGAAGGGTGGGTGCCAAGAGGATGGAGCCAGGCTCTTCTTAAGTGCCATGAATTAGGACAAGAGGCAACAGGCAGAAACATGCACAGGAAGTTCTAACTGAACATGAGGAAGAACATCTTTTCTATGTGGGTGACCACCCACTGAACAGACTGCCTGGAGAGGTGTGGGGTCGCCCCCGCTGGGGATATTCCAGAACCCTCTGGACACAGTCCAATGCCATGTGCTGTGGGACGGCTCTGCTGGAGCAGGGAGGTTGGACCAGATGCCAGCAAAGTGCCATACTCACATGTAGTATTTGTTTTTGTGGATCTAAAGAAGAAATCAGTTTTTAACGTGAGCTCATACTGTTCTTGAACAGCCAACCTCGCAGTGGAATTGAGAATCTACGCACCTGAAATATTGCCCAAATAAGCTGTTACAAAAATACCTCTTTTTTGTAATATTTAGTTTGGTGAAGGTCATAGTTATATTTGTACGCTAAGCTTTTCATTTTAACAGCAAATAAAGTTCATTACTGAATCACAAGCAGGTAGCTACTTTGCTCATGTTTAATGTCAAATAAAGCAAGCCTCCAATATTGGTGTATATCAGGCTATCCACTGTTCACTTGACAAGAACAATTCAGAGTGATTTATTGTAAATGGGAAGAATTATGATAATGTGCTATGCATTTAGACAGCCACAGGAAACATTATTTGTCAGAGAATAGCTTTTCTTTCAAGAAATAAATAGATGTCAGGAAAATATGAAGAAAGAGATAGGTTGATTTCTGCCCATGATGAGATTCTGGTTTATTTTCTTCAGGCTAGAACAATGCACTCACTCTGTCACTGGAAATGGCTGTCATGTATGCAAGTAAAAGCAAGAGCAGCAAGATGCTGACAACCCACAGATCTTTAACAAAGTGCAGTTAAGTTAAAAAGCTCTGTACAGCACTTTTGTATCAGTAGGAAACTTGAACCATATTGTGCGCTGAAAACAAAAGAAAAAACACTAAAGCTGCTGTAGTACAGCTTTTGTTTAAGCCTCCAGCTTTCCTGATCAGAAAAAAGTATATTCCTTTTCTAGTAATTGCAAAGTAATGTGTATTTTCATTGTGTATATCTCTCTATATATCTCAGATCTTCTCAAAAAGAACTTTCACAAATAACGGTTTTATCTGGATTCAGGACACATACTTAAACCTAACCTAAGTGGTACATTGATTTTGGACTCAACCTTCCCTTGATTACTGCAGATAGGCCTAATCAGAAAGTCCTTCCTGAGTATGGGTAATCTTCATATGTAATCCTCAAACAGAGGACCCTCTACTGGATCAGACCTTGCATTTCACAAGGACAAGGAAGCATCCAAATGTCATATGGCTCCCAAGTCCAGTATTTGTTTGACCCTATATGCTAATAGGCATTCACAAAACTAACCCAAATCCTTCTTCTCAGGATGATTCTCACAGTATATTCCCAAATTCCCCGCCTAGCACACCTTGTCCAGTGGGGACAGGAGGTCCCTATAGTCTGAGGATAACAGCAAGCCCTTGGGGGGAGGGGAATTCCTTTGCAATTTCCCCAGTTAGCAAGGATCTGAATGCAAATTTCCCCCCATCACTGAAAATGCCCTCAAAAATGCTACTGGAAGTGCTGGGAGAAACTCCCTCAATTTTGCCACTCAGTGTTTTTCCTGCCTTTGAGGTATATATACTGCTGAGATTCCCTCTCAGTCTTCTCCAGACTAAACAGGCCCAGCTCCTGCAGTCAATCCTCATCAGAGAGATGCTCCAGACTTCAAATAATCTTCGTGGCCCTCCCCTGGACCCTCTTCAGTAGCTCCTTGTCTTTCTTGTGCTGAGGAGCCCAGAACTGGACACAGCACTGCAGATGTGGCCTTGCTAGGGCCAAGCAGAAGGGCAGGATCACCCCCCTCGACCTGCAGACGACCGGCTGACCCACTCCCGATGCACCGCGGGACAGCGCTGTCCCTCCTGTCCGCCAGGACACACTGTTGGCTCCGTCCCGGACAGCCTGTCCTCCAGCGGACAGCCCAGAGACAGCGGGGGCCGGCCCGGCCCGCGGGCAAGAACCGCGCTGTCCCTGCCGAGGGACCCGCGCCCCGACAGCCCGGGAGGGAGCGGGACAGGGAGGGAGCGGGACAGGGAGGGAGCGGGACAGGGAGGGAGCGGGACAGAGAAGGAGCGGGACAGGGAAGGAGCGGGACAGGGAGGGAGCGGGACAGAGAAGGAGCCGGCTCAGAAGCCGCTGCTCCGCCGAAGGAGCGGGGCCGGGAGCCGCCGCCTGGGTGAAGGAGCGAGGCCGGGAAGGAGCGGCCGCGGCCGGCCCGAAGCTGCCGCGGGGAGGTGCGGGGCGGTGCGGAGCGGTACGGGGCGGTGCTGGGCTGTGCTGGGGCGGTGCTGGAGCGATGCCGGGCGGTGCGGGGCGGTACGGGGCGGTGCTGGGAAGGTGCCGGGCGGTGCAGTACGGGGCGGTGCTGAGGCGGTACGGGGCGGTGCGGGGCGGTGCAGAACGGGGCGGTGCGGGGCGGTGCGGGCGCTGAGCTCATCCGCGGGCGCCGCGGCGGGCGCAGGTAACGCAGGTAACGCGGCGGGAGGGGCGGCTCGGGCCGCCGGTGCGGGCACCGCGTGTCCCGCGTCCCCGGGCGGGGCAGCGGCCGCCGCTCCGGGCGGTCCCTCCTTGCCTTCGGCCCGTCCCCGGCTCCATCCCCGGCTCCCGGTCCCGCAGCGCTCCCGCCGGGCCCGGGCTGGGGAGGCGCGCCGGGAGCGGACGAGGAGCCGTCACTGCCCTTCCCTACGAACTGAGCGGCTGCCCCGGAGCGCGGGGAGCTGTGCGGGGTCAGGATGCAGAGCGGGGGGAATGTGCAGACAGCAGCTCCTGCCGCCTTTTGTCGCACAGCTTGAGTCAATGCCCTTCTTCTGGGCCTCTGCTTTCCCGAAAGAGCTTTAAACATCGACCCTCTCAAAGCTGATTATTGAGCTATTCCACTCATTGGCCTTTGTAACACTAGAAACGTGTAGGTAAAACTCGTATTTTAATAAATGGTGCTGTATAATTCGTGTTAGGATTTCGACTTAGTTGTGCGTTAGGTCCTTTACTCAGTTTAATGCTTAGTTTTGCAGAGGTCGAGTGACTGAGGTGGCTTGCCATTGTCAACATTGGGAAGAGTCTTTTCCTCATTTCACCCTTAATACCGACTGCTGCACTGAGTTGAAAACAGTCCTATTTCAGGACAGATTTTGTTTGGATGCTTCCTGTGTACCAATATCATCTGACAGACACGCTCCTTCTCCTGAAGGTCAGTTGCACACACCCCTTCCTTGTGTATTTTGAGTGGAAGCAAAATCCCAGATAATTCTGCTTCCCTTTAATGCTGTTCAGCATCTCCACAGAATCAGTGCAGTTGGAGGGGATTGCCACAGACCATTAGTCCAATGCTCTGCCTCAGGCAGGGTTAGGTATACCAGATTATCACATCCACATTGAAATAATTCTGTAAAATAACAAATGGAAAATTCCATCCTTATATAAGTGTTTGGGGTCTTTTTTGTGAACATAGTAATGTAGATTTGTGGGCAGGGACTTGTAAAACAAGTATTTGGTCTCTGTCTAATTATTTTAGGTATTCAGTCACTACTGTAATACAAATAATTGCCAGTGGACTAAAGAGAAGTTAAGGGGAATATCAAGACACTCTTCTTAGCTCCTTTACCAATAGTAAATTATGCTTCTTTTTCAGTCTTGTAGTTTTTCTTAAGGAATTAGTATTTGGGGGGCGGAAGGGGACTTTGATTTTTTTGGTGTTTCCCCTCTTATTTCAGTTGAAGGAAGGAGTTTTCTATCTTGTAATTTCAGCTCATCAGATTTAACTTCCTGTTGTAACTTGTAGTTGGTAAAGGTCTTCCATTATGCTTATTGTTTCTGTAGTTTTCATACTTAAAAGAAGATTTCTGGAATGGCACCAATTGTTATATCAAGGGACATTAGTAATTGAATTAATTTCCACATCAAAGCTCATCACAAAATGTGGCAGTTTTCTGGAGTGAGGTCTGCAATCTCTCTTCTCTGGATTGTTTTATAGTAGTTTAATAGGAGCAAATGTTTCTGTTAGCTTGTTTAAACCTTACTTTCATCTATAGAAGAACTTGTTCTTGCCTTAAAAAGGCCTAAGATGTCTCAGCTATGTGTTATGTGTAGGGGGGGACAAAAAGTTTTTGATTACCAAAAATAATGGATACATTTAAAGAGTAAAATTATTGTTGATGCTGATGTTCAAAACTGACTTCTTGGTAAGATCTTAGTGTCTTACGTTGTGTGAAAATTTTCTAAGCCTTGGATTTGGGAGAAGCTGCCATGAAAGCAGTTTAAAGGGAATTAGTTATAAACTGCTTATAATTATGAAAGACAAAGGGCTCTTTTTTAATTATTTTTACATTTCTTTAAATGCTAAGTAGGGAGCATTATGGGTTATAATCCTAGCACCTGCATGTTGAAAGGAATTGAATTAGCTTTTCTGTACAGATGAAGCAAGTGCTTAGCTGAAGGTGAAGAGAGGCCAAACATGGCTCTATTTTGCTGGTATAAAAAGCTCTTGTTTAAATGTGTATCATCTGCATATTGGCCAGTGGAATGTAGGGAATGTCTGTGGTGCAGAAGTTCTTCTACACCTTTTGAGGAATACAGTGAGTACATAATGTAAACAAGCTGCTCTCTGTGCTTCAGAGATCCCTGTTTACAGACCAAGACATCACCTCGAGTCACCGGCCGGGTGCACGTGCCAGGGTTGTGTGCTGGAGTGACTGTGCACGGGAATAGCTGTCTACTGGCTGCTGTTTGAAGTGGATGATTCTGGCAGAATGAGCTGCTGGGAGAAATGTCCTCAAACAGACTTAGCAGAAATTGGTAGGGTTCACCTGACCATCCTTGGTTTTGTAGGAAACTGGATTTGCGTACATTTCTGTTGAGTTGCTTTAATTGGCTATTGTTTCAGGGAATGCATTCATGTACTGTCTGAAAAAACAGAAAAGATGAGATGGAAATGGTCTTGGGGATTACTGCCTGCTGCTTGTGTCAGCATTCGTGTTTGTGCAACTCTGATTTTGCACGATGAAAAATAGTATGGCTTTTAAGGCATTAACCAGTTAATGTATTCAGATTATTTGGAACTACCTTAAAGTAGTTCCCTGCTTAAGGGAATTTTCTGGGGCTTGACAGATGTCAAATACAGAGTTGTAACTGCTTGGTTTGGTTGGAGATCAGCTCTCTTGATCTTCTCTCATACTGCCCTCTCTTCTGTTAATTTCTGGTTTTTAAGATTTTGGAAATGCATGAAAAGAAACAGCTCTGAAATAAGAAGTGTTGTGTGAATGTGCTATGTTTTGCATATATTTTCATGACAAGATGTAGGACTGTCTTGACTATTGCATTTTGCACGTGCCTTTCACATCTGTGTAAGATGTGACAGAGCCATATGTGACAGTCTGTCACTGGCTGATCCAGCAGGAGGGCAATTAAAGTAAGTGGATGCTTGGAGGGGAAGTACACGATTCAGTGTGTTCTGGAGAGTACATTTCTAGCTTGTGCCACTGTATTATGGAGTCACCTCTAGCAGCCATGTATCTGCTCTGGTTTTCAAGGTGTTTTGTAGGTTTTTTTGGAGTTTTTGTTTGTTTGTTTTTTTTAAAGTTTGTAAGCCTTTCATTTGCTTCCATTTAGCAGTGCCTTTGCTGAACCTTCCAACAAGGTCGGATGGTTTTCTGATTTTCTCATCTGGATTATTGCTGTTGGAGTGAAATTAGACTGGAGCAATTAGCTGTTAGCAATTGAAAGTATCAGCTTCCTAGAATAATGGAATTTCTGTATCAAGTATCGTTACTGATTATTCTAGTGTTTAATGGGCTATTTGCAAGTTTAACTAGACTACTTTGTATGACAGTTATTCACCATTTTCTTGTTCACCATTTGAAATGGGTATTCTGGGTAGTTCAGATGCCCCTGAATTTGTTTCCTCCATCTTCCCCAGTGGGAGGGAATTAAGTTTCTAAGTTCTTCCCTTCCCCTTTCTCTTTATTACATTTTCCTTTTAAGTGTAACAGTCAAGACTATGAGTTACTGTGTATTTCTTATCACAAAGAAACTTTATTTTTTTGCTATAGGTATTTTTAGAAAGTTTAATCCTGTCTACTTTGCAACCCTTTGTTATTTTGCCTGGAAGCTTTTTGCTTGTGTTTACCTTCAGAGACCAATGGTTCTAATTCAAGTTGCTGCTTTTTGTATTAAGTGGAAAAACAATGTTATACAAATATCATTCCGGGAAGGACCATTTCTCCCGTTTCCCATTCTTTGTGCCTTTTATGGAACTCTATTATGTGCAGGTGATGGAGAGTGACTCTATTCATGTCGGCTACCATCTGCTGTTATGGTTGTTTATTCTTTTGTGAACATCTGTCTTCTAAAATATTAAAACATATAAACAAATAATTAGCTTGCCCTATAGTTTTATGACTTACAAAGTACATTTGATAAGGAAGGAGCATTGAATGTGAGGTCTATTTTTAAAGTATACTAGTAATTTTTTACATTGCTGTGTGTTGAAGAAGTATGACACAAAACAGTGTTTGTAAAAGGATCATCAGAAGTTAGTTGTAGAATTACAATTTCTAATTATTTTTTATGCCTAGAGTCCAGTTGGTGAACTGCCTTTTCTAAAGATGAAATGCATTACTTTCACAAAAATGAAAACCAGATTCTCATATTATGGGCATAAGATAGCAAAGATTGTTGCATAAGACAATATATCAAAAAAAAAGATGTTAGAAATAATGTATATTTTTTGTGGTGACAGTACCTTGATATATGCATAAGAGAGTGAAGAACCTGTCATATCAAATCCAAGGAATATTGCTAGGAACAGCACCTTTATGAAGCAGTAGTAAAAGGTGCTCTGTTTGCATATACCAAGCTTGAATACAGGCAGAGAACTTTCAAGGTGTACAGCAAGGGTATGGTTTTAGAAGCTGATGTAGTATGTTTCCTTTATTATAAGAACACCATGACTACAATGCACTCTCTCAACCTGGTAAGGAAGAAGGAAAGGAAATACAGAATGAATAGATGTTCAGTTCTAAGACTGTATCAGATAGGCCACAATATAAAACAAGTGATACAAGCGTGCTTTGACATTTATGTGTCAGAATGCATACCAATGGCTTTTGGTTGTCTGGAAAGCACTACAGAGGTATTTTAACCACTTTAGTAACAACACAACATACATCACTATTCAAAAATACATGAGCTATTAATATATAGGCAAGACTTTCCATTTCTGTGTAGTTAGCATAGGCAGTTCTTTTTGTTTCAAAGAAAATCACAGAATTACAGAATATCCTGAGTTGGAAAGGATCTGCAAGGATCATCAAAGACCGACTGGCCTTCCACAGAACAGTCCCAAGGGTCACACCATGTGTTGTCCAAACCCTCCTGGAGCTCTGGCAGCCTTGGGGCTGTGCCCACTGCCCTGGGGAGCCTGGGCAGTGCCAACCACCCTCTGGGGGCAGAACCTTGGCCTGAGATCCAACCTGACCCTGCCCTGACTCAGGTTCAGGCCATTTCCTTGAGGCCTGTCACTGCTCACCAGAGAGAAGAGATTGGTACCTGCCCCTCTGCTTCCCCTCACGAGAAAGTTGTAGACAGCAGAGGGGTCTCCCCTCAGTCTCCTCCAGCTGAACACACCAAGTGCCCTCAGTGTCCTCACACGGCCTCCCCTCAAAACCCTTCCCGTCTTCGTTGCCTTCCTTTGGACACTCTGTAAAACCTTAATATCTTTATTATGTTGTGGTGCCCCAAGCTGCACACAATACCCAAGGTGAGGCCTCCCCAGGGCAGAGCAGAGCGAGACAATCCCCTCCTGTGACCTTCGATGCTGGGCCTGATGCCCCCAGGGCTTCTGGAATAGAACTGAGATATTCTCCCAGATTGTTGAGAGACAATATTTGATAAGCCAAGCAGAGACTGAAGGAGGGGTAGATGCCCATCTTGTCTGGAACACAAGCACTCATCCGTGTATTTGAAAGTCGTACAATTAGTAGTTGCTCCAGACAATGCATCTGTGCATCTCACATCAAGTTAATTTTTGTGTGGCTTTGGGCCCAAGTGAAACATCAAGTCATCTTTCTACCTCTTGATCAGGTGACTAGTGGTGTGGTGTGTTCCTCTGCACTTCTGTTGCTGTCTGTGTAAACATGATTAGATGTGTCATCTCCACTAAACAGAAGTTTGATCTGAAACTTTCAATGTAGTGCATGAATGTTTGTTCTGGTTTTTTACCCTCATTGGCCTTTTTGTTTTCCATTGTCTCTTGAATCCCATGGATTTCATATTTTGATATTAATAGCTGTGAAGAGAGGTTATAGATTTTTTTTAAATAATACTTCAATTTTGTTTGCTTGTTTTGTAATTTGGATAGAGCTTACTTGTGTGGCACTATTTGTCATCTTTTAATCTGCCATGGTAATTACTGTTATATGAATCTGACAGTCCTATCAGAGATGCTTCTTACCATGGCAGCTGAGAACTTGGTGTCAGTTAGTGTAATTATCTTAATACTTTTGAGTAAGAAATTGATCCCATCTTCCAAATGCAAAACACAAACCCAAGAACATAAACACTTATGAATAGTATAGCACAAATGTGCATTGTTATCATGGTACTCACATTTTGTAAAATATATCAGTAGTGTATCTAGCTTTCAGATTAAAAATGTGTTTGCTCAAAACAAGAATTCTTGAATGTCAATTCAGTGTTGGATTTTCTCCCCACCAAGTTACTTTATTTCCTTTCTCTATCACCAATAATGAGCTGACCTGCCAGAAGCCATGAGGTTTTGGTTTCCAGATAACATGAGTTCAGTCCACAGCATTACAAACAGACATCATAGATGCATTGCTCATGTTGCCTGAATTTACTGAGCTATTTCAGTGAAAGAGAACTTTCTGATGTGAACTTGTTGCCCTGGTACGTTTGCAAAAGTAAAGGAGGGTTGATAAAAAAGTGAAAGGAATATTTTTCTCCCCTTTTCTTCAAGGACAATCCTGTAAGAGCTGTTCCTAGTGTTAGAAAGCCATCAAGGAAGAGAGATTGCTATTTGTGTGTGCTTTGTGTGAAGGGAACAGTATAGATAATTCATTGTCCTGAGTCATTCACTTACTGATTGTAGCTTGAGAGCATGTCCTGGATTCCTACAAAAGAAATAGCAATTCCTGGGGGAGTCTGGGTTCTCCTCTGTGCTGACTTGGAGAGTTACACAAAATTGACTTTGGACACTGGATGACAGTTTAACTTCTGTGATGAACTTCTGCTTCTGTTTTGCAACAAATGTTGATGCATTTTCATATTTTCATGTTTTTATAGGTATTTACATATTTTCCAGTGAGAAGACCTTTTGTTTTACAGTAAAGCACTAATATCCTGAGTGTTGTGAGTTTCCAGCTATTAAGGTGTAATTATATACCTTAAGTATTTCTTACAGTTTTTAAAAATCTTCGTGAGCAATCTCTAAGGAATACTTGGAATGCACTCTAGTAAATTGGCTCATGTTCTTTTTGTGTACTAGAAGTGCTAATATGAGAGTGGTTGTAATGTATTAATCTGTGGAGATGCATTGTATATATGAAATTATTACTCTAAAACTTTAAAACATATGAGGTAAATTATACTTACTCTCACTATTTAAATCACAGTAGAAATATATCACTATCTCTTGATACATTTGAAATAAATACAACGTCAAACAGTGCATTAATAAATAAAGCTAGATGTTTCATAACCATGTATCTTTTCTAGAGGATTAGTGGAGACAGTCAACAGCAGTTCACTATAGTAAGGGTTGTTTGTCACTTTATTAAAACTGTCTAGGAATATTTTCACTGGAGTTCTTACGGAAAAGTACAGCCAAGTGGTTCTTGACAGCAAATCTTGAAGCAACTAGCTTGATGCCATCCTAGATCAATGCCATTCTGTGGAGTTAGAATCACCCTTTGGCTGTACTTTTTTTAATGAAGGCAACTGGAGTTTAAATAGCTTTTAGAATGAGTGCATTTCAGAAATGGTTGTGAGATGATTTTTTTTGTTTGTTTGTTTTTCAGAGTGTGAGAAGTTGGAGAAACTACAATTTCAATACTCTAATATTATTCAGAATTATTTTTGGCACTGGGAAGCTGAATATTCTTCTCTTTCTGGAGTCATGATATGTAAGAATTGTCTAAGGCTTTGTAAAACCCTTGCCCAGTAGACTGGAACATGGATCCACAGCTCGACCCCATGAAGGATGACTTGCCCTTAATGGCAAACACTAGCTACATGCTTGTAAAGCACTATGTATTGGACTTGGATGTGGATTTTAAGACTAAAGTTATTGAAGGCAGCATAGTTTTGTTCTTTGAGACTGGGAGCCAGTACAGGGACAGCAGCAGTGCTGGCAAAGAATGCTGCCAGTCAGAGTTTGATCAGTGCTGCAAAATGAGGGCATCTGAACTCTGCCATGTTCCTATGACAAGTGTGAGTGCCTGCTCATCTAAAATGGAATATGATGGTTTTGCTGTCAGTGGTAAAGGTGAAGAAGCAATCAGGTTAGCATCTTCTGATGAAAATGGTAACCATAGCAACCGTGAACAGGCTTCTAGGATTCCTAGTTCAAAGGGCTGCTGTGACAGAGGGAATCCTGGGAACAAGGATTTTGTGCTGGTATTGGACTGCTGTGATTTGTCTGTGCTAAAGGTTGAAGAGGTGGATGTTGCTGCTGTGCCAGGCATTGAAAAATTTGCAAGGTCTGCCAAGCTAAGCGATGTTTCCAAGGAGCTGGGAAATCTCAGGAATCAGATTGTGCGTGAACTCGTGACTTTATCTGCGGATCGCTGGGAGGAACAGCTGTGCTGTTTTACCCACTGCAGCCAGGCACCTGGCTGTGGAGAGCTGCTGTTTGCCACCGGCCCTTGGAGCCTGGAGGTCAGGAAACCAGGAGTTCAGACTCCGGCAGACTTCCCTCACGCGATACGGATACGGTACAAAACCAACCCAGGCGGGAGATCCGTTGCATGGACTGCAGACCAGAGTGGCAAGTATGAAACTGTTTGCTGAAGGCTCTGTGTGCAATAATTTTAAATAGCTGCAAGAATGTAGTAGAGTCGCGTAGTTGCTGAGCAGCTGTGAAGATATAATGAGTACACTGTTCCAGAGTTTTCATTTCATCCTTGGTTTGAATCCTTTTGCTGTCCTCTAGGAGAACAGACAAACTCTCTGCTCATGAAACTCCAATGGACTTGAGGACCTCAGGCCTGTCTAAGTGATTGTGTCTTTTCGCTCTGAGCGGGAATAAATAATTTGTGTGTATGGCAATAAGTGTGTGCAGGGAATAGGGAATGATCATTTAGGGGAAGAGAAGGTGTGAGTGACAGGTTATTTGTGCTGTAAGACTTCGTGATCTTTTTCCTTCCTGGCTTACACAGCTGATTGTACAGCATGAAGATCAATATACATGACATTTAGCAGACTTACTTCACAGCTAGTCCTTTATCAGTATTGTAATCAGCTTAGAAGTGCAGTCCTTTCCTGTTTACCCTCATAATCAACTTTTGAAATTTTCTTCATCTTTTGTGTTAAGTACATTGATAATAGCAAATGAACTGCAAACTGAAACAAGAAGAATTGGCATCATATCTAGTGGTTGTGAAATATATGGTACTGTACAGAAATCTTTAATATAAGCTCTTTATAGGAGGGGATAGCAAATAGTTCCAAGTTGATTTATTTTCTGGCTTGTGTAGGATATTCCAAAAGCTAGTGTCTGTCAGAAAATCCATTTTCACACCAGACTTTCTTGCTACATTTTAAAAATAAAATTTCATGTGATGAACCTATAAATATAGTGGTAAAGCCCATTGTACAAAATGCTGTCAATATTTTCTGCCCTTTCTAAAACTAAAGCCCAGTTTTAATGTATAAAGTATTAGTACGTTATATTCTCCTGGGAGAATTCCTTAAATTATTCCAAATTATGCATATGGTGCTTTTTTAGGCAGATGTCAAATCCTTTGCCAGAGGAACCTATACTGTGATTCCAACCCTGAAGAAAAGTAAATAATAAAGTACAAACATTGTGTTGACTACTCCAGTGTTTCCTCTAATTTAACACTAGTACAATGTTTTGAAATTTAGCCTATGCACAATTTTATCAAGACTTCAATTTTGTTTGTTTTAAACGATGTATTATAACACACAGAAAAAAAATCAGTTGAAACAAATCTTTTGCGAGATGAGCTTAGGCAAGTTAAGTGTATACAAACATGTTATCACAGCAGGGCACACTTCTGCTTTTAGTAGAGGAATTGAACACATGGAATTTCAGCATATCCCTGTTTGGACTCTTGGGGCCAAACAAAAAAGTCAGCCACAGAGGTGACTTGTGTTAATGAAAAGAGAGAAGGAGGGGAAGCTGTAAAGCCGTAAAAGAGACGCTCTTGACCTCTCTGAACTGGATGCTGGTTCCTTGCACCACTGGTGTGAGGGCACAGTTGTGTGTTCAGCTGACTGAAAGTAAGAGAATGGAAGAGAATAAGTTTTGTTTGGAATATGCTACTGAGGTTGGTTTGGAAGGCAGCATTATCTACTACAAATTAGAAACTATGTCATGAAAACAGATAATCCAGAACCCTGGCAAGTCACAGAACAAGTCCTCAGAGACTGCCCTTACCTGAGAGGAATTCTCTGCTGTTATTTTGTGTAATTTTGTTCCCAGTGATGGATATTTATATTTGAGTGATTAATGAAGCAGTATGAAGTTTGTTGGATTACTCATGTCATACTCAGTGATTCCTAAAGAACAACAACTGGTATCATGAATAGAATGGAGAAGTAAAATAATAATAATAATAATAATAATAATTTAGAAAGTGTAGGCAGACCTTGAGTATGAAATGAACAGATTTGGTATTCCTGAAAATATTTCTAAAAAATTTGAACTAGGTCCTCTGAATTAGTTATCCTAACTAAAAGGAAGACCATGGAAAAACATGTGTAATTATTGACTGATGTTTTTTCCAACAGAAAAATGAAAACAAGAATACCTGCTCTGTTGGAATCTGATGGCAATCACTGGCACCTGGCAGATATGTAAATTGATAAGGCAGAATAAAAACTTGGTGTGATTTAGATGCCAGGAAATGCTGCTTGCTTCATGGAAATGACAGTATAATTTAGAGTAAGAAGCAGCTGCAAACAGCAGTGGTTTTACAGGGACTGGCCCTGTAGTTGCAGGAGGTTGCCACCTTAAATGGAGACAACTCTTCAAGAAGTGGGAAATGTATTTTTTCAAATACAGGAAAGGGGTGGAGTTACTGAGTTGGGTGTTTTCCTGGAGGAAGCCTCGAACAGTCACTAACCAAAGGAGTTTGATGGGGCTGAGCCTTCACACATGTTTCAGGTGTTTGATGGCAGGTGTCTCAAGGCCTGCACATTCCTGTTCAGAGAATAGAACACCAACTGAATGTTTATCATTAGCTTTAAGGCAGTAGTTTGATTTGTTATTGTAATGGATAGGCTTATAGGGGAGACAGAGATCTGCCAAGAACTGGTTTGCACTGGTTTTGTTATGTATGAAAATATGTGGACTACTGATGAGTTAGGATTGCATGAATCAGGTTCTCCTTGGAGAGATTGCTGAACAACAGATGGTCCCAAGTCTGCTCCTGGAGCAAAACCAACCAATACCAAAACTAGTATTGATTTCTCCAGTAGCCTGGATGGCTGTTCACTGGGAATTACTGGCCATAAAGTTGTCCTGATGAGTGACTGGAGATATGTTTTGCAGGCACTTGTTTTCCAGTGTAACAG
>JAWWLV010000100.1:34711414-34732426 GCA_035041135.1 Platyrinchus mystaceus | reverse complement strand
ATAGGTCATCCTGTCAATTTCTCTGCCTCAAGGAAGAATCAACCATACCTATGTCATTCCTGGCAGATATTTGTGCAACTTGTTCTAAAGAGCTCTAATGATTTAATTTTAACAATTTCCTTATCTATTCCAACCTATCTTGGCAAAGATTATGGATGGCCTAAATATCACATAAGTAGATGACCTGAATGTTACAAGACCTTTAAAAGTGAGACACCAGAGATGGAGAGGGTAGATAACAGGAAAGAAGAAAGGAACTGTGAAGTTTCTTGCTAGCAGGAGTAGAGATAAATCAGATAAAAAAGGGCAAATATTGTATCAATTGACAAAAGCAGTCTAAAACTAATTATTTGTCATTCTTTGATGTACCTAATTTTTCTGGATCAAGTGGAGAATCTGATCCATATCAGGATAAGAATTGTATTTCTGGTCCTTTTACATGCTGGAACTGTGCTACCTGACCCAGATCAAAGCAAATTGTCAATTGCAGTGGGTGTCCTAAAGTAACACTACACTACTACCAGTACTATAAAAAGAAAATACTGCTGTAAATGAAGTATATCTAATTAAAAGCTGATATCATTGTTGTTGTGATAGTTTTCTCTTGACATGTAGAACTTGTCTTTCATAGCTCTTTCTTTAGCAGACTGATATAATATGGTCTGAAGGTAAAAAGTGCTCTGTGAGAGCCAGGTAGCATTAATGGTCTTGGTAATGTCTGTTTTATGTAATGTTTATACTGTATGTGACACAGCATTACAACACTTAGTCTAGCAGTGTGCTGCCAGCCAGTTTTCTCAGTCATTGTGGAATTTACCTCTGAAATTTCTTCGGAATGTGAAAATCCCCTGTGTTGCTCTTAAGACTGGGTTGTACTAATGGCACCCAGCAAAACAGCCTTCAAAATGCCTACAAATCATTGGTAAAATATGTATAGCAGCAGTCATTGACCCCACCTTTCCTCTCACTCCTATGAACCCTACTAAGATCTCTTTTTATAACCCTGTGTATTTTGGTAAAGTTTTCATGAATGAGGACCCATCCTTTCATCTTCATCCCTCCCAACACACATGTGTTTTAGGGTAAATGATAAGTCCAATATCTCTTGGCTAGCCTTACTAGGAGGAAGCAGGTCCTCCTGGAAGGTGAAAAAGCAAGCTCTTCCTTTTTCTTGTGAACTCATTTCTAAGCACTGCTTATTTTGGTGGGAGAAACCCATTCTTTTATGTAAATCAGAGTTGGTTACAGATTCCATCTTAGGAATTTAATTCTAAATTAATTAATTAAAAACTTATACAGAGAAGTGGTCTTCTGCATTTAGTTGTATATTTTGTTTTACTGCTTAAAGGATAACCAGTGGACTTTCTCTCCACTGCAGTTGTCTGAGCTTCACTTGATATCTGTGTCCTACTCTATTCACTCTGATAGATGACAGGGGGAGTCAGGTTATTTTCTTTTTCTGCTTATGTGCATTAACAATATGTCTACTTAAACTGCAGTTTCCATCCCTGTTTTACTGGAAAATCAGCTGGCCTGCATTAGTTAAACCACAGTAACTTGATTGTGCCAAGGACAGCTCTGGGTCCAAAAGCACAGATAGCACTTTAGACAAGAGAGCAAAAATATCTTCAGAATCTTTTTCATCTGTGACTGCCAGTTCTTTCCCTCTCCATAGTTTAGCATTACCTTTAAAGAAGAAATAATTTGAATGGAGGAGCAGTTTGTGGTTAAAATTCTGAAAGACAGGTGACCATTACTTACTCTAAGAATAAGTGTAAAAATGCCAGGATTTATTGAGGCTTGGACTAAGGAAAACTCAAAAACTAGATCTACTGCTGAGTTTGCATGAGCCTCCAGGTTGTTAATCCAGGATCTGGGAATAATGATAATGAAAGCACTGCTGTAATTACAACAGGGGGGTGTCACAGATTTGAAGCCCTGCAATGGCATCGTCAGAGGATACTCAGCCTTCTTTGGCCTTATGGGTTCAGCTGAAAGCTATGGACGAGGCTGGAAGACTCATGCAAAAGCAGTGGAGGGGAAAGACTAGTTAGTCTTTTCTAGTTTATAGAAAATTATTGTAGTAATCTTGCTTTTCTTGTCTTCAGTGACTTAGACTGTAATTTGATTGGTTCATATCATACAGGTTTGAAATCCGCAAAGCTGAGGTTAAAATAAAAAACGCCTCTGTACAACAGTAGTTTTGATCTTTGATAGAGAACTTAATTCAGTCTTTCTTGTTGTAAATCCAACTTCAATCCCTTTTTCTTCTGCCTAGGCCATGTGTTTATACGATGGGATCACCAATAAACAACAGAGCCCTTTTCCCATGCCAAGAACCACCCACTGCCTTGTCAACATGGCAAGCCTCTGTCCGAACAGCTGCAGGCTTTGTGGTGTTAATGAGTGGTGAAAACTCAGCAGAACCGGTCCAGCTTCAAGAAGGTGAAATATATTCTTTATAGCAAATTATTTTCTATACTTTTATAATTAGAAATAAAGCTCAGTAATTACATGATTTTTGAAAGAATGAAGTTCCTAACCTTAAAAGCACTTCCATGTCTCTTTGTAATCTCCCTGTCACTCTTTGGAAGGCCTTAGGATAACTTAGTAAGAATTGAAAGTATCAACATTTCACTGTGTTGCCTTTTACTTTTTTTTCCCCTCTGTGTTTCCAAAGCTGGATTTCACTTTTCATGAACTGGCTTTGTTTTAATCACTCTGTAGTTGAATGTTTCATAGATGAAGTACCTTAGCAGGCTCTCAACAACTTCAGGCCTTGGTAGATAATTATCTTTCCATTCTAGTTCTGCAGTCGGAGTGTAGGTCAGCATGCCAGTGATTGCAAGCAGTCATTGTGTCATATCTGTTTCCTGAAATACATGGAATAGATGAAGAATATCAGGTCAATGCCCTGAAAATCTGATCTCTGTGTGGTTTGTGTTTTTTTGCATTGATAGAACGTACCTTTTGCAATAGTAAGCAGACAAGAATTTCTTCTCTGTTGGTTAAACTTTATTCTCTAAATTGTCTGCACAGAGAAGGAAGTTCCTAAGGGAGTTCTACAGCTAATAAAGTATGTCCTGCTCCCATTAGTTTTGATATATCCTGTCAAAGTGGTTCAGTATTTTCTACTGTAAGTAGTTCTGATTAAAAGTAGCATATAGGAAAGGGTTAGATATATGTATTTATGGGGGGAAGATTTTTCTGTTCCCCTTTATATAGGCAAATTTATTCTTGGGGGAGAAAAAGAATGATTTTTCTCAAATCTTCTTGATTTGAGAACCATCAGTTAATCCATTTACATGGAGTTGTCTGGTTATGTTTGGCCATGTATGAAGCCTCGTTCAAGGCTTGTCTCTGCTGTTGAAATATGGAAAACTGCCATGAAGAGCTGCTCAGCTCACTTGGAGACTAACACTGTCCTGTCTCAGCACCAAGAAAGCAAAGAGGACTTGACTTTGGACTAGGATAAAGGCTTTGCCATCAGTGTTTAATTAGTTTAATTAGAGACCCTCATTATGTTGGTGCATAAATACAGATGGAAATGGCAAACCAGGGAGATGTTTGGAATTGTAAAATTTACAAAACAGATATGGAGGAAAAAAGGGAAGAAGGGAAAAATGTAGTACTGAGAGGAATGTTTTCAAACCCAGACATTCTTAATGAATGTAGGAATACAAATTCATTAGTTTCATTAGTAAAACTTCTAAGAGTTAAAAAGTTGAAAATGGTCTGTTGTGTTAAATAACCTGTCCCATGTAGATCTTGTTGTTAGGCAATTATGGAAGGCATATGAAATGTATCCAACTTCAAATTTTGTCTTTACACAATGAAAAAGCCTTTCAGGGTGACTTCAATTAAAGTAAGTTTGCCATAATATTTATATACAGTGTGCTATTGCTCTGGTGCATGATTATAAAATGATACATAATAAAAGTAAAGTAACATAAGTAAAATAAATGTTTTAAAATGCAATTATTGGAAAGAATTAGTATTTTGGCAAACAGTTGTGAATTAATCTATTCTGAAGAGAATTACAAGTTAGCTGAATATTTGTTCCTTTACAAGTTATATTTATAACCAGTATGCAGGCAGACAATAAAAGAACAGCAAGCACGGTCAATTCCTTCATGCTTTTAGAGGTCTGCACTCTGCCTCACAGTCATACATCTGTCTGTGTGTGGATGCAGTAATGCAGTGCATGGCTAACCTGGGTGTACTCACGCAGAGATTCCTCCTTTGCAGGTTTTGGTAAGAGTGTGTTTCCTCCCACATGTGCTGTTTTTGCATTCTGCCTTCTACAAAACTGTGGTTGATCCTGTCATTTGATATCCAGTGAGGCCACTTTTGTTGGAAAATAGCGATAAGACACATTTGCAATTAGAAATAGTGACTATTTGAGTTTGGCCCAGAAGTGTTTAAAAACACCGCGGGTTCTTTCGGGAGCAGTCGGCAAAGGGAAATTAATCAGGAGAGTGCAGTTGACAGTGTCCTGTGGGACAAAGCTTTACAGGGAGCACGACCTGTGTGTGTGTAATGTGAGCCATTTAACATAGGGTTTATTTTTCAGCCGTTTTCATTCTCACTTCCCTTCAGCACATTACTGTAACACCCAGAAGGTGCGAATACATTTAGTCACAAACACCTTTCCGTTTGTTTGGTTCCTGTTGAGGAAGCAGATATTGAGCCAATAAGTGCGAAATAACTGACTGGCTTGCTTTTTGCATGCTTACTCTACCATTGTGTAATCCTTGGTCTTGTTTTGACATCTACACTCACAGTGAGAAGGTGTATGGTGTTAATGAGAGGAAATGTGGTGCCACAGGAGCCACTGCTCCTGCTCTGTACTTAGCAGCAGCAACAGTTGCTTTTGTTTGGCTCCTCTCACTTTTCAGAAGGCAAAACAAAGGAGTCCAGCACTTGTGCTGGTTGATCTCCAGCGTGTATCAGGGACTACAGCACGGGAGTTGACAGCTCATCCCTCTGAGCTGGTGTTGAACAAATGCTCTGACATGAATGCTTGGGTGCTCTGTGGAAAATTCTGGCTTTCAGGTGACACCAAAGATCTCTGCAAGTGGCAAAGAGTTTCAGAAAGCTGGAGGGTTCTTAATCCTGGTGCTCCAACCAAGTAGTAGTTTCTACATAACTACTTATTTAGCTGCATTTTGATATATTAACATTAGCTATTAGTTTGTGTATCAGGTGCTGTGTAGGGCTGTCTCTCCTTTTCCCTAGAGGTAGCTGAGCTTCCTGATTTCAGTACGTTGTGACCATCATCTGTATTTTGTGTTAGTGCAAGCTATTTCAGGGAAAATATACTGATAAGTACAAATATTCACAATGGTTTTGCATCTGGCATCAATAGATACTAACTCAGGCATCTTTTTCAGTTATAATGAACTCTACAGGACTCAAACAGTTTTAATGATTTCAAAGATAGCTAAATGCATTAAAAATTCTAGGAAGGAATTACATCATTCATCATTATTATTTCAAGTAGAAGAAATAAACTACCTTTAAGTTGTTCTTTTGTGCAATTATAAAGAGATTAAAATTTCCTGCTCTTGTTAAACGTTTCTATGGAAAGTTTTCCAGTTATAACTCATAGAACAGGTGATTGTTGCTGCAAGGCTTTTACAGTTATGGCATGGTAGATCTGCTTTGCAGAACTGAAAAAAAAATATTTTCAGAATTTCCTGCAGAAAAAAGAACAAAATATTTTGGAAGTATTATAATGCCTAAAATAATTACGTGAAGGATTCAAGTTCTTTTAAAATAACATTACAAATAGCAGGGCTGGGGTGATCTTCCTCTGTTTTTCCCATGGACTAATATCTTGTTCTTCCCAGGGTGTTCTTGCTTAGTCTGGAGATGTTTCTATGGTACAGATGCTGTGTTTGGTACAGAAAGCTGCCTCCCCTTCAGCTGTGCTTTGTCCTGTTATCCCAGAGGTGGTGCTGTGTCCAAGGGAGACACGGAGCAGCGCGGGGCAGCCGTGGGGAGGGAAAAGGGGTTGAGTGCACCTTGTGATCCCGGTGTATGTCCTGGGATAAATCATATGACACAGGTGAAGGAAAACAGAATAGAGCCCACTGATGTGAAGAAAGTGTAAGGAAGGAAGTGCAGTTATGGGAGAGGAGGTCAGGCTGGGAGACAGTCTTACCAGTAGTGAGAGGAGAAGACAAAGTGTAAGTAAGTTAGTTAGGCTCCCCCTGAAAGAATGCTTCATGGTGCTGTCAGTAGAGAGTGTTGCCAGCATAAAGACCATTTCAGTCACTGGGTAGCAAATGCACTGTTTTCCAACCTTAATGATTCTGTGGTTCTACAGAGAGAACTCACTTGTCATGCCTGTGCATGTGATTTCTGTTGTTCAAGACAGAACAACTGTAGGATGAGTATATAGTTATCCTACACAGTTCTACACTGTGAATGCAGAAGGCATCTAAAATCCCTGCGGGAAATGGACTGAGCTCTGGTTAGGTATGCAGAGACAGTGGAAATCTTGGATCTTATTCTGGGAGGATCCACAATTCACATGACTTCTATAATGCTTGCAAAACAGAAGGGGCTTTGGTACCTTTGCTCTTTTGCATGGTTTGCTCTAAGAGCATATGTTCATTGCTAATGTTTGTACATTTCTGAATGCTGTACATACTGTTCTCTCTGGACTGCTAAACTGATTGACATTCATTTGGACATTCTGTTCAAACTACTTGTGGTTTTTTTTAAAAAAAAGCCTCTATGATCTTGCTTGCTCTAGCCTGTCTTACTGACCTTGTTTCTGTAACCCTCTCTAATATCTGTTTGCCTAGCACAGGCCAACACCCTCTGCTTTTAGACAATCTCTTCATATTTGTGAGAGCCTTCTCCTTTACACCTTGTGCCATTTGGAACAGTTTTCTGTGACTGCTTTTTGACTTCCGTGCTTTTTTCATAGCATAGTTGAGAAAACACATGATGGTTTTTCCATTACAATTCCTCAAATTTTCACTCTTCCCCTGCTGTTATTTAATTCTTAAGGTTTTACAATTAGCATAACTGCATGGAGCATTTTGTGATGCTCTATATGTGACAGATGCAACATGAAGTGCAGTCCCTCTGAGCCTTTACCTTGCACACATGTAAGTCAGTGGTAAAGCTGCTATAACCACAGGGAATGCAGGCTTGGGCCTCTAGCACGATTTCTATCCATGAAACTCTGCACATCAGGAGTTTGGTATTTTGAAATAATATATTGTTGCAGTCCTCGGTGACCTTTTTCTCTCAAGGTGGCATTTGCTTGTCTTGGCTCATTTGTAGCTTTGTTAGGTTAATAATTAAAAAAAAAAAAAGGTGGGGTGAAATTTGGCAAACAATTATCCTCCTTGTTCTTAATGTGTTTGGAGCAAATAAATTCATTCTGCTTACGTACTAACAGGAGATTTGGAAAATTAGAGGAGTAATATACATTCACCTGACAATACAAAAGGGTTTTGATGTTGGATGTTGCCAAAAGTGGAATGGGGTGAGGAGGTATAAGTGCATATAAAGAGACAAAGGCTTTATCTGCCTCTCAGGAGACTTCACAAACAGTATTGTTCTTTCATAGTAAATAGCAGGTGGAAAATTTATTGAGGCTACACAAAAAGATTTTTTTGCCTGTCCTTCCTTTGGACAGCCTGACCTTCTGTGGTCATTAAGGTAGGAAATCAAGAGATGCTTTGCAGCAGTTGTTTATTTCCTTTCCTTTATGCCTTGGTGATCTCTACTCGGCTGTGGATTTTTCCTTTTTAAATTTTTGGTAGTGTTCCACAGCCTTAGTCAGAATAGTATTGCAAAAGAACAAGTATTAATGTTCTCTTAAAATAAATGCAGTCTGTATGTTTCCACAGTTGCCCCAGCTACAGTTATTTGCACATGATTCATCAGGTTGTAACTCGTGCTAGGCTCTTGCCAAGAGAATTCATCTGTTAGTGTGGTGTAGTAACTGTATTATGAGGATAAATGAATGTGTGGATGTGACTTTTAAGCTATATCCTTTTTAAAGGGGCAAACTGAAAGTCTGAGCAACATTTATATTAATGGAAAGTATGCTGTCCTAAAATGTCCTCCAGTTTATCAAAATCTGTACATATGATCATCCTACACCACACTCCTTGTCTTCCCACACTGTGTTCCCATAATGATAAGAGCATCTTTTTACCTTCCAATACTCTCCTCTTGTTTTAGCACATTCTGCATTTCATGACCAAATTGTTGACTTATGTTATCCCACCTGAGCCCAAGCTTTGATTTCTTACTGCCTGGTTGACACATCGCATGTCTCAGATTGCCAGGTCAAATTCACAAGCTTTAGTGTTATTTGTGATAATTTGGCTGTCAGTTTGGTACTGTCCAGAACACAAAGAAAGGTCTTGTTCTATGTGACATAATACAAACAAGACAAAACCATAAGGTGGTAGATCCAAGGCTGAAAGAATTAAATTTTAATATTTTGTGCATGTCTGTATTTAAAGGTGTTATTAGATTTCATGTCTGATGTAATTCTTGGGCAGTAACAGTACAATCATGTTAAGTTGCATTAATAACATCCCACTTATGGATGATTTATTTACAGATACATCAGCAGATAGAGCAAAGTTGGAGGTGCAAGTAAACAGTACTGAATTCATGGTGGGTTACACAGGACTGTTCTTCTGTGTCTCGGTGAAATTATTTTTCTTTCCTCAAAAATACCAGGATTAAAAGTGGGAGGTTTGGCCCAGAATCTCAGGTACATAAAAATGTCAAGTAGCTGATGTGTCTGTGAGACTGATGAGTGTGTACAAATGTTCTTTTTATTTACAGATGTCTTGAGCTGGTACTACTATGTGTCTATGCCAATGCCAGCATCCACCTTCACTATTGCTGTGGGGTGCTGGCAGGAAGTTAAACAGCAGTCCTTCACAGCTGCTGTTCAAACAAACACCGAGTTTTCACTGCCATCTTCACAAGCTGATTTCAGGTTGGTGTGTATAATAGTGTTGAAAAATGAGGTGTATGGGTAGAATTTCTGTTTACTCTCTAGAATATGAAAATGAGTCATATTAGTACATGAATCAAAATAGAACTTGTTTAATCTGAACAGGAAAACCTTGACAGGAAGATAATTCCAAAGGCATTATTTCAGGGGTATGGGTGTGGTTCTTTTTATGTGAAAACAAGCTGCTTAGTGAGCAATAGGGTTCATAAATCCCACTGTCCTCAGGATTTGTATCCTGCATCCTGTGTTGCTAATGCCCTGCTGCAGCAATGCCAGTTCCTGCCTTGTTTCTTACAATGTCTGGCTCTAAGGTCTGTCATGTAACTCGGCTCAGTCCATTCTGGACATCCAATGCCCCCTGCTAGCATATTGCCTGTTCACAATTCCCCTCCTCTCATGGACCTCCTTTAGACCCTCTTGTGTCTTCCTTGAGTTGTGAGGACAGAACGGGACAGGATAGTCCAGGTACTGCCTGACAAGCTCTGAACAGAGGGGTGTGACTGTGTCTGCCCTCTGCCAGCAGTGCCACTGTGGCTGCATTATGCACAGTAGCAGACATTTCTAGAAAGGCTGTGAAATGGATAGAGAAGCAAATGTCAAGCCTGTGCCTCAGATAAGCTAATGGAGGTAAACTCTGGGCATCAGGAAAAGGAAGGAGTTCTGAAAGAAGTTGTTGAAATGTGTAATGTAGTTCGTATCCAGGTGCCAGTGAGTTTGACTTCAGGAGACTGTATTAAATGTTCAATGGAACTATGGTGTTCCTAACTCTCTTATCTCCTCATGGTCATTAACTACTTGGCAATTTTTACAAGAGAGGGGGTGCTAGCTTTCATATTCCTGTCTAATCTCAACTCTGATAATAAAATACAAAGTGACCTTGTTTTTGAGCAGAAATGTACTGGATTAGACCATGCTTAGAAAAAAAAAAAGTGTACTGATGGACGTGGTTTCTTTGCATTTGTAATCAATGAAAGAATTTAGAGTCCATATCTTTGACAGAAAGACTTGTGTAAGGTGCTAAAGTGTTGACACTTCTGCAAAATCTTGTGCTTTTCTGGACGTTATCATTTTGTTTGCTGTGTCAGCACTTAGCTGCAGCATGATCTTCCAAGTATAAATGCTTTGGGCAATGCTTGGTGCTTTGCCTGTCCAGGCATAGTAGAACCAGATTCTTTAAATGGAAATTTCAAACCAAAGAGAAGCTCTCCACTGTACAGAACACGGGCTAACAGGTGAAAACATGAAGTTGATTTCTGTTTAGATATGAGTCTATTTGGGCATGTAACTTATTGTGAAGGCATATGACTCAGTGTTTAGGAAGGATTTGATTTACCCCTCCTTTCTTTCAGCTACAGCTCTGAATATCCTGCAAAAGTAATATAAGTAAGGGTGAATCTAATGTGGCATTTTTGGAATGTCTATGGTGATAAGCCTGAGTTGATATCTACTGTTGTTCTTTACTTAAGAAGAAAAAAAGAATCATTAAAAGTGAGAGAATTTAGTAACAACAACAGGAAAAATCCCTCACGGAATTTCATTGTAATTGCACCTCATATGTTTGTGTTAATGTATGTTAATATGTATGGAATTTTATTTTCATAGTCAATTTTGAATAGGAATTTTCTGAATAAATATTTTTTATTGTTATTAGTTCTCTTTACATGTGTTTTGAGCATTTATTCTTTTGATGCACATCTGTTATAAAAACAAGATGTGACTACTGTCTTTTTAGTTATGAGTAAAGATTCTGAGTTCCACTCACACATGTAGTAATGAGTGTTTTCACAGTCCTGCACATGCATGAGCAGTGTGAGAATACAAGTGAGCTGGTTTTATGGAAATTATTGCTGTCATTCTGCTGTCTGGAGAATATCCCTGTCTCAGCACAGTCAGCCATGCACACTTCTGATATCACATTAAACTGTTGTTTTGTTTTGTTATTGTCAGATGGCACGAGGAGACGTGTGGCCATGTGGAATATCCCTGCCGTTTCCAGAGCCCTGCTGCGAGCCTGCAGGCCGTCATTCCTCACAGAGTCTTCTCTGCCCGGTGCCTCGTGGAGCGCTGCGAGCAGCGTCTGCTGCCGCTCATCCCTCGGTGCCTCTCAGCTGCCCACGCCACGCTGGGCACCCACCCCTTCTCCAGGCTGGATGTTCTGATAGTTCCCTCCAACTTCTGCAGCCTGGGAATGGCTAGGTAAAGAAACTTCCCGGTATCTCGTCTCCTGTGATTTGTTAGACTTCATTTTATCGGCTATTTAACAGAGTCAAATTGCTGTCAGTATAAACTTGCTGTGCTGTTTTTCTTAAATCAGACTTAAAACTTTGTTCTGACTTCATGTGAGTAGGTTTGTTTGCATCCTTTGTGATCTTTATGTTAGTTTTAACAGGACTTAGGGAAAGAAAATATAAGCTTATTAGACGTGGGTCTGAGTTTCCTCATTTGCCAAACTGAAGTTGTTTTATTGGTTTTGTGGATTTAAGTATTTGATGCTGCACTCATTTTGTCTTGTTTTCTTTTGGCATCGATTTTACTGTTATGTTTTGATAGAACAAGAGCATGTTAAAATCTAGATTGAGAGTTTCTCCATAAGCCTTTTGTGATTTTTGAGTTTCTACTCAAACACTGGTCTTCAGAAGCTACGTAAGGGAAATTGTAAGGATTATATTATCAAGTCTTCATGGAATTGTGAAGAATAAAAAGTTCAAATATTTTTGGTTTTGCAGTATAATTTCCAGTCATGCAAGGACAATAGAATTTTAGTTCTATTAGTTGTAAGACAATGCGTAGCAACTGAAATTCCCCAATCACTTTTTATTTTTCTTAAAAAAAAAAAGGTAATTAAGTTGGTAATGAGAAACTGTTTGTTAATAGCAGAGAACAAAATACTGATTTTATTCACTGTTTGCCTAGTGCCAGCAGTGGAGTGGATTCATTTAGGCAGATGTACAAAACGTCCAAGGGAAGAATTAAAGGTAAAGCTCTGTTAGAAAAGCAATGACTGAAAGGAAAGCTGTACTCCCAGATTGTATAGTTTGTATTTTGGAGCTCCTGAGGCAGTTGTCAAATAGGTTTGATATCTGAAGCAATTTTAATAAAATGCATTCATTGTGACTTCAGATACGTAGATAAACCAGAAGTGTAGAACCACAGAATGGTTTGGGCTGGAAGAGACAAAGAACATCTAGTTCCACTCTCCCCACCCCATGGGCACAGACACTTAGACTGGGTTGCTCAGAGCCCCATCCAGCCTGGTCTTGAACTCATGCGGGGATGAGGAATCCACAGCTTTTGGGTTAAAAGTAGAAAATTGTGCTGGCACAGAACAATATAGTATAGCTTTTAGTATAAGTGTAGTTGCCTTTTTTTTTAATGAAGATCTAGAAAATTTAAAACAGTCAGTCACCTTCCTCTGTCATGTAAGCCTCGTTGCTTTGTAGATACTTTTTATTGGTTACTGGTTTTACTGGTTAGGGTTAGTTGCAAATTTTGAGTTTTCAATGATACTTCTTCACTGAAAGCATCAAGTTGCTTTGGGCACCTACCACATATTATATTCTCTGGTGCTTTACATAGTGGTTTGATCTGGAGTGAAGTGTGATGTTCTTGAAGCCATAAAAATTTGCAGAGCTCCTTAGCAATTTTCTCTGACTTCAAAGGCATGGTTCTTTGAAGGGTTTACACAAGTACTTTTGGATCATTGCTATAATTAAGGAACAGGCCACTTTACTTGGCTTCTGATAAGCATAGTGATCTGTGGAACCATGAAGGGCAAGACATACAAATGGTACTAAATTAATAAGAAAGTGGAGAGCAATGTCTGGCCAAAATCACACCACACAGTAGGAGAAATCTTCAAGATTCAGTTGCTGATATGCTGCTGCTCTTTGGGAAATCGTCTGTGCTTTCCCTGCATGTACCTTTCCCACAGTTTATAGGGAAAAGATGCCTGCAGGTTTCTGTTGCAAAACCATCTGTGATTATCTGAGTCCAGACTGCATGTTCAAAATACTGTAATTGTGCTTTCTTTATGAAGAAGATGAGAAAAACCCATTCCCTTTCATTCCCCTGTGCTTCTTCTAACCACTGTCAGTTCCAAGTGATACATATCATTGAATACAAGTTAAGGATGAAAGAATGGGTGGGCATACTTCCTGATGCTTTTCATTCAACAGTTCCTTGAGCCAAACACATTCAAATTTTTCAAAATTTAAATAATTTAAGAAATAATTTGAGCTGTTTAATTATCAAGCTGCATTTGGGCAGGAGATTATTAAGTGACTCATAATAGATCGTTTGTTCTTGTTTTGTGTGATTTTCAAAGAGAGGCTTCTATGTATATAGCAAGCTACTTAAATGCTTAATTCCTGTGCATACAATGAAAATTGCCTAAATTACTTCAGTTAACAATAAGCTATGTGCAAAACTGTGTCCAAACCCACATAAAGAAAAAACAGTTAGTTATTACCTTGGGTTAAAAAGGGTGCTTTTATATAGTATTTATTTTTTAATCTTCTAGTCTATCTGTAGCAGTATAAACATAACATAGTATGCCAGCACATAGGAGGTACTGTTATGAGAATTCTAATTGTACTCCTGCCTACCAGTGAAGGAAGTCATAAATTTCAGCCATTATCTGAAGTATCAGGGCTTGACAGCATTTGGCATTTTTCTTTGTCTGTTCCTCATTAGATGATACTTGCTGTGGTTTTCATATCCCAAAATACTTTTCTTTATTTGGGAGGGGTGTTCCCCAACTTTTTAGATTGGTGTGAAATTTCTGATGGTTCTTGCATAGAGTGACCTAATTAGGCATTTTAAGCTGTCTCTTTTGGTGGCAGCTACTGTGGGTCAGCTGCAATTCTCTTGGAGTCTGACAGATGCTTTATGAGGAAAACTGGCATTGAAAGCTTATTCATTTCACTAGTGTTTTCTGTACACATTTCCCTGTTTTTTTAATTGGCTATGGACTTCATATGGAAGTGGGATCTTGCCTGTGTAAAATAATTGCAGTCATCTCGTGTTGCTTCCTGCAGATCTTTGAAGCTGGAGGAGTTAGTTTTGTACTCCTCTTGGAACAGTTTCAGTGCAAGTGATTCCATATACCTTCTCCTAAATTTATGCTAGTAAAAGAAAGATGTGGGCTACGTGTCTGTGTTGGTGATATTACATTGAATACATTACATTACATGTACATTGAACTGTACATAAATTAATAAAGCCTTGCAGACCATATTTAAATAGTTTAAAAGCCAGCAATTCAATGCTTTCTGTAGAATGTTGAGAATCTCATGAACAGCTAGAAGTACTTAATTATCTGATTTTTCACTAGCAGAAGGGAGTGAATTTGCATAAAAGGGATAGGGAAGTGTGTCAGACTGCAAGGCCCAAGAGCTCCTAATTAGATTTTTCAGGGAAGAGATCCCTGACAATACACTACACTGAAAGGTGCACATCATTCATGTGCTTGGAGAAGTAAGAGGTTAAAATGAGGAGACTGAAAGTAGCACTATGTTTGGATGCTGTTGATGGTACATGACTCCCTTAGGAACTGTCAACCCCCTTGGCATTGAAATATAAGGGGTCTTTCACTGCTGCAGATGCTCTCATGTGAACTAGCAGTTCCTGTGAACAAAGCTGAATGACTGATTTCAGATTAAAAATAGGGTCTATACATAAGTTATTTGTGCTCTTCAAATCAGTTCATTCCCAGTCTAGTTTTATTGATCACATTTGAAAGCCTACTGTTTCCAAGTCTCTTCCCATTGACCTACAACTCAATTTCCTTTCCTTTTGTCAAAACCTGAAGAGATTCTGAATTCCTTGTCCTTTTTCATTTCCTGAGGAAAAACATTCTTTCAAATACTGAAGCACTTAACTTTTGGTGCCGACTGAGCCTGTGCTTGAGACCTTGACTTCCCTTTCAGTGTTTAATTGCATAAGTCCTTTCACAGTCACACCAATCTCTTACGTTTCTGTGGTGTTAGAAACTGCTTAGCAGCTTTCTACTTCTCCAGAGCAAATATGCTGATGTTTATTTTACTCCCCTGGGGGTTGTAAGCCTTTGTTTGCATTCAGATGAAGTACTCTTTTTGAAACAATGGTCTTCAAAGTTTTTTGTTCGACACACATTGTTTAAATAACATAAGATTACTGTTTTTCTGTTTGAATTAATGTATTTCAGATGTACTAGTTTTGTAGCGAGTTCTAGCACAAGGAAAAATCCTTAGCCAAGTGCTGTGTATAAATAACTTGACTAGTCACATCACATGTTGCTGGGATCTAGAAGAATGTAATGAGAAAAGAATCCCATGCTCTTAGTTTTTCCTTGAACACTTAGTAACGACTGTGGTATAGGCGGACTTCTGGTCTTACCCAGTTTATCTGTTCTTGAGGACAGTTATGCCCAGCAGAGCTAGTAGGTTAAGTGGAACCAATGAATATCTGATCAAGATACTGACATTGTCCAAACAGGATCTTAATGTTGGGTTGTTTGAATTCTGTTTAGACTCTAAACTCAGTGGCCTCATTTTCAACTATGCTGGGCACCCTTGAAACCCAAATGGTGTTTGATGACAGAAACATAGAGGATGCTTGGAATATTTCTAAATCAGATCAACTAGCTGGCTACATAGAGGTGTAGCAACCCAGTTTTAAATTCGTATTTATAAAGATCTTATTCAATCCTCTACTCTCATGTAAAAAAGTGGTCTTTGATATTTAAGAGCAAAGAATATCCCTTTCTTCCAAGCATGGTGTATCAGCAGAACTCTTGAGTCTTTCCAGTCCATGTCACTAAGGTTGTTAACTTTTTGAGTTGAAAAGGGGGAAGGCTCAAGCGGCCTCTTTGGTCTGTGCCTCTGTGACCACGATTTGTCTGTTCTTTGTCTGCAGTGTTACAGTGACTTCAGGTAAGTGCATAGACAATTAACACTGGAAAACATTCAAGTGTCAAACCTAAATGTAAACCCTTTTGTACTGTTCAGTCTTGCAGAACTGTGTTTGACTATTTCACTCAGCAGTAGAAGTCTTTTGTGAGTCTGTACATTAGTGAACACTTCTTTGCACGTTTTCTGACCCTTAGCTGAAGCCTGAAGTGTAATTTGCTACCACTGCAATCACAGTTCTTCATCCAGTTGTCATTTTACTGTCAAAATAGGTTTTGGAGTATTTCAGGCATAATGTATTTCCTTATTAATGTGCTGAGCTGCCTTATGGGTCTATTAACATTATTCTTTATAGAACAAACCCTGTAAGATGTCCCATTACTTTAAACCAAGACTTTGTATTGATACATGAAGCAATTGCTTCTGGTTTCTCTCCCTCTCTCTTGGCTTTCTTCTTAGAGTAACTGGAGAGTTAGTAGGGCTCTTTTGATGCTACTGTAGAATAGTAACTGTGGTTTTAAATTCTAGGATTGGAATTACTGAAGAGGCTGCTAGCATCATTATAGTTAAGGGTGCCTAAGCATTTCCAATATAAATTTGTATTTCAGTGGTTTATAACTGTCTGTAAAGATTTTTCTCATGTTAAAGCTGGCATGGAGTGTTTTGGCTTAGGAAAAATGTATGTGTGTGTATTGTACACAGGTATGTGAGAGGCCAGCATGTTTCTGTGCTTATTATATTGGTTATATATTACACAGATTATATATGTGTGTGTATGCCTAATATTATATATCCATGCTTGCCCTTTATATATGTGCATATATATATATATGTGTGTGTGAGTAGGTAATATCAATGAGGTTTTTTTGTTGTATGAGTTGCATGGCATTTATAAAGTTAAAGTATTCTTTTCCCTTAAAAAGTGACCTGTGTATAGAGAGCTAGAATATGGAGAGATGAAAATATTAATTAATTGTCACTGGTCAATTATTATTAATTAATTGAACAGTGGCTTTGAGATTTTGAAACTGGTTTTCAGAATTCCTCCTCTCTGTGTCCTACTTTATCTTTAACCCTCAACTTTTTTCTCCAACCAATAGAGATTTATAAGAATATTGAAAAAGATTTTCCCTTGCAGATTAGTAGTAAAATAGTCCATCTGCTGTTTAATATTCAGTCAGCAGTGTTAGACTGTTTCAGTTACATTCATTTACTATTCCTGTAAATAGTAGAGTGCTTATAAATGCAGAGATTTTGCATTGTATATGCTTAAATAATAAGAAAGAAGATACTTAATATTGCAGCATTGTTTTGAAGCCCTAAGCTTAATTTTAAGGGTCCAAAAGACAGAGAGTGTTCAAAGCAGCCACAGACTTCTGTCATGCGACTCTCCCTGATCACCCCACAGAGTATGTGAAGCTTTCTGAGTCTCTGTCATTGATAGTCACTAGTCTGCAATTTACCAGCCCCACCTGAAAAGACTTGAACCAGGTAATAGATTCTAGATTCTAAATATAGACTGCAAGACCAATGATACTGAAAACAAAAGGATGTGCAGGGAAAGCGTTAAATCCGTACATTATACTTTGTCTCTGGCACCAGTTGCCAGGTGCTAATGTCAGTCTTTTTTGCTGCAGCCTCTGTTTCAAATTTGAACAAAAATGCTCCAAAACTATGCAACCAAACTACTGGCTTTATTTTCCTATTGTGTTCTTGTTGGTTTGTTTGTTTTGTTGCTAAAGAGACAGGAAAAAAGAAAGATAGTCTTAAAGATAAGGGTTTGAGATAGGAAGCAATCTGTCAGAAAGGTTGTAGACCAGCAAATAATTAACATAACAAAATAGGAGCAGTGCTGAGGGCGTAGCTCATGTTCCTCTGTATGGAAGTTTTCATAGGAGTCTGCTTTAAGGATCCCTAACCCTTTTCTCATATGAGTAGTAGTTTGAGTCCTTGCTGGTGACTCTAAGAAGACCAAGAGAATTCATAATCCTAAAAACAGTGATGTTGCTGAGCAAACACTCTGTGCAGTCCAGTCCTTATGAGTAAAGTGATACACTCCCCTAAGCTCCATCTTGCTTTTGGGCAGGGAAATTTTTTGATTAGTAAGAGGAAGTTGGGTAGACAGTTTTGGTTTGCCTCTGCTCCGCTTGCCCACCCCTGGCCTATAGCAGTAATCCTGTCTACCCTTGCAACACTCCACTGTGCCCAACTTTGGGCTGCCTGCTCATGACAGAGACACTGACAAACTGGATAGAGTCCATCAGGCATCTGCTAAGATTGTTGGCAGGTAGGAGAATGTGTTTTATGGGAAGAGATTGATACAGCTAGATTTGCTTAGCCTAGTAAAAGACAAACTATCTGAGACCAGTCACTGCCTCCTGCTACCTGAAGGAGTGGTTGCAGAACAGGCACAGCCATGGTCCTCTCAGAAGTGCACAGGGAAAGTGTATGAAGCAATAGTCACAAGCTGTAGTGATGGATTTCAGACTAGATGTGAGGAAAAGAGTTTTCACACTTGTTGTGGTTAAGCACTGCAAGTGGTAGTCTGGGGGCTTGTGGAACCTCCATCTCAGGAGGTGGTGAAAAGATATCAAACTTGACATTTTTTCCTGAGATTCCAAGCCTTCAGTGCTTTTACATGTGCTACTACCTGCCTTGGCTTTTATGTTCAGTTACAAATGACACCTCTGCCCCCCATATTACCTGTAGGACTCATTCATGTTGCCATGGTACTTTGAGAGCCTTTCAATAATTGAAGTATTTAATTTTCAGAAAATCAAGGAAATTAGTAGGAATGTATTCTTATTTTACAGATAACTAATCAGTGCCTGTAGATGTTATAGATCTTCGAAGAAACACACATTTTCTAATTCCCTTTTCCTCTTCCATCCCAGGCCAAGGTTAAGTAAAGAACTGAGCCCATGTCTTTTGGACCCAAATCCAATGTTCTAACATTGCAGCAGCCTTTCCAACCTTTTCTTTCTTGTAATAGTAGGTACTAGCTATCTGCTAGGTTTGAAAGGCATACTCCAAACTTCTGCTAGTACTAAGAAAAATCTGTCTTTAATTGAAATAATGTATAGTGCTTCCTTTTCTTTTATTCTTTGTTTTTAAAAATAGTGCAAGGATCTTCATTATTGCTGTTAACCCTGGAAAATGTAGATTTCACATGTAGAAGCTTTGGTACATTGAAAATTATGAAAACTATTCAAATTGACAGTAAGGAATGGGATTTTTAGTGACAAAGGGTCTGATATCCTGACAGAGGTTTCTAATATTAGTCTTATTGTCTGTGGTATCATCTTATTTGGAATGTTTTTGTAGTATGGCAAAGGATTGATTTTATTCACTTGTTTAGAAGTTGTTTCAGAATGTGGTCAAGCCTTTGGAAACATCTTATTTAGTGCCCACAGGGCCCACCTAGAACATGATTAGTTCAAGAAAACATTGTGTATATTTGCCATTGTGAATGGCAGTGGTGACTGGTTTGGTTTTTCCCCATAGCTTTAGTGATGCTGGATTTTGTCATCTAATGTGGATTTTACTGGTTGATTTGGTTGAATGAAGAGATGTATTTCTTATTGTCTTCTTCACTGAGAAATAATTTTAGGCTCAGTAAAATTACAATAGGGGATGTTTTTGTTAGTGGATAGGTGTAAATGTGGCTCTCATGACTATTTTTCTAAGTGTTTTTACCTGTCTCATGATGTAAGCTGACTGGACCAGCTGTATCTACTTATAAAAAAAAAAAAGACTTTAATTTCTTCTCTTGTGTATCACCCAGTCTCTTACAAAAACCCACACAACAAGCAAGCAAACAAACCCCCTCTCCCTCCTCCAGTTCTACAATGAGTGTTCATGTATAGCTCTAGGAAAAAAAAATGAAGCCATGAGCCAAAGATCAGTTATCTATTTTAGAACATGTAATAATTTGGCAATAATGTGTAAGTGATCTAAATGACTAGCATTTTACAGCTGTTTGTTGCTAAACAATTGCAACTTCTGTTCCTTCCCCATACCTATGACACATGGTTTGTGATTTAATCTGTTTTACATTTGTGCTTATATTTTTGTTTCAGTTTTCCAAATAATGTATCCAAAGAAGCAATTTACTTTTGCCCATGCAATTACAACTTCGGCAACCATGTAATATATGCAGCTGATGATTTTTCCTATTTTTAATGTCAATGAATGTTATGGTCCCTGTGATGCTGGTGTAAACCATGAGTAATTCCATTAAGTTCTAGGTAGACCTGCACTATATGCATGAGATCATAATTTCTCTATGGAACTTAAACTTTTACAGCTAAATCCTAAAAAATATAAAGTTAGGTACTCTTGTAATATTTGCACTTTTTAGCTGTTGAGTAAGATGAGGTGTTAAATGCTGTTCCTAGTTTTTATGAGGTTTACTGTGATATCATTTAAAGTAGGGTTTCTTGTTTGAATCATTATTTGCATGATGGTTTACAACTCGGTACACAAAAAGCAGATTCTGATGATGGCTTTCTCACCTAATCTGTTTAAAACTTTGGCACATTGGAGTAAGAGTTCACTCTCTTATCTGTGATTTAGATGATAGATGTCTTTGTTGAGTGACTGCTCAATTTACTCAAAGTCACTTTCTGTGAACACAGGAATTAAACATCTTTTCCTTGGGCCCTTTTTGCCTATCAAATAAAAACAGGAAATGGAGATGAAATTTTCTCTTACCTATGTCAGCTGCAGGCATCTTTGGAGGGGGGAGTGAAAGGCTATGTTGAGACATTTCCACTGCAAGGCTAGTAATTTGTAGCACTGCTTCTTACATAAGGAAGAAAAAGATGGGGGGGAAGGAAAGGATGGAGATTATCCATTCACTGTTCCTCCTTATCTTGATTTCAGTGTGTGTTATGCTGTGTCCTGAGTGCATTTTATTTTATGATTTGACAAAGGCCAAATTGCCAACTCTCTCTTGCTTTCAGCTGCAGGGGTTTATAAACTACAGGGGAGACAGTGCCATAGCTGTGAAATGGTATGTTGTGAAGAAGGTCAGATAGGTAAATGGCCAGTCTTCGTGAACGAAGATCTGGGAAAGGTGTTTTTACCTTTCAAGCCTGCGCAATGGATTTTTTTAGGTGA
>JAWWLV010000100.1:34651936-34711314 GCA_035041135.1 Platyrinchus mystaceus | reverse complement strand
GGGGGACCGGGATTAGAACCTGTGGCCTTGGCGCTGAGAGACCAGCATCTTAACCGCTAGGCCACCAGGGGTCCCCTAGGTCAGATAGAGGATTAGCTGAAAAGTGATAACATAGAGCCATTTAGGTTGGAAAAGCCCCTTAAGGACATTAAGACCAACCATAAACCTTACACTGCCAAGTCCTCCATCAAAGCTTGTCCCTGACTGACACATCTACACATCAGTTAAGTAGCTCCGTGGATGGTGACTCAGCCACTTTCCTGGGCAGCCTGTGCCACTGTTCAGTAACCCTTTCAGTGAAGAACCCTCATATCCAATCTACACCTCCCCTGGAACAACTAACCCTGGAACAACTTGGGGCCTGTTTTCTCTTGTCCTATTGCTGTTTACTTGTGAGAGGAGACTGATAGAAATGAGTCATGGCATAGGAACCTGTGGGGGAACAAGCTAGAAAATTTATCTAGTGAACACATTCCAGGTACAACCACATCAGTAGGTGTGTTTGTCATGGCTTAGTGAAAACCAGCAAATTTCTTTCTGCGTTCTCAAATTGTGCATTTGATGCCACTGAGAGATAACCTTTATGAATTAATTAAGTTGCTGCAGTACCACTTTGTAAATATTATTTCAGTCATTATTTTAATTTTGTGTAGTGACCCAAAAACACAGTAAAGGAGTAGGTCTTCCAAAAGTACCCAATTTGGGCAGGGACCACATAGCCCTGTCAAACAATTCCCATGGAGTGCTTTTCTGTTTGGTCTTGCAAAGTGAAGACTGCAGCAATACTCATTTTCTGAAACTTTATAAACCTTCAAGCACATTTTTTCATTGTGTAAGTCTATGATTTCTGAAGACTTCAAGGGGGATTATTACCCTGTTGAAGGGTTCTTTTGACCTTTATTGGGAAGTGTTAGAAGGGCTCATTTGAGTGGATTTCCTATGAACTGATGCTTAAAGAGCCAACTTTTCATATAGTTCCTTTTCCTTCTCTAAAGTAAAACTCCAGAAGAAGCTGTGATATGAGGAAATTCAAGTCTAACTTGACTGTGAAACAAGTGGAAGGACCACAGAACGTTTACAAACAGAAGGAGAAGACAATTTAAGATTTATATTTCTTCTAGTCTATGAGTCAAACTTTTCCTGCTGTTTTTGATATTTTTACAGAAGTGGGATTGTCACGTAATCTAAAGTGAGCAACACACAGGGGTTTTTAGATCTTTTGAAACACACATATAGTAAACTATTTACTCTGGGACAAAGATTTGAGGGTTTTTTTTTTAGCTTCCAGAAAGCTTCAGAAGGAAGACAAATTAAAAGTAAAAATAGCCTTAACTCAAAAGAATCCAGACAGAACATTTAGAATGTTAAATACAAAGTGTTGAAGATTACGTGTTTCTCTGCAATTTATAGTTTTTCTTGTAAGCATGTATTTCTTGCACATTTCTCCACAAGCTTTTCCAGATATATATATATATACCTTGGCTTTTCTGTAGTACCATGTTTTATTCATATTGACACATTTTTTGAGAGGGAAAAAACCCCACAACTTATCACAGTCATCTTCTGTAATTAGTGGAATCATTTATTGGTCATTAAGAGTTATTCCTCTTCCATGACCACCAACAGACGCGTTGAGATCGTTGTTTCGGTGTTACTGATTTTTTCTCACTGAGTGCTGAGTGGTCAGACAGGAGTTAAATCAGGCCTTCACCACCAGACTCCTTTGCAGTGGGGGTTTGGATCTTGTGGTTTTCCAGTGGTTTAGGACTAGTTTCTGTTCCCGAAAATATCCAGTTTCGCCAGGAAATTCTTACAGAAACAAAATCCGGTGGTAAAACTCTAACTTTATATAAAGTCAGGAGGCAAGAATGCCTCTCTCATCACAGTTGGAGTTTTATTTGTGTTTGGGGGTTTTTTAACTTTGAGACCTTCTGCAAGTACTTTAATATGCCCATTAGCTCTGACCAAGGTAACTTTATCTTCCTAGACCTCAGTTTAGCTCTAGGTCTTATTTATCCTTGTCCTCTTTGAAAACCTATCTTAAGGTGTCTTTTTTAATGGCATTGGTACTTGGGACTTTTTACACACCTTTTTTCAGCTGCTGCAAGTCTGTTTTTTTCACTTTCTATACTATTATATGGTTAAGTTTCTTTTCCTCATGTGTTGTAATTTAGTACTAGCTTTGATCATGACCATTCAGTTGAGTCTATTGCTTAATGACTTGGATCCTGTACTTCCTGTATTTGCTGTTTTTCCTATTTTTCTGCTGTCATAACATTCTGTCATTTGGGAGACCTCATTCCTGAAGGACAGTTCTACTGAATTTGTAGTCTTCAGTGGCTTATTTGACCTTAGAGTGGTCCTTTTCACTGTCAGGTTTTGCTAATCCCTTTCTCCTGACTCTCAGTCCCAACATCTGCTGCCATGGGCCTTCACAAGGGTGTAGGTCAAATTTCAGTGACTTTTGATGAGAGGTAATAGCCAAGACTTTTATTGCCTCATGGTCCACTGCTAGTTTTCTGAGCAAAGTTCTGCTATTCCCTTGCCATGTCAGGTCTGAGGTTTTTCTCTAATTCCAGCAGCAATGTGCTTCAGGCTGTTCTAGTGCCTTCACAGCTCTGGGTTTGCACTGTCACCTTCCGGAGACTCCAGCGTGTGTCAAAGGGCACCATTTTCATCTCTCTCGTGTTCTTTGCTTTTAGAAAAGTTAACCCCGTGTGTTTGGCTGGTGTTTCTGTTCTGACACTTCAGTGCTGATCAGTTAAATTTGCTGCTGAGCCCAGTGCAGAGCTGTGACTGTGATCTTCAATAAGCTGCTGCTGCTGCTGTGTGGCTAAGAATACAGAAGTCGTTTTTCCACACTACCACCGTCAGATGTTGGCAGCTTTGGACCTATTTTGCCAAGGAACAGAATTTCCTCTTTCCCCTCTGGCTCCTTTCCACTTGTGTTACTTCCAGCTACTTTACACACCACTGTAGTACCATATAATGTTTATTTCTTTAAAATTCAGTAGCCTTCTGCTTCTTTGGTTTGGGCAAGAATGTTTGCAATATGAGCATTTAGGTGGTTTACCACACCTTCCACAAGAAAGTTTTTATTTTTAGATGAAAAATTCTGTTTGTTTACAAGGCACAATGGATGGCAGACCCACTAACAATAGCTTGGGCAGTGTTACATTTTCAACAAAATGCACATTTTTGGTTGATACTATAGGAAACACTTGGTCCAGCAACTGTGGAAAGATCTTATGATCCCTCTCTGTTATTTTTTGAGTGTGTGTGTTGAGAGGATTGGCCGGTCTTCTCTTTTGATTTTTTGCCTGTAATAAGACAGGAAGGGATGTAGTTAGTAGTGCCTTGGATGTTTTCATTAAAATAAACTCCATGGGTGCTGACTTAAATCACACATGTTTTGTCATAGAGACTGGTAAACCTAAGAAATTTAGTACAGCAAAGTGACTTCTCATTATAGGTTTCTTTAAGTCAGTCCAGCTAGTCAGTACATTATGTACCTGCTTTGCATTGAAATCAGACTCAAAAGCTAAATTTTCACAACGACGATGCTGAGCTAATTTCTAGTTTAGAGATCAGCATGCTTAGAGACAAGTCAATAACTTTAGAAATGCTTCTGAATGTGTCTTTATAAATGTGCCTGAACAAAAAAAAAATCAAGAACAGTAAAACTTAGACAAAAATAGTCTCAACCCCCCCCTGGGGTTACTGGAGTTGACTGTGTTAACAGGTAATATAGTGCCAATGTATTGGATGAATAAATAATTTGATGTAGTCAGTATGGAGACTTCTACATCTGGAGTCTCTACAGTAGGAGAGATGTACTTTGGAGTTGATTTAGTATGGTCCCCTGAGCTAAATATTCCTTCCTAAGCACTGAAGCTCTTCAGAAGAGTGCTTATTTTTTCACATTCTTGTGTTGCTGTTGGAGTGAAATCCTGCTCAACGGGAACAGCTCTCTAGTTTCCACAGGAAACAAAGCAGGTTGCCTGCAGCAAAATCCCCCTGGTAGCTGAACCAGACTGGAATGTGTGAATGGCTGTAGGATTTGCTTTAGTAATATACTATTGGTCCTAATGAAAACTCTAAAGGGGCATAACCATTGTCATCCTCAGTCTTATCAAACTGCACTAAGTAGTTGGGATACAAGCTGTGTGGAATACTGTTTTACTGCACTATTTACACATAGTAACAACGCAGCAGACATTGATGAAGAGATCTTATCGGTGGGAAAGGTGATTTTATATAAAATAAAGCCTTAAGCAAAGTAGATTTCACTCGGTCACTGTCTCACCTGAGCACCAGGATGTGTGTGGTGTCCAAGAAGTCTGTCCAGTGGTCTGTCACCATGATATTTCTGTCCAGTTGTTAGGCTCTGGGTCAGTTACGATGACATGAAGGACATCTTTCGAGTCCTGACGTCTCCTGGGTTTTTCTTAGCTTGGCAACCATGTGCAGGTTGCCTTTTTGGAGCACAGGTTGTCAGTGTTGTCATTATTTTCCCCTTTGTGAGAGGTCAGGCTTTGATCACTGCTCTTTGTCTCTGGATGTCTTTTTGAAGCCTGGGTAAGCTGGGGTCTTGATGACCTGATAAATTCTGTGCCATTAACACAGGACGTTCTGAGAGCCTTGTCTTGTGTTCCTCTCAGGTCTCCTACCACACCCAAGCATTCCCACTGGTTCTCAATGTATTCACACTAGTGAAGCACTCAGCAATACTCCTGCTAAAAATCAGACACTAAGGAGTTATCTTCTGTGGCTCAGTTCTTGCTCTCCCAGCGACATTTTTTCACAGGAGTTTTGTTAAAGAGTGAACCTCGTGACAATTTGCTGCTGTGGTCTTACAGTTGGGCTAGGCTATGACTGGAAACCAGGAGAGTTTTTAGCAGGACATGTAAGCCAGTAACAATCCTGTAAGCTACAGGTATGTAAGGCATGTGGAGGCACAGAGGGACATGGAGGAGTTACAGAGCCATTCTGAATCCTGTGCCTTTTTCTCAGCAAGAAAAAGATGCTGATCAACAGAGGACACAGATTTCCTGTGTGGGGAATATACCACTAAGTCAAACAGGCGTACTCAGAAGCCTGTGAGGACCAGGAAGATCCAGGCAATACAGAAGGAACCATAATGGAATGTGTGAGTAAATGTTAACCAGCACAACAACCTGGTTGTGATGAGCCAGTAACACTTGCAAAGCCTCTTGCTTGACAACAATCAAATCAGCTTCGGTGACTACTAGACAACTAGATTTACCTCCAGCTAACTTGAACTCTTGCAGAGGTCAGTGTGTGGGTCTAAGATCGTAGGCAAAAGGTGTTGAATGGGAAATTTATTAAAAAACTACATGTTACTATCATCCCCATGTCTAAGAAGTGTGGAATGATTATAAAAAGAAAGACTTTTGCCATGATAGCAGGATGTAGCGGAATTAGATTAGTAAAGCTCTGGAGCAGTGTCTGTTCCCTGAGAGCAGCTTGGTATGTTTAAACTTCTTTTGAATACACATCAGCAGGAGCTAAACACATCACGTGTATCTGGGCCACTGTTTGAGCCAAGTAACCTTGATCTGAGAAACTGGTAACTTAGAATTTTGCTCTAGTATCAGTTAAGTAAAAGCTAGTAAACCAGAGCTCCTGAGTTTTCCTTGCTCAAGTCCAGGATGTGCAAAGCAGTTTTCAGTTTCTTCCCAACTCCCCCTTCCTGGTATCTTTGTCCTTAGGAGTAGGGTCTACCAAATCAGTTGTGGGTACCTTCATAAATTGGTTTCTGGATGAGACTGACTGTTGCTTTGAGAACAGCTGACAGATGCAGCTTTAAGGTATGTGAGGCAGAGGGAGATTGCAGAAAGTTTGGAGTAAGACAGACATTCCTTTTTTCACGTGTTTTGGCTGTCAGTTTGTTCTTTAGCTCTTCATCCCTTGCTGATGCTATGTTGTCTGCTGGAAAGCATTTTTCATCAAGGCTGGAATGATTCCTTGGCTGGCCTGGAGACACCATCCTGTCCTGACAGGTGAAGGAAGGCTGGCTTTCTGCTGTTCACACCTCTGTGACCTCCTGGCTGGGCAGTGGGATCCTCCTGCATGCCAAGCATTCAGTATGGAGTAACCTGTGTGAAACAGGGGGCTTAGTGTATGTCCTTGAGCAAGAGGATCTCTTTTGGGAACATACCAAACCTTTCCTGTTTAGATTCGCTTTCCACACAGATTAAGATTCAAAGCTTTCAGTGTCTCTGTCATACAGGCAACAAACTCCTGAATCACCGTGGTGAAACCTGTGGTGACCTGCAGCACGGGGAACACTGAGGAGCACTGCAGGGAGGGAGTGAAATATTGGTGAGGTTGCCCTGATTTTGCCACGTGATTTTCAGGAAATAGGACACAGACTGCACTATACCACCTTGGTCAGGAGCAAGGGGGGTGTTATTGCCCATGCTTGCTTAGCTAAGTATTTAATACTGCATATATTAGTAGACGTAGATATATAGATATTGATATAGATGTAGATATTGGTATATAACACCCCCAAACCCTACCAAACAAGAAACATCTTTGCTTCTGCTTTTTCCCTGGAAGAAGGATCAAAAAAGGAACAGTGTGCAACAGATGTTAGCCACATGGCTTAATCTAGTATGATGTATAAAACTATGCAGAGTACAAATTTGCTTCCAGTTTCATTGCTATCAGTAGATTAACTCAACTGAAATCTGGTCAGAATAGTCCCGCATTGTACAAGACAACAGAATTAGTCCTGCTCACACATGTGGTTTATTTAGATGGTAAGGCTTGAGGAAGACTTTCCAAAACTTTATGCTTATGTTACTTAAACCAGTGCTGTTCAGTCATGAGCTTTTGTTTATATACTGTGTATTTTTGGGAATGATTTTCTCAAACATGTAAAGACTGCTAAAAGGTTATGAGATTAGGAATCTTATGGCAGTCTGGTTTTATTTTATGATTTATATTTATTTGTTAGCGTTGCTTTAAAGCTTAATGAAAATGACTTTTTGTATTCTGCAACACAAACATTTTTTTAAAGTTGTAAAACTAGGGAAAAAAATCATGTTTTACCGATACAAGTCTTTGCACTCTATCTTAATTGCTATTCCAGCAATAGTCAGTTGAAAGTTATGTGTATTTTATTAGTTTTTCTTATCAATTACATATTTTCATTATGATAACATTATCTTTTGATTGCTTAATTAATATTCACGTGGGAAGTGCTGCAAAAGCTAATCAAAGCTCTTAGGACACATTGATGCAAATCTTATTCCTTGTGTAACAGAGCACAGAAGTGCCACCAGAACTTCATGGATCACTCAGTAGTATGACAAGAACCCCTCTAGAAAGTGACTTCAATGGTAAATTGTTGGGTTTAGTGTTTAGTTGCACTATATAGGTTTATAGAGCTAAATCATAAAGGGGTGTCCTAAGGTAACTCTGCATTGTACTTTTGTTTTTATACACATGCCTCACAGGCATTGTGTGTGCAGTAAACTAGTAATAGGTATAAGATATTGAATACATTGAATACATTGCATATTTGGTGTGAAACTGTACTGTTCAAGATTGGGTAGTACATTCTAGACACCTTGAAATTATTCCTTTAATCAGAAGTAGTTGTGTCTTCAGTTTAAACCTGAGAAGGGAGGTGGCACCTTTTCATAGAAATGTGTATAGAAATGTACCGAGAACTTTTCCAGTGATTAATAGTAGTGATAGCAGTTTGCTTAACACAAAAGACAAGATTTCCCTTTCCTGAGGTATTTTTCACTTGTTTGACACCAGGGGCAGAGTCTGGGTGCTATTTTTAAATAGAATTCTACAAATTTATCCTTAACAATGTCTGGCATTTCCTGGCGTAGGAACTTTTTAATATCTGCATAATAAGACTGAAATGCACCATCTAAGTTTGTTATATTTGCATTATAAATTGATTATTTATGCAGCACTTAAGGAGTGTAAAGCAGGAATTAATATTTTTCTGCACCTCAAAGCAAATACTTTTTTTACTTTTGTTTTTCTCTTTAGTCTTATATTGTCTTAAATATGTTCCTTTGGGAAGGTAAAGAAGGGAGTTTGTTATTATGTTGTGCCTGCTGCATTTGTTTATCAGTTTTTAATTGTGGGCTGTTGTAATACTTTGACCTAAAATGGACATGTTTGAACTCCTATATAAAATGATATTCTAAACAGTGTAGCTTACTGCTCAATGAGAATGCTAAATCTGGCAAAACAAAAATACCTTTCCAGTAACAACCACCTTGAAAGTAGAAAATAACACAGCTGACAATTTTGTGACATGATCCAGATGAAGATACCAAACTTCCATCATTACATTTTCTCTCTACTTACAATTAATGTCACACATAAATCACGTTATCAAGATAGCAGAGCATTACAACTGTGCAACCCAAATGAGTAGGAGAGCCTTGCTTCTCATGTTTTCCCTCTGTGATTTACTGCTACTTAGAATGAATTTTAGCATAGATTAATTTCTAGTTAAATGGACATGGTACACACAGAAAATGGCATAAAAATCTTGGAGCTACACTGCTGTAAAGAGAACTCCTGGCATCGCTGGATGAACTTCTGTGTAGTGCACTGCCTCTTCTCTGTCTATTCACATTTAGTCATTACGACTCAGCAGGTTTTCTTAGAATTGCCATAACTTCTCAGTCCCATGAAATAGTCACCATTCTGCACAGTTTTCATTCTCACATATCGAGTAATACATATCTGGTAGTTTTTGAAAGTATTGCTGCCTGAGTGCTTGGCATGACTGTTCTGTTGCACACCATGTGGAACCAGATATGTGCACTGTTTTTCAGAAAGTGCTCAGCTCTCCTCACGTCTCTGCCTCGTGGCCACCTTGGAAAATTTTTTAAAACATAACTGGCCTAAAAAAACTTTCATTTGATATAATTTATCCTGCTCTTTTCAAGCAGCATAAATGTTAATAATACTAATGGATCAGTGCTTGGAACCCAGGAGTGTAGGAGCCACAGAAATATCTGAAAAGAGACACATGGGTGCAATGGCTAAAAATATACACTTTGTTTTAGATATTTTAATCTAACACATTATGTCTGAAAATGCAAGGCATTCTTAAGATGTTGGCCTTGGCAGTTAAAAAGTGAAAGAGATTAATCTGTGATCATTCCCAATGAGTTTATAAATTTAACTTTCCTTTGGATAAAAAAATCAACTAAAATCAAACCTGGAATTAAACTGGTATGAGTTGATGAATAGATGTGCTAGAAAGCTTGCCCTCTACCTTATATCTCTTACATAGCCAGATATAGTCAAGCACAAACCATCCAGATCTGAATGTAATGTTGTTGTGCTGTAATCTTGTTGTGAAGGTAATGATACAATATCAGATTTTTAAATTACATTACAATTTTTTTAGTGTGCCAGCTTGTTCCTTTTCTTTCTGATTAGATTTTGCTTTTACTGTTCCATATTGAAAGAATAAATACTTCATGTTTATAAACTCTTAACACACTGATCTTTTTTTCTGTTCTTGACCTGACTGAAATGGGAGACATATTATAAATATTATAAATATTATAAATATAGACATATTATAAATCATATCCACTTTCTCACATCATTGTTGCATCCTGTTTTCCACATGTGTATGGTACTTTTCCCTGTGATTTTTGAATAGTCAGTTGTATGCCTTTTCATGTGGATTGAAAATGAATTTAAGATTTGAAATATGCAATGTCTCTACTTGTGTGTATCTTTTTGCATGTACTGTCTGTATAGTTACCACTGGTATTGCATGTACAGTGAAAAAGATTACATTTTATGTGTAGTGTGTTTTTAAATTGGAGCTAAAACAGTTGATCACTGGCTTCCTCCAAAGGTCTCCATGGCTTCTGCTAGATAGACTTTTAGAATTTGTTAAAACTTCAAAAGAAACACATTTTTATTGCTGTTTGTCTTGATAGAATTAATGAAGTGTTTTTCTACATTTGGGGTCCAAATTATCTGCTTGTGTTACCAGGTATTACTGATGACCTAGCTGAGTAAATCAGGTGGCTAAATTCAAATCTGACATGTTTACCTACAGAGATTCTCCTTTCTAAATGAGTTGAGAAACATGTGGATGAGAGAATTAAGTTGTGGTCTTTGTATTTGGCATCAAGTGTAGGAACAAGATTTTTCATCTTGCATGCACGTTCCTGTCATGAGACTAAATTAGCAAATTTGGTTGTTTCAATTTCTTCCCTGAACCCCAGGCTTTACACCTGACATGGGTGAGTCACTTAAGGGGGTTTCAGGGGTTACTGAAGGTATTCTGTTCTCTGCACTGAATGCAGGGAGAGCAATGTACATCTTCTGTTCTTCAGTGTCTCTCAGTTCTGGCTGTTGCTTAAGTAAAGCATTCTGTAGCTTCTAGTCTGTAGTTTTTTCTCTTCTAAGATCATGAAAATAAATTAAAAAAATTACAAGTTTTTTAAAAAAATGCAAATTGCAAATATCTAGATTTCATTTTGGGTGGTAATTTAAAATAAACTGAGTTTGCAAAACCTGTAAATATTAATAGTATACAAATGCATTTCTGTTACTTAAAATCTGACTGATTGTGCTCCTGCAAACATTTTTATTTTCATTTATGATTCCCTTTCACTCTTTCCACAGTAATTAGACAAACAGAAAGTTGAGATATAATGCAGCATTTTAAAACCCAACTGCCTTTTCCAAAATAATTATATATAATTCATAAGAAGAAAAAGCCAGTGTTCATATGGAAAGAATTGTGCTGGTATAGTGTGCTGTAAGAGTTCTGTTGTTCCACTATAGAGAAACAAGGAGTCTCAAGATAATTTGATTTCCTAAGTCATGAATTACCTGTTGCTGTTTACGGCTAAGAGAGACTAATGTAGAAGGTATGGATCTGACACTGACAGGCTCATTAGAATTTCTCAGTGGATTGAGGAGTGCCACATATTCTCTTTTACAAATATGCTGTTTTGTTTTTTTTCTGGTTAAATAGTCAGTGCTCACAACTTAGTTAAAAAACTCTGCTCTCTTATTTTGTGTAGAATAGTCAGTGAAGCAGCTCTGGAAAAGGCCAGCACCGGGTACTTTCTTAGTACAGAATGTTTATATTGAAATTAATTGGAAAAGGAACCTGCAAACAAAGGTAGTTTGCAGTTTTCATGTTACTGATTACAGTGTGCTGCCCCAGGAGCCTCTGATGAAACTGTGCAGTAGTTCCTATCACATGTTCCTGTATGAGATCTCAGTGGCTGAAGTGGTTGTGTGCTCTGTATTCCTGGGGTGTGTATTGTAATGTGTTTTGCAAAGATCTGGCAATTTCTTTGAGTAATGTTTGTGTGGGCCCAGTGAGGGAGTGTTTGAAATGTCAGTGCTTCCATGTCATCAGTATGCTGAAGATACCCACCTCCCTTTAAGCATTTTCCTAAAAAGATATGAAGTATGAACTTAACTTGATTTTATTTCTCTATATGAGGATCCCCAAAATGGCTCAGAACAGTCAACACAAAGAAATACTGTGATACTTTCAAGTGTTCACCTTCTGTGTTGCATTTCTTTCTGTTTCCTTTTTTCAGCTGTCTTTGATGTTACCTTTTTCTGATTTGTATGCTGTATTTGCTTTTGTGTGTCAGGAGATCCTAAGCTGATGAACTGTTGTGTCTGATCAGAATCAGCAATGTAAACGGGTTGAAAATGAAACTGCTGAATGAAATTTCATTGAAAACTGGTTTTCAGTGAAAACATTGAAACTCTGATGTAGCCAGTCCTTGTACCTCTAAGGAAGAACAGTCTGTTAACAGCTTTGCTTATGTTTTCTGCATTTATAGCACATTTGTACTGCTGTTTCTGCTCTGGTAAGATCACCATCTCAAATTTCATTCTAACTATATCAAGTTATCAAATAAAGCTACAGGACTGCAGTGGCCAGGAAAATGAGAGCCTGGACAGTAACATGTCTATGATCTAAATTCTTCCAGTTTTTCAATTCTAAGTCCAGTGTCTGTGTTCAAGACTTGCCAGCAGTTGTCTACATTAACTGAAGAACTATTTCTTCACATTTTTATACTCTTTATTTTATTTTATTTGAAAGAACATCCTTCTGAACAAATATACAAAGTGGAAATGTGTGGGAAGTGGTAAGCCAAGTGATTCTTGACGTTGAGCAGTGGTCTGCATTATTTGGGTGGTAGCTTAATTCAGCCTTTTTGCACATCAGTGCTTGATCTTTACATAGGAAGAAAGATATACATCTTTGGAGAGTTTCAGCTTAAAAATAGTATAGTATAGTATGGAATTCCTCGAAGAAAAGTGTATTCTGCATATTCTGAATAAAGCAGCAGTGCAGAATGTGGCTTTCCTTTACTGGGCTGTGTTGTGCCTAAACCCAGATTTTTCATACATACAGCTTAGTGACATGGGCCTCACATAGAGAAGATGTATGTGGGGGAGAAATATTGTGTTGCTAGTTCCTTACCCAACTCTGTGTCTGCTCCAGTGTGTATATACTTAAATAATATGTTTAGTTTTGGATCATGATCTTCCTGAGAGGATTTTCAGTGGCGAATGAGTTGATTGGAGTGGAAACTTGTCCTCTTTTTGAGGTGTGGTTCAAGGCTTGATAACTAAATCTGAGATTGGAGCATAGGAAAGTTCTTTAACAGCTTTGTGTTTGCAGTTGTAAACACAAACACAGGCACCTCCAGAATTTATCAATGTCTTGGATCAGTGTCTGCTTTTTAATGTAGCAGAATTAAACTGCAGTGATAATTTTACCAGAGCTTGAAGGAAGCAGCTGGTAGTTAAGGATCTTACTGAGGGTAAAGAGCTTTTTTGTGGTCATGTGTATTACTTCTGCCTTACATCTGGTACTTGTAATATAGCTGAAGAAGAATTACAGGAGATCTGTAGGATGCTTGAAGACCTGCCTTTTCTGGAAAAAAGGATGGGGCCACAGAATTTATTATTCAATTCAGATACTTAGATATTTTAAACCTCTTATCATGAATCTGAGGTTTAAAAAGAAACATTCTTTAACCCTTCTTGCAGATCCTACCTTTGTAGCAGGTTCAGTTTGAAATATAAATGTGAAATATAGTTGGAAAGTCCTGTGCTGGCCTTTGCCACAGTTGTTGCACACTGGCAACTGTTGTTGTTGCTGTCATATTAGTACTTTTTACTGCTTTAAAAAAAAAAGGCAGAAAAGTGGTGGTGGTGCACCAAAATACCATAGTGTTCCCCTCACTCTGATGCTCAGGGAAATTGCCTAGTATTTACTTATTAGACTTGAAAGCACTTTGGGAATAGAAAGACACCCCTCTGACACCATAATTCTCTCAAAATCTCCGCGAGCTGGTTCATTGCTGTTAATTTGGTAGTTTCAAATGACCTTGATTCATCTTGCTGTCTTTAGCTTTATTATCTTAAACCTCAGGAAAAGGTGTTGTTACTATTACTGTGGCTGTTTTGAGCAGAGTCCTGTGCCTGTGATTGCAGTGGAAATTATAGCAGTGGTCTGCTCCTTTATATGTAATTCTTTGGCTGTTTTTCAACCTTTCTGTTTTAATCTTGCCTTTTATTTATTATCTGTTTAGAAATCACTGTCTTGATCACGTAAGTTTTAGACTTTTGACATCTGAATGGGGTGCATACATACAATTCGTAGCAGTGGGTGATTTTAATCTTCAGAGTGATAATAAATACGGCAAATCCGTCAAGAAATGGTGGGTTTCTTGATATTTTCTTCCCTTTCCAATTTTTGCAAAGGCTGCTTGATTTAAAATTGTAGGGCTGATGTCTATTGTTATTACTAATGCTCAAATGTCAAAGCAAGTACTTTAACAAACTTTACTTTCAGCTAATCATTATAATCTGCTTATTTGAGGCTTATCCAGTGTGAGTTAGGTCTCTTTGGCAGTAGATTATTTCTCTTTCATGAGGTCTAACTGTTCTAATTTTTGTTGTTTTCCTCTTTGACGTGTGAGTACAAGCAGAAAAGACTGTTTTAATGGAACTGGTTTGATGTGCTGTTCTGTCATGACACGAATATCCATGTGCTTGTTTTGGAAATGTTCAATGGAATACCTAAGAACATTCATTAAATAACACTGAGAAACGTGTTGGAAGGAGAGAGGACGTTATAGGAGATGTTTGGGGGAATCTGGGCAGTAGTGATATTAATGCTTTGGTTTGTTCCCTGTACTGAGACTTTAGCAGTGAATGCACTGGTAAAGCCAAAAAAATGAGAGATGGTTATTATGATTCTCTTATAAATAAACATCTGAAAAAAATCATTTACTAGCTTTTGTACTTTCTCTGCCACTGCCAAATTTTTAAGGTTCTTATGTCATATACAGAGCAGATTTCTCTGATGTGTTGGGTCATTCCAAATTATTCGGCATTCTTGTATTTGTTCATTGATGTGTGAAGGAAGGAATGAAAAACAGACTGCTGTATCCTGAGAACAATAATGTAGCCCTTGTGTCTCATTATATTGAAAGTAAAAAGGATAATTCTTCTCTTCAGAATTGGATTAACATGTATAGTTAGGGTCAACCCAACACAAAGGTACAGAAATATTTCCATACCTGTATGAATAAAGTAACTATTAAAGAACTCTTAATATATATTAAACTACATCAGGTGCACTTTCTAAACAGTTTCATCTGAAGTATCTTTCCATCAGTTCCAGCCTGCAACATTGTCAATTTTTAGTAAAAGAGTATGAATTAAAACCCCTTATACTTTCCAAAGTGGTTCTATACTACCATTAAACTCTAAATCTTTAATTAGGTTAAGAAGACATTTTGCTGCCTTACTTCACATTTCAGTGATTGGATTTCTTCTGATTGTGCTGACTAAAGGAGGGGGTTTTGGGACAAGATGAACTGTGGAACGACAGCATTATTAGTGCTATTACTATTGTAGTGTGTCCTATGAAGTTAGCATCTGTTGGCTTGTGGATCATAACATTTGACTGGAAATTTGAAACAGAATTTTTCACTTTTCCAAGGGCTGATCGGTGATACACTGCAGTCAGGGTGTTGTCATATGTATTTTCCCTGCACACACTTATGCTTCCCCCAGTTTGTGGCTATTGGAGATTCACTTTTGGACTATCAGGAATCTTGGGATAAAGACTGAGGCTTAAACTGTTGAAATCGGTGGAAGAACACATGTAGGAATGGTTTGTCCTTAGGAAGATCAGGAAGACAAGTATACTGCTGAGCACTCTTCCAAGGGAGAGAAAAGGGTGCTGTGTGTTTCCCTTTGCTGTGAGGGAACTGGGTCTGTGGTGGATTTGGGATAAATGAATGGAGATGTATGGGTTTGAGTATATGAAAAATTGGCTTGGAGATTTTGGTTTCTGAATAAAATACCAGCTCTGTTTTCTGGGATGGTTTTTTGATTTCCTTTGTCTGTGGTAAAATAGATGTAAAATTTGTCTGAAGAAAATAGATGGTGTAATTTCTTTCAGTTTAAAGGCCAGTCTGATTTTTTGTCAGGTGACAGGCATCTGGTTTGTGATGGCTGCCTGCTCTTTCCATAGTACTGCATAAATTATGTCCCTGCTTAACAAAGAAGCTTACTTTGGGTGTTGTTATTACAAGTTTGTAATAATTCTTACTTAGAAGCCTAGTTTTAAATGCTGAAATCGAACAGTGAAGTCATATTTATTTGATAACCTGTCATATTTGTAATATGACGCAGTATTGATATTTATTAAAGTTTCATTTCCCTTTATTATAGAATAATTTTATATTTTCAAGCATCTTTAAGATTACTTGGAAACTCGTTCTCTTCTGCTTAAACTGTTTAAAAGTAAAAGTTAAGGTAGTGTTTTAAACTATAAGGAGCCAGTGCAGTGAATTTAATTTGTTGTATGCAGAGTTATTTTGTCAAATGAACATCAGGGAGTTTGCTGTCAGGAAGACATTTTTTTTGTATGATCACCAGCTTGGTAATGATAGACACTGAGTTAAAGCTGTGAGATAATTCTGAATAGCTTTGTTAGTCTTCTTGACAATAACTTTGTAGACCACCAAAAGAAAGGTGCACGTGGCTTGGTCACTGAGCAGATTTTTCAGGGGCCTAAATTAGACATTAGCATGATGAAATGCACTAAGAGATTTGTTGTCAGTGACAGAAATGGCTTTGCTACCATCTTATATATTTTACATACATAGATTACAATATTTGAAGGGTTTCTGTCTTTGCACCTAAAATTTTTTGCACTTCTCAGCACTAGCTGAAGCACAATTGTATTTTACTTACAGTACAGTGCTGCAGGAAAAAATGCAGCATGTTAGAGACAGAATAGTTTGCAAAGAATGCAGAGGTACTTCTGAAGAACTGTAGAACACAATTTTGAGTTCTTAGGGAAATTTTTTTCTCTTCCCCACTGGCTTCAGTACCATATTAAGGTAGAAAGTTTTTAGAGCCAGTCCCTCTTCTGTGATCTTGATTTTGTGTGATGTATTTGTAATGCTAAACATTACATAGTAATAGTACATAGTGTGTATGTAAAAGCAGTATGTGCAAGTTATGTCTTGGAACAAACAGACTTAGAGGTGAATTCCTCTTTCTGAATCTCATTACTTAAATTTGATTTATCATGTTTCCTTTGATAGGCTAGCTGTGCTAAAACAGTGCAGAGAGAACTGCTTTTGTTCACTCACTTCTCCGGAGCAATTGGCATACTATAATAATTCAGTGGCACTAAGATGCCTGATTTAAAAAAAAAAAACACCAAACAAAAAACAACAACTGTCTGCCTTTATTGCAAGGAAGGAGTTAAGAATAAAATGGAACTGTTCTATAGTTCTACGGTATTTGTAAAATCTTAGCTTTGCATAATTTTCTGAAAAGAGATCTATTGGCAGAGAAAATAGAATTCAACAAATCCTCTTTATGAACTAAACTTTTTATTAAACATCACAGTGGACACATCCTTTTATTGTTGGTATAAACCAAGTCTCTGCTTAGTAGCTGTTTATTTTTTTTTCTTTATAATATTTGATAAACAGACCTCTGATTTTGAAATGTGAGTTGCAGCCAAGGCATATGTACACTATGCCAGAGACATACTCTTAGCTGAAGCAAATTTCGAGGAGTGTTGTCCCACCTGACGTTAAATTCTGCTAAAACTAAAAAGGTAGAGAAATTACACTGCTTGTGGAGTTTGACTAGATTTACAGCAGTGAGACTGGATTGGGCTGTAAAATTGCTAGCTATTTGAAAAGTGCAATCTATACTTTCTAAGAAGTTATACAGTTTACACAACTTTTTGATCTTCAGGTTCACAAATCTAAACTGATGTGAATGCCAAATACCATTTCAGGTTTAAAACAAATTGATCGATTCTGGCAAGAGAGAATATGTAGAAACAAATTTTGACCATTTGGCAATACATAGACCCAACTAGGTCATCAGGGAAGTATCCAATAATAAATGTTATTAATTGGATTTTAATTGGAAATCTAATTCTCTTTGGTATGGGTAGAAATTTTGGAATATGGTCATGTCCTGTGAGAGGTCAATATCCACATGCAAATATGAATGCATAGTCTCACAAAAAGAGAGAGTGTTTAGTGTATTAGCAGAACTCTTGTCAGGAGAGCATGTGGGAAGCAATCAAAAATTCTCTGCTTATTTTAAAATTTAATTTCCTCAGTGATTTAAAAAAAACCCAACAACAAAGCAACTAAACAAAACCACCTGAAAATTAGTATCTTTGGACCCATGGTAGTTTAGTTGCTGTGGTCTTGCAAGGTTCCTTTGGGCTTGGAAAAATAATTGCTAATAGAATCAGTATCAGTGTTAGCAGTTTGCCAAATACAGAACTTGGCTTTATCAATTTAACAACTTCAGAATTGCCGTTCTATATTCAAGTGGATTGGATGAGTTCACAGAGCACACGTTATCAGGCCACTGTTGGAAATCTGCAGAAGAAACGTTGGATGCAATAGATGTTTATAGAATATAAAGGTGTTTGCTTCTTTTTGGTCTCTTCAACGAGAAGGGGTAAATGTATTCCTTGTCAGCGTCCTGGACAGCAGGAAAAATATTTGTTTAGTCCTTATGGTGGTCTGAAACAAATGTGGAGGTGTATGAAAAGACGAGTCGATAGAAGATGAAACAGTGAAAGTTCATCAGTGTGTGATACTTTACATTATATCAGTTTAACACAGTTCTCAGTTATGCTAGCTATTTCCAATTAAACCAGCCCTTGATATGTGCTTCAGTAATAACAGCTTGGTGTCTTTCTATGATGAATGAAGTAGTTCACAGGCACAGTAGCTACTTCGAGTTAAATATGCCCTTGCTATATGATTTGACAATAATAGCTGGATGCCCACTATAATGATAAAGTATTGCTGAGGCACACTGAAGCTCTTCTTTCACTGGATATAATGTAATTTAATCTTATTTTTCCATCACAACAATAAATGGGGCTGTGTGTGAAAGAGAATCTGTGTTTGTGTGTAAGATTTTACTTGGAAATAATCTTCCATAAAGGAGGAAAATGAATGCATGGCAAGGAGTCTGATGTTTCCAAAAGATTTTGTTTACAGTTTTGTTGAACTTAGCATTTATTATAAGGAGAGTAGATTGTTCTAGTTTTAATAATCATAGTGCTCTTGTGTTCTAATGTTGCATTATCTGTGGGCTGCCATAAAGTTGTTACAAATTGAAGGGCTGATATAACATGAAATGAAGCACCTCTTGTGAATGTTCCTTTTGTTCTGTATTTAACAAATTAGTATGTTGACATTTGTCACTGGTGGATTTCATTATTTGCTGGAAGTGTTTTAGGGGGTTTGACAACATGAATGGTTTGTCCTACAGACTTCTGAGAATTGATAAAGGCATCTTTGTTCTTTGTGCAAAAGCACAACAGATCTCTTATTGATGGACCCATACAAAGGAGAAGGCTTGCATGGCTGCTGCACAGAGTAAACCCAGGAAATAATTGCAAAGCCTCTACGTATTCTTCTGTGCCTTTCTCTCTTGCTTTTTGCTAACAACGTGTATCTCCTTCATCACAGTAGCAAAAAACAGGGGATGCTCATTCGGTAAAATGAAAGCATGCAGTTGATATCGGTTTATGTACTGTTTATAGAGGACAAAAATAAGAAAAACAGGCAATGGATGATAGCAGGAATAATTTGTTAAACTTTACTGCCTGAAACATTTTTAAGGTGAGCGTGCATTTGTACAAACAGAGGATAAAGGCATAGTAGAAATAATGCATTTTAGCAGGGATGTTGAAAATCAGAATAGACTTGACAGTGTTGGATTTGCACCATTCTGCACCATTCTTTTAAGTAAAATGAAAGGCTTCAGAGAATGGATTTTTAAGTACCAATTCTTAAAAGCAGGAATTATGGGTGATACTGCACATAGGCAACAGTTAGATCACATGTGAATTGGATAATCATCTTGGTTGCTCCCACATGGCACAAAGAGCAAGAGTATAATAGATATGAACTGAAAATTCAAAAGAATTGGATCTGTGCCTCTTTTATGATCTAAAAAGTTCTGACATTTTTTTTTTAAATCTGAGCTTTACCTTTTTATTTATTTTTTCTTAGAAATATCAGGGATTTATATCACTCTCTCCTCCAGTATTGTCTGGGATTTCCTGAATGATTCAGGGATATATCTGGAGTTTTCTCATTCTTCAGATGAAGTATTTGTGACTGGAATCCTTAAAAAATAAGAGTGTTCTTTAGGCTTGGTTTGGTTTATGCTGCTACTCTTACTTCCTGGAGATTCAATAAGAATCACTTTTGCCTTCAAGCACATTTCATTTCCGTGTTGCTTTTAGAGCAGTGATACCACAGGACTTTACACTGAGAAAAGAATCCTGAAAAACTCAAAGGAAAGCAAACTCTTTCCTTTTTTGTTGCTTTTACATTTTTGTTGTGGGTAAAAGCTTTCTTCTGTATATTAAGTGTAGAAAGAACCGACCCAATCTCATTTTATTTTGCCTCATTCGTGTCACTTTTTGTGACCAGGAATGAAGAGGTCCTCAGTGAATTTTCACTGGGCTTGGTGAAGCACACATATGTTGCTCCTGCTGTCTGACTGTTGTAGTTGGTTATTTGCACCTTGGCTCTCAGCTGTGCTAATATCTGCCAGAAGCTTCACGATGGGCTGACAGGAAACCCAGATCCATTAATAGCAATGATGGAAAGCTACAAAGAATGAAATGCATCCACAGTCAAGTGATGTCATCCATCAGGGACAAAACGACTGGAACTGAGGAATGTTGTTAGTGGCTGTTCATCATAGTGATAATGTTTAGCAAGTATACAAAGAATAGTTTGGGAACTCAATGAAATAAATGATATGTTCATTTCTAATCTAAACCAAAAAGATCCTTCTTTTTAAGCCTTCCCTTTGGCATACCAGAAGGAAACAAACAAACAAAAATACCATCACAAAAATGTATTTCATGTTTATGAAATGAGAGGTGTGAGTACCTGTATCTGTTTCCATTACTCACTTTTTGGAAAAATTATATCATCAATTAAAATAATTACAATGATCAATGTCCATCCATTGCTATTTTCTGTTCAGTTTTATTATTTCAGCAAGTGCATAAGATTAATTTTGTGGTCCTAATATAAATCAGTTTTAAATGAGGGAAAAGTAATATAAATGCATGGTTCTAATAGAGGCTTTCCACACTATTATTCATTATTAAGCATTTTCACATGCCTAATAGCGTAACTGTTGGGATTTTTAAATATTTTCTTCAGTTTACAGTCTCTAATATTGGGAAGGACTCAGGGAAAAAGTTTCATATAAAATCTGGAATGTAACAAATTCAGAATGTAAACCAAATATTGCATTTATATCTATATATAAAAGTCTTACTGGAATTAGTGGGAACATGCTTCTGGCTCCTCATACATGAGCAAAATCTTTCCTTTGGCCTCTGACTCTTTTTTTAATCCTACCTATATGAGCAAGAGTAGGGATGTGTTGTTATTTTTGTGATCTATCAGCTGTCTTACATAAAATAAAAAAAGATACTACTATGAAAAAATCCTGATACTTTGCTGGACAATCTGAACTAGAAATATTTTTATTTTCTTCATCTTTATTTCTTGCTCTTTAACTGAAGTACTCTAGATTGACTTCCAATCTATCTGGTTTTAAAGAAAAATAAAAATAACCTAATAGAGTTGTAGCCTTTGTTTGGAAATGACTGCTATGAACAGTACAATTTAATACTATGAACATTTAGTAAGGGCTCTGGAAATCAGTGTCACAAATTATTTTCAATGTTAGCTGTGTCAGTGCTTTTTTGAGGAGCAATTGCAAGTGAAGTGTGAAGGTTACAAATTGAGATATGTAAAATGCAGAGTTGGCTCGGTTGTTTGATTTTTTTTTTTTAGGAGTTAAACAGGTGCTTATGTTTATTGATGTAATTGTATTTGCACTTACCCATAATAAGTTAAATATGAAAAATTCATTCTGTGACATACAGCGTGAAAAGTTGTAGCCCCTCCAGGTGTTTCTCTTGGAAAGCTGGCTGTAAGATTTTTGGCAGTGTTGGAGCCATTTCTTACGAGGAGGTATTGTGTAATTGATTTTTATAATAGAACGCATTAAGTTGTGTTTTTTGGGAGGCAGGAGATTTCAAACAAATCTGTATAAAAAATCTTGATGGGAGCTTGAGGTTTTGAATCTGTAGTTATTTCTTTTCCCCCAGCCCACAATGTTCTGTGTTGGCTTCTTTCTGTTTACAGTAGCAGGCAATTTGCTGCCTGTCACAACTCTTGGGATTATGGAAGTTTCTAAATGAATAGACATTGTTGTGCTTACGTAAGACATTAGGGAACAATATCTGCAGAATTATGGAAAAGGTTCATGCCCTGCAAATTCTTCATAGTGATAAAGAATGTGTAGGATGAAAAGAAGTGAGCTAGAGCTGCTGTTAGGTATCCTGGGAGCATCAGAGGTCAACTGATGAATAACTCCTCACCTCCACAGTTCTTTCTTGGCTGCTGGTTGTTCTTGTCTCCTCTAGTTCCTCATGACCTTATAACATGTTGGGTTAGCTTACTGCCAATACTTGAATCTCAGACATGAGACCGAAGTCTGCATGTAAAATACAACACTCTGTGTTTCCTTCTTGATTTGCTTTCCACGTGAGAATATTTTAAACAGGTGGAATTTATTAGATGTGAACGCAGCAGGAGATCAGCCACACAGAAGTTGTTTCGTGATTTTTTGTGAAAACCCAGTTAGAGGTGCTTGTCTTATCACTGTCAAAGCGTGTGCTCTGGGTGTGTTAGAGAGAGTATAAGACAGTTGTTTGAAGAAACCAGTTGCATTACTACCAGACTGTTCGTTTGCAGACAACACCAGGTTGGGTGGGAGTGTTGATCTGAGGATGGTAGGAAGGCTCTGCAGAGGGATCGAGGCCAGTGGTTTAATGAGGTGGAGTGCTGGGTCCTGCCCTTCTGTCACAATAACCCCATGCAGTGCTCGGGCTGTGCAGGGTCTGGAAGGCTCCACAGCCCAAAGGGACCAGGGGCTGCTGGTCAGCAGCGGCTGAACATGAGCCAGTGTGTGCCCAGGGGGCCAGGAAGGCCAGTGCCATCCTGGCTTGTGTCACACCGAGTGGCAGCAGGACCAGGGCAGTGACTGTCCCTTGTACTCAGCACTGGTGAGGCCACAGCTCAGTCCCAGCTCTGGGCCCCTCACGACAGGAGGGACAGGGAGGGGCTGGAGAGTGTCCCGAGAGGGGCAACAGACCTGGGGAAGGGTCTGGAGCTCAGGCCCTACGAGGAGCAGCTGAGGGAGCTGGGGCTGTTCAGCCTGGAGAAAAGGAGGCTCAGGGTGACCTACAACTCTACAACCACCTGGAAGGAGGATGTAGCCTGGTGGGAGTTGGTCCCTTTTCCCAGGTAACAAGTGACAGGACAAGAGGAAACGGCCCCAACCTGCACCAGGGAAGGTTTAGACTGGATATTAGGAAAAATTTCTCAGGGAAAGGGTTGTCAAGCATTGGAACAGGCTGCCCAGGGAAGTGGTGGAGTCACTATTCCTGAAGAATGTGGCACTTAAGGACATGGTTTAATGGGGGACGTGGCAGTACCGGGTTAACAGATGGACTTGATCTTAGAGGTCATTCCCAAATTAAACAATTCTATGATTCTGTCTGTGGTGTACTCCCATTATCAAGAGTCAAACCTGGGGACATTCTTCTAAGTCTTCTGTTGGAAGTGATAGTTTTATTCCACCATTTTAACATTGCACATTTTGGTTGGATCGTGGAGGACAGAGGAGGGGAGCCCTAGAAGAAAGCTAGAACTTCAAATCAGCATGCTTTAGAAAAAATTAAACATAATGAGGCACTTTTTTGACAAGCCTGGTGCAAAAATGTCTCCTGTCTGCTAGATGTGCATTTTGTCGGGCAACTAACTAAACATCTTGTTTTAGGAGATATAGCTCTGCATTTTATACTTCCTGTCCTCTGATACAGAAGTATAAAATATAAATGTCGTTTTTAGGACTCACTGTTCTGTGGTATTCAAAGAAGTTAATAGATGGTATCACATGTATATGGCTAGTTCTCATTGACCTAATTGTAAAAGAAAACTTAAATTCTTCAGTTGTTAATTTTTTCTTGACTGTCATTAATTTTTATTTTTATTAATTTTTATAATTAAAATAATAATCTAAAAAAGCCTTTTTTCAGAGACCTGTCTCAGAACAAATTGTGATTGCAACTTTTAGGAAATACATGAAAACTCATACATGATATTGCATGAAAGGATATCACATATCTTTTAATTTGTGAACATAAAGTTAAGAGAATTTAATTGTGGAGAATGAGTTGGATTCATGGTCTTCCCTTAGGGTGATGTCACATTAGCTGTGAGTGCATCAAATTCTGTGTTTATTTTTTAAAGCACATCAAGCCTGTATCCTTTTCTTTGTTTTTCAGGTCAGTGTTATTAGTCCTCTTGTGGTAACAAAGTACAGTGCCCTGGCATAGAAAAATTGCATTTGTCAACTCTTGTCAATATTTTCAATATGGCTTAATGTATTTTTGTTCATTATAAAGTTCCAAAGCTATTTGGTCTCTGAAGAAATTTTATAAAATCTCCTCTTCAAATAATGTACGGACAAATCAAATAAATAGTTGACCTGTAAGTCCAAAGGCACTGGAGGGTGTCACAGTTGCATGTGATAAGTACATACTGTCTTTTGATGCAGGTTTTCTTCAAGGTTGTTCATTTGGTGTTAATATGGGATTAAGGATAAAGAGAGGTCTCGAGATTTGTTACAAACCCTGCTGTTTGTGCAGTGGCTGTTTGAACTAAGGCTCATGTTATATTTTCTCTCCAGTGTATAAATTCTTCAGTTTTATCCCAGGTACTGGTTCTGCTGTTGAACAGCAGTAGAGTTTCTCCTGAGAGGGCGTCACCCTTGTCACACGTGCTCACTGTTCTGGTTTGGTGCAGTGAAATAAGACTGGAGGGATTGCTGGTTCACAGAGCAGCTGCTGAGGTGTTCAGATTGCTGTTCAGGTACCTGACTGAGGTTTGGAGTTGCATGTTGAGTAGCTGCACTGAGTTGATTGTCACTGTCCTCCTCCCAACACACGGGTTGGTTTCTGTTCCCTCTTGCTGATCCTACTGTGTTACTGCACCGTTCTTGGAGTAAAAACTTTGTCATCTGCTCTAGAATGATTTTTGGCTGTAACTTTGGTCACTTCTTGGTTTCCCACTGTAACGGTAGGAAAGAAAAACTGTAAAAGGTTTCTATTATTTCTGTAATAGTGCTCAGAGTATTTTAAGTACCAAATTCTTGTCTCTTGAGTTTATGGTGTTCTATAAATGTAGGAGACAAAAAAGGTTGTTTGTAGTTCTCTCAGTACTGGACTGTAACACATACTAGACTTCTGGAGATGAGAGAGGTAAGAAAGTGGATGTTACATGTTCCTGTGTCTACATTCCAATGGCACAAGTGTCCTCAAAGATAAAGCAAACTAACATTCAAAGTTTGATGTAGATACTGCAGACTTTATGCTACTAGTGTTCTCTGTATCACAGGAGCAATGTAGTTTAAAGGCAAGTGGTGAGAGTTTGCACAAATTATTTGTAAAGAGCTGTCATTTAATTCTCTAACTTTCTCAAATTCCAGTAATCTTGAAATGTATATCCTATTTTTAATGTGTTTCTATGAAAATATTTTAGAGATATTTCCCTTCTACATGTTTAAAAGGGATTTTCTAGAAGTACAGTAACTGTTTTACCTGTTTACTATCTGACTATTTTCCTAGATAGGAAAAGATAAGCAATTTGTGTATTCGTGCCATAGTTATAGTGTTGAGATTTCCCTTAACTGCACTAACTGGGAGAGGGAACTTTCTCCTTCTTCCAATCCAGCGATGCAAATACCTGAGTTATGAGTGTGTGATTCTCGTCAGAATAATACTCTTGTGCTGTGGAAGTGTAACAAAGTGTATACTTGTTGAAAACAAGTCATTAACTTCTTTTTCTGTAAGAGCCATTGGGAACTTGTCCAGCTTCCTGGGAAGGACTGGTGGGGTGGTTGTTTTTTTGGTTAACTAGGAGAGGTTTTGCATCTTTCTTACCACATCCAGCTAGCCTGTTCTGGCCTGCTTTAGAAACTTGGACCAGACTTGCTAGAGGCATTTATAAACCACACAGACCTTGTCAGGTCTTGATGCAATTTCAGAGGTTCACCCCTTGTCCATTCCTAATGGATGAATGGATTTCTTTCCTTTTCATTTAAAATCAAAGAAATTGATATCAAACCTTATAATTTGTTCCTAGTAAATCAAACAGATGGTAGGAAGGCCAAAATTATCTTCTGGTTAAAAAGAAAAAAGTTGGGAAAAAAAAAAAAGAAAGGTCTAGCGAATTAATTACCACTCCAATTATATTATCTTTCACTTAGACACCTTCTTGAATTATTGTTTGAGGAACAACACTGCTGTGTTGTGCAATTAATAACATTCATAACATTTCCCCAACACAGAAAGGACATTGACTTGTTCAAGTGAGTCCAGAGGAGAGTCACCAAGATTTAGAGGGATAAAGCACTTCCCCCATGAGGAAAAGCTGAGAGAATTGGGATGGTTCAGCCTGGAAAAGAAAAGGTGACCTGATTGTTGCCTTCCAGTACCTGCAAGGAGCTGCAAGAAAGATCTAGAGGGACTTTCTACAAGGGCGCGTAAGGACTGGTCAAGGGGAAATGGCTTCAGACTGAAAGAGAGTAGGTTTACATTAGATAGTAGGCAAAAACTCCTTCCTGTGAGGGCGGTGAGGCACTGGAATAGGATTCCTAGAGAAATTGTAGATTCCTGTGGGTGTTTAAGGCCAGGTTGGATGGGGCTCTGAGCAAACTGGTCTAGTCAAAGGTGTTTCTGCCCCTGGCAAAGGGATTGGAACTATGTGAGCTTTAAGGTCCTTCCCAATCCAAGCCATTCTATGATTCTGTGAACACTGCACATCCTAGATGATGTTAGAAATGTAGATTTGGTTGGTATCAGTAGAGGTAGAGCAGAGTTTCTGAAGTTGAAACATGCATTGAAAATAGAGAATCTGTGTTTTAAAGAAATACATGGAGTGAAACTGTTCCCCAAACTAATAGGTGCTGGACATGTTCCAGAAACAGTTCAGTCTGATAAAATTACTCTTGAGGTACATGGGAACCTTGCACTCCTCTGAATTGGAGATAGAACTGTTTTTTAAGGGCAGACAAAATAAAAGGAATCATTTAAGATGTTCTCCGGAAAGGAAGTTGTTTGCTGTACTCAGACTTTAAAATTAAACTCTGCTGCAGCACATAATCTAATTTTTGGCCTTGTAGGAAGCTGTACTCGTATTCTATGGCTAAAATTTAACTCCTATACATTTTTCTCACTGAAATGATTTGTAATCCTTCTATAAAGGAGAGTATTGTCCAAAATCGTAGGATTTGTGGTTTTGAAGTGATTGGAAAAAGCAGGAAATACAATCTTTATTATTTATTTACCTACTGTAGACTTAAAATGTACACTGTTCTGTGAGCCTGTTTATAAGGCATGAAGTTCCTTTGTCTTCCTTAACCAAATGGCCGAGATGTTGGCAGCAGTATGTCTGTAATGTCATTTACTTGGTCTGTTCCTGCAGTTTTTCTTTGTAGCATGTACACATGCCACAGTTAGGGGTCATTTACATAAAACTGACTGAAGTAATGCCCTCAAAGTTGTGGCTATCCTTCTCATCAGGGGCTTTATAATAAAAGATTAAGAGTGTTCTGCTGCTTCCATGATCACACTTTCCCCCCATCTCTCTCTCCTTCCCTTCTTTCTCTTAATCAGAATTGGTTTTGGTAAATATTTGGAGAGCTGCTGTTTTTTCTTACTTTGTTCTGTGTTTCTTGGTTCCTCAGTTTAGTTCTTGAATTTCTTACATTGTTTCTTACGATGCCATCTGATTGAAAAGCATTAACTTGCTTGGCTGGGTAACTACTATTTTTTTATAAGGAGATGGTTATTGAGTATGAGTGCGTATCATCTTTTATGGTCTCAGTTCCAGACATTCAACTGGCTGCAGGAAAAATGTGGGTGTTTTAACATTTCCAACGGAAGGGTAGGGCGGGTGGGGAAGCTTTCTGGAATGCTGATGAATAATATTTGACTCTTGGAAATGCCTTAAGGCCATGCACTCCCCTCCCATGCTTTAAAACTAAGTTTTGAAGACCTGTGGTCTTGTAGGCATTACCACTGTGCTTTATTTCCTTTCTAACTGACTGGAAGTGAGAAGAGAGTTGAAACGCAGATTGTGGACACTGTGGGTTAGTGCAGGAGCACTCTGCAGGTGGTTGTCTTGGTTTGTGCCCTTGTCACTCCATCTCTGACATGGTGCACTAATAACCTCTTGCACATTAGTCACAGGGCTTAATTCTGCTGCTTTTATTTCCTAGATATAGTTTCAGAAATGTTATAGCTTTTGAGAAGGTAAGGTCTGTAATGTCTGTAAGCATAGCAGAAACTGCCTTACAGTAGAACTGCAGTAACTTGCAATTCAGTGTGTTTTCCATAGCAGAGTCATAATTCATAACAGTTTTCCCCCAACTTCTTTTTATAGTATTTGAGTCTGAAGCAGAGTAGATACAGATTGCATTGTTCCCCCCATGTTGTGAAAAGCAGATATTCACTTCTTCTCACTTTTGTGGTTTTGGTAAAATATGTTCTTCTTCCTCTGTGTTTGCAGAAATAATCAACTCTTATCAAGAGATGGTATCTTCTTAGCTTGTTATAAGTTTTAACAAGCACATGTGTTTTGCTCTACATTACTCTTGTTACTTTTAGGAACATACTGATAGTGATTTGTTTTCTTTAATAAATGTTTCTGCTTTATTTATTTCCATCTTTGATCGTTGAATGATAAATACTTGTTTCCTATATTCACACCTGCTCATCTCACTGTGATGAATGTTTCTATTGAAATAAATCAGTCTTGTAGTTTGAAAGTAACTTTGGTTTGAGTTGCTTCTTACAGGTAATAGCTGTTTGGCAGTTGAATACAATACAACTGCTTGGTGGAATTTTAGTTTGATTCTCAGCCAACCAACAATGAAGTACAACTTAATTCCTAAGAATGCCTGAGCTATAAACTGTTAGTCATGACCTAGCATGCATATACTAATGAGGAGCTTACAGGCAAATAAAGCCTACCTGAAGGGAGCCTACGAGAAAGCTGGAGAGGGACGTGTTGCAAGAGCATGTAGTGACAGGACAAGGGGGAACGCTTTCAAACTGAAAGAGGTTTAGATTAGATATTAAGAATAAAAAATGCTTCCCTGTGAGAGTAGTGAGGCACTGGAACAGTTTCCTAGAGAAGTTGTGGGTGCCCCATCACTTGGTCTGTTCAAGGCCAGGCTGGATGGGGCTCTGAGCAACCTGATATAGTGAAAAGTGTCCCTGTCCACAGCAGGGGGTTGTAATGAGATGATCTTTAAGGTCCCTTCCAATCCAGGCCATTCTTTGCTTCCCTTATTTTGATGGCCATGCAATGCATGTTGTAACAGGCCAATAATATATTCTGTTTCTCATTTTGTGCAGCCCACACATCATCTTCCTGTCACAGAGTGTTCTGCCAGGAGGGAGCCATCTCTGTGGAACACGTCTGTGCCATGAAATTGCTCATGCTTGGTTTGGATTGGCCATTGGTGCTCGTGATTGGACTGAAGAGTGGATAAGTGAAGGGTTTGCCACGTTTTTAGAAGATATATTTTGGGCTAGGGCACAACAGGTAAGGTGATCATGCGTGGTTTCAAAATTGAATTAATGTGGAAATTGAAGTTTTATACATGGCATTGAACACAATTCTTTATAGTGGTAGAGGTCAGTGCAAATGAGAATGGAAATGTCTGTCAATTATTACCTTTCTGCAAATGTGCTACTCAGCTGTTAAAATTCAGCTGTCAAACAATGGCTCTGCATTCTTTCCACTTATATTGTGTACCTGAAACTGGAACAATCAGCAGAGTCCTACTGCATATTGTAATATTCCAGGTACCTCATGAAAGTTCTCTGTTTTGTCCAATGGATGGCCAAGAAGAATACCTCAAAGCAAAGTGGAGATGATTTTAAATAGGGAACTTACCCTTTTTTTCCTCTTATATGCCCAGCAAGAGTTACTCTCATGTCAGAGGCTTAGAAATCACTGCCTACCTTAAGGTGAAAAGCTCACAAGTTTCCTCTCAGCTTGTAAAGTGTTTTTCTGATGCAATTCTTACTTTTGTAGTACCTCTGCTACTTCAGGCATTTTGTGTGTCAGTCATTTCTTCCTGTGCCTGTGCTGGGTTCTACCCCTGAAGTCTGCAGACCTCATCTGAGGGAGAGCAGGCCAGACTGGGAACTGACCTAAGGCACTCTTCCAAACCTCCATTTTATTATCAGCCACGCTTATAGCACCAAACAAAACAAAATTCCTTGACACCATAATTCTGGAACAAGAAAGAGAGGCTGTCCAAACGTGTGGCCTTTCCATTTTGGTTCCAAAACTCATTTGTGCCCTTACATTGAGCATCACTACACTGCTGTGAGCTGTTCACATCAATTCTTTCCTTTTGTGAGTCACTTGAAAGAATTTTGATTGTAGTAGACACCCTCCTTGTAGCTGAATGGAAAGGAGTAAGCAACAAAACAGTGTGATTGGTTCCCTTGTTAATGTATAAGGAATACTTTTAAACATTACTGAGTAGTTTTGAAGCTATTCAATCATACAATTTTAGAATTATGAGTATGTTCTACAGTGCATGACAGTCATTTCAGTTGTGACTTTTGCTTTCCCCCATCTCACATCTATTCTTATAATAGAGAAACATAAATTACTATTAATTTGTCAGCTGACAACCTGGCATTTATTTTGTAAGTGTGAATCTCTGTTAATATTACATAAAAGGGGGAAATACCACAAGGAGCTTTCACAAGTGTAGCAGGAATAGTAGGAAAGAGGAATGAAGTCAGGACACAATGCAGCTCTTAGCTCTCAGGCTGGGTAAAGATGCAGTAAAATCTGCTGTGCCAGGTACCTGTACTGTTTATATTCAGTTCATTTATTGCCAGTCACTAAAGGGAAAACAACATGCTCATCTCTCTCCTCAGTCAGAACTATTTAACAGTCTATTGATTTGATGTGCACAGTGAGGCTTTTGTTTTCCTTCTTGCTGCTATTAACTCTCATAGCAGCAACCGTTACTTTTTTGGCCCTTTTTTTTTCCTGTTTTTTTTTTTTTTTTAATCATTGATTCATACATCTTCTAAATATTAAAGAGGAACAAGAAAAGTTTCTTGTTCTGAAAGTTATTATTGTCTGTTGGGAAACAGCATTCAGTGATGTGTGTTTATTTGTGTACTGAGCAGCTCTCACATGACGAAGTGAAAGGGCAGCAGGAGCTGAAAGCTTTGCTTCGCTGGTGCCGCCTCAGGGACGAGGTACAGAACTCCGAAGAAGAGCTACAAGTTTTAAGGTAACAGAATGACAGCATTGTCTTGCATGACCTCTCTCTCCTGTTTTCCACATTTTCTCCCTTCAAAAGATATACTTCCAAATCATCTGATTAAATCCACTGCATTTCCTTATTTCCTTCTAATGAAAAAATATAATGCAAATTAAATTGACTAGGTTATTCATTTTGACTATAATGCAATTGCTTCTCCCTTTGTTTTAGAAAGCTTTCAGAAACCATGGGATTTAGCTTGCTATGAAATCTCTCTAAGCAGTTTACAGGAGCCACTATTTGGGGGGAAAAAGCCATTTCCTGAACACAGCTCTCTGTTGTAAGCTGTGACAGAATCATTTCTGTGGCTGAAGACAAGCACACACAGCAGCATGGTATCTAACTGCCAAGCTGAATGCAGCTTTAAAAAAACGAGGAAAAAGCACAGTGAACTATATAAATCTATTTTCTCTTTAGAAATTACTAATAATGATATTGAAAGTAGATTCTGGTCTTTAGGTACCAGATGCTAAGCTCAAGGCTACTTTTTAGGTAGCTAAAGGCATTCTTGCTTTCTTAGTGATTGATAATCTGGGCTGTTCTGCTTCGTGTCTTGGAAAGTTGCCACAGTCTTTGATCTTGAGTGTCTGCCTAACTCTAAATCCACTGAGTCTGCACTGCTTGTCTCCCCACAGTCTCTGACCAGTTCCAGTTAGGCCAACTCTGATCACATCATGGAAGTACAGGAGCAAATTTCAGGAGATTGTGGAGACCATTTTCCTACTCTGAAATACAGGCCATACACACAGACTGTCCTAAGTGGGTTTTTACTGACATGTTCTTAGAAAGCTCCAACAAAAAAGTTTTCATAAGAGAGCCAAGCTGTCTTAGTGTCTCAGTAAGACAGCTATGCTTAGTGTTAACAGTTAAAAATTGCTTCCTAACGCACAGCTGAAATATTGTTCATTTCAAACTATGTAGATTTCTTCTTTTCTTTCACCAAGTGGAAGAACTAATGGATACCCATCTTCTATATAATCAGCTTTTAAATGCTTTTAAAAGACTGTTACCATTTCATTCATGTAAGGTCTTCCCTTCTTTTTGTGCTTGCCCAGTAGGACCTAAAAGCCTTTTGGGCACTAGAGACTGGTCACCAACATAGAAATTCTTCTCCATGTAATCTGAAAACATATCACCGACTTTGTAACTGTAGCCTTTCAAAATCCTTTGTAGATTGAAACTCAGGAACAATTGATTTCTTTGAAATTGAAAATTAAGCTTCCTATTGACTTCCACAGCTAGTAGACATAAGTCCCTGAGGAAGAATCCTGCTTGCCTTTTCCATAGTGGTATTCTCAATGCTGATACAAAAGAGTGGAAATCATTTCTCATCTGAAAAAATATGCCTCTAATAAAATCTTGAGGAGAGGCACATGATGCCAGCTTGTGATTCTGGCCATCTCTTCTTCTTTAATGTCTCTAATTTCTTGTATTTAAGGACTTTATAGTGGGTTCAGTCACAAATAAATACTATCTACTATTTTTGTAGTGTGGACTTGAATAGGTTCTCTCTTTGCATGTTTATTTGGTTTTTTTTTCTTTTCTTTATCCTTCTGAAAGTATATCCTTGTGCCTTCCAAAACTGGCATGTAAGAGAAAAAATGTCAGCCCTTGCCCTGAAGGGACAGGACTGAAGCTGAGCTGGGTTTTGAGCCTGTACTGAGGCTTGGGCTGGTTCAAACTTGTGTTCTTACACCGGATATTAATAGTAAATGATAACTGTTTGTTGCTTCTTACCGGTCACGTCAGGAAAAAAAAGGCAGCCAACCCACTCTTCCCAAGCATAGGCTTATTCTTAATTACTTTTTTTTCCTTGTTGGATAATCATATGACTTTCTGTGCTTTCTCCTGACAGCTGGAAAAATCTGCCCAAGACTTGTCAGCTGATCCTATTAGCTTTTGATCCAGCAAAGGAATACTTGTTTAGACTAGGTGAAAGCCACTCAGCAAACTGATTACCAGCCTGATGTTTCTTCTTATTAGGGAATTTGGTATCATGTTGTAGTAGCATGTCATAAACTACCTGTGCAAAAAGAGGTCAGAAAGAAAGAGGTGAGTGTCATTTCAACAGGCAGCAACTCTGAAAGGCAGCAAATCTTAGTAGGGAAGAAGGAGTTTATGGCACTGTAGTGCTAATATGGGATAAAACTTCCCCAAAGAATCATGTATCTTCTCACACATTTTGAAGCAAATCTGGAGGGATAAAAACACCTGTGAAATACGTCTTGGCACTCGTTCTGCTGGACAGCATGAACACCAGCACTCTCATTTGGCCTCTCATGTTAGCAAAGCAAAGAGGACTAGAGAAGTCCCATTCTATTCTGTGGAATAAAGCTGGTGCTGACATTTATTTCATGTCCTGGCCCTTATGACTGAAATTCAACTTGTGATTATTCATTAAGGCTAGCCAGTATTGATATCTGACTCTAAATTAGGTTCTGAGTTTTGCTTGTGTCAGGTCCATTTCTGTCCACAAGGAATGCTGTCTTACTGCTCTCTAGGTGTTTAAAGAGCCTTATTCTGTCTGGTAGGAAATGTGCCTTTCAGATGGTCTCTCATAGTCTCTGCACAGGTTTTCATGACTACCTCTTACAACAGAGCATTTAATTACCAAGGATGTTCTACCTTGTATGGTGTATTCCTCTGCCCAGCAAACAAAGCAGCACCTTCCACTTCCTTTGGAAAATTGCCAGTATCTAAAATGTGCCAGATAACAGCTTGGATGCTTTGAAACAAGTTGCCTTTAGCACTATGCGTAGCTTTGTCTGCTAGGTTAAATGCCAGCTTCTGTAGGTCAGTGTAACAAACTTTCAGTCCCTTCAATGTCCTGTGACATTGCTTTAAAATTCTGTGCTGAAGAACTGACAGCAGAGAACAGGGTAACTTTCTGAATAGTTACACTCTATTACAGACATTATCAAGAGTGTATATACAGCCTTTGCAGGAGGATGTATATATGTTTTCTGTATGGGATTCTTCAGTGCCATCATCCACATGCAATACTCATTTCTAGTCAAATTCTAGAATCTCTTAGGGGCACAAAGTAAGACAAGGAAAGAAGTATAGCCTAATTTAGAATAATGGTGATTATGGAAGATATTTCAGTTTAGCGTGGACCAGTAGCTTGTGCTCAAACTCCATATTAAAAAGTTTGGGCTATTTATTGTGAGTGAAATAAAGCGGTTTTGGCTTTTTATGTATGCAGAAAACAATGAAAAGTCCTATATTGAATGGCAGCAGGCCTTCCTTCCAGGAGACTGATCCAGAAGGGAAGAAGCTGGATTTCTGCTCTCCTACAGTGGGTCTGCAATGTTTACAGAGTGTGAAAGAACTGGAAACTGATAGAATAAGAAATCAGTTATTGGTCTCCTTTCAATGTTGAGGGAAGGTCTTGCTGGAAAGGTGTTTATGAACTATATGATGGAAGAGGACTGTTGGGAACACAGTGTGAAATTGCATCTGCCTCTTTTTTTCCTATTTGATTTTGAAGAGTTATATTTTAGCAAAATTTTACTGTGTGTGGTGGATTTCATGTGCACAGGCCCTAATTATAGTGCCTACAGGGTGTTGCCTTTAAAGAGCACGGAGAAAAAGACTCCAGGCCGATTTAGTGCATAAGATAAAGAGAGCAGGTCCTTTATTCAGCCTACAGGCCAGGGGAATTCTCAGACAGGGGTTCTGTGATTTATAATAAGGTCCATCCAATCCCAGATCTGTCCAGCCCCAGTTCTGCCCTGTTCTGCCCCCAACACACCTTGGGAATTGGATTTGGGGTCTTTGGGACACCTTCTTCCTGATCTGCATCTTCCTCACAGCACACACAGTCCTTGGAGCTCCTCCAGAGTTCTGGGCTTGAAGGTCTCTGTGTCTGTGTGATATCTTCTGGTTGTAGAGTATTTGAAATATCTAGGTTTGATATTTTCATATGAAGATAAAATTAGGCTGTTTTTCTACAATCTACCTTGAAAAAAGACTAAACACACTAATGGAATGTAGAGGGATTGATATGGAATGGGGTAGTAGGGCTGGGTATGTGTAAACATTATGCTACAGGGTAAGGGATAAAATACAGCTACATTAAGATCTACAAAAGTTAAAAAATCCACAAAGCTCTGAGGCATCAAGGGTGAAAGCAAAAACCCAAAGAGCTTAGCACTCTGGACAAAACTCTAATAAGAAACTGTTACACAGATATAAAAAAGGGAGAATGTTTTCCTCCAAGGAGACAAAGATATGAAAGAATTTGATCACAGGGATTAGCTCCTGTAAAGTGCATGACTGATAAGGTTTGAAGAATCCTGCACTGCTGTGGCTGTATTTCTCCTATTCTGTATAAATAAAGGGAAAAATATTTGGTTTCCAAGACTGGCCATTTCAAAATCCACATTTAGAATTGGAGAGGTTGTTTCAGTCACAGGGTTAAGCTCCTAAAACAGACAGCTGTTGTTAGACTACTGTTAGCTGGGATATTTTCTGAATGGGAGAAAAAAGCTAGAGAGCTCTTCAGTACTATGCCTGCAAAAGCACTTCTTACAAATTAGGAAAAAATGTTTGCATGGCTTTTCTTTAGTTTCACTCTGTGCTCTTAAGAGCCTGGAGTCCTCCACACTTCCCTGCTGCAGATTTGTGGCATACCAGGTGCTGTATTACGTTTTAAAATCAGGCTGTAAAGAATTAGGTTTGTTCTAGACATTATTGTCTGTAAACCCCAAACCTGTGTGAAAGGCTTTCTCTTTTAAAAGTTCAGCTACTTTTCTTCCAACCCCAATGGCCAAATGAAAAACAGAACACTTTTCTTCATAAGTGTATTGCATGCAGATGAAAGAGGTTATTCTTGCAACTATAGCCATGTAAGGTATTAGGCCACTGATCAGGTATACAAAGAGAAACCTCTAGTTGAACATAATGACTTCATTACTGTCCCTTTCCTCTTCCTTTTCCCTTAAAATGGCTTGTTTGTTTGTTTGTTTCTCTTTGTTCAAAACTTGTCTGCACTAGAGAATGACATGGAACCTGATGTCATGCTGGCTGTGAAAAGAGTACACCACCCTAGTGATGGATTTCATTTATTAGGAAATTAATTTGTTTGACTAAGTCAGATTATATATTCAGGTTAAAGAAGAAGAGTGAATTGGTCACAGGTGTCTAAAGTTACTGTGCCATTTATGATGCTTTCAGCTATTAGAACGTGTAATGTGTGAGTTATTTCTTTACTTACTTATCCAAAACTTAATTAGTGTGTTTCTATTTTAGGCCCAACAAGGAGAGCACAGGAGAACTGAGTGAGTCTGGAGCATCTGTTGTCAAATATGGTCTTAAAGCAGAAAAAATCTTCATGCAGGTTCACTATTTGAAGGTGAGTGTTGTCAGTTGATTTTTATAGAAATTGCTTTACAAATGTGATAAAGATTTCTGTCTCGTGGACATCAGCAAAGTCATGGTTTCCTGTTTGTTTGTGCCCTGCTGTGCTGCAGGGTTATTTTCTGTTGAGGTCTCTGGCGAGGATGGCAGGAGAGGCCTCGTACCTCGAGTCTTTGCGAAGATTTGTCCGTAAGTTCCATGGGCAGCTCGTCCTCTCTCAGGTACTGTGCTTGGGCTTGTGCTTCACCTTCTGAAAAAAAAATCCCTCAGACTGTTGGATTGACTATGTGAATCTTCACTTCTGGCTGAGGTGTACAGAGAGAGGCAGTTGTGATTTGGCAATACAGGTGAAGTTAATACCTGCTAGAGGGAGAACGTTTTTCACACAGTTATACATAAGTCAGACACCTTGTTAGTGTCTTGTTAGTGTAGATAATATAAACAATGGCTGATTTTTTTAACTTGCTACATTGAAAGGTCAGTGTTCATAAATACTGACATTAAAGATAGGGTCATTTTACCATACTGGAATTGTCTCCAATAATCTTCTAACTAATGGGTTTTGCTTATGAACAGTCAGTCTTTTCCCTGATTATTCTCTCTTTCTCTAAGAGAATGAATCATATTTCTGACTTGATTTTCTTCTCTCTGCATGCTGCTTCATTCAGTGCTTGTAATTTCAGTGTCCTTATGAGGACAAACCTGAATGGGTAGAAATTTACCTCCCCCTAGGTCTTTCTGGAAAAGTCCTGTAACTGTTGACTCTAGTTTTGTTTTGATGTAGGAAATTACAAAGCTCTATGAACCCAAAGTTCTAGGAATCCTGTCACTGGTGATGAATCCAGCTGGTGCCATAGCTCTGCAAGTAATGCTGTGAAAACAACCATTCATGGGGGTGTCTGTGAACACATCATGGTTAGAAACAGTCCTGGAACAAAACCTACGACACAACAAATATTTAGCATTGCTAGAGGAGCAGTGTGAAAAGAGGCAAAGGAAGAGAAAGGGGAAGGGGTGTGAGTGAATTTCTGAAACCAGTTTCTTTGCTGGTCTGTCTTTTATGGAGTTATGGTTCAATTCTTTGAGGATATTCTGGATGGTGATAAATGTCCCCTTGCAGCACAGAGTAAAGGCCTCTGATTTGGCAGGACTGGAGTCTAACACTTGCTGTTCCTTCCAGCCAAGATGATTCCTTGCTTGCATGCTGCTGTTTTGAATCTGAATCTTATGGGGGAGATGTATGCCCATGTATCTTACAGATAGCTCACAGACCTGTGGATTCTTTCGTATGTCACGTCACCCAAAAGTTGGGCACAGTAGCTCCAACACAGCAGCTTTGCCCTGTGGAGGGTATTTGGGGTGTTAGGGGAGTGAACTCTAATGCCTCTGTTTCCTGTGCTGTGTTGTTGGCACCCTGAGCAGTCACGTTTGGCACAGTGTGGAAAATGCGACTGTATAAGTCTTGTCTGCCTTGTGGTGTCCAAAATCATAAAAATGATGCTTCACTATGGCACAGATGGAAACATTTTAAAATTACAGAAGTCATGAGACTGCTAACAACAGAAGCAGCCCAGTATTTTAATCTGGTGGTGAGGAAGGTGCTCGTATTTTCATGACAAAAAGTTAGCTTGTTGCTCCTGGTTGATGTGAGATGAGTTGTCAGTAGATTGTTTGAATGCTGCAAAATGTCTCAGCAAATTTTACTACTAGTCTTAAAGACTGTGTTTATATTAGGGTCTGGTATAGGTAGATAATGAATCACAGCAAGAACTGCAAATGCAGAAGCAATAAAATCAAGTTAGTACAAAGTTTCTTGTTCAAGTTTCTTCTAGAACAAACATGCTGTCAGTGTTTACATGAATAAAAGATTTAAAATAAATAGAGGTGAAAATAGTAAGTTTAAATAACATAGTGCTGTATTTTCACCTTGTCCAAAATAATGGTAAAAGTTTCCAGCTTTAGGAATTCTGGGCATAAGGAAAAGTAAAAACAGTGAAAAATTGCCCATGTTATGAATACCAGTCTTGTTTTCAGTTGTGTTTGTAGTAATTTTCCTTGATGGGAGCTGCAGGTGCAAGGAAATTACTTCAGATGTGAAACGTTAATCAGTTTGCCTTTTTCCTTCGTTTTGTTTGTGTGCTCAGTGGGATTTTAATAGTAGTTTATTTTAATTGAGTTAGCAACAGGTGAGTAAAGCCAGTCTGGAATCTCTGAGAAGGATTTTTAAAAAATCTTCCAGTTTTCTTTCTGTGAGAGAATCCACTTACTAATTGCTTTGAATGAACTTTTGAAATAGTGAGTGGAGTGTTATTTGCTGTAACTAAAAAGGAAGAAGTGCAAGTTGCTCATACTCCTAACACACTTAAAGCAGTTGTTCTGTTTCATATTGAAATAGGAATATCTTGATAATTGAATTGTTTGCAGATTTTATTTTTCATGTAGTTCTGTATGTTATAGTAGGCAACAAATCCAGCTTTTGACTGAGGGTAGTCAGTGGCTCCATCCCTGGGCTTAAACTTTGAGGCTATCTGGCCAGTGACTTCTGCCTGATAGAACATGTAGGAGGGGAGTCAAGCTTCCTCTTGGTAGGAAATTATCATCTTTGGAGATGCATTCTGGGCTTGTCACCAAAAAGCCAACAGAAGGATTTAAAAATGTTGTTGATTTTGTTAAATAAAAGCCAGGAAGATGAATGGGGAGGGAATTCCAAATAAACAGGGACCTACAAATGGGGCTCATTATTTATTTTTCCACCCAGAGGGGATAAATTAATATTTACCATTTAGTTATGTCATTTACAAAGTGCATATTTGATAGGGGTATTTTAACTTTGAGTGGATAATTTCTGCAAGAAATTGGATGTAAGTGCAATCTGAGTTTATTTGTTGCCACGGGAATGTCCATTTAGATCTATCACTTTTAGTCATGATATCTCCACTGCTTTTATGCACCTCATTTATATTTCAGTCAGAGAAATTAAACTAAAGTATCTGTTGGTTATAGAGTATTTGAAATATCTAGATTTGAGGTTTCATATGAAGATATAATTTGTCTTTTAATATCGAGTGTTCTTTGTTTGCTATCAACATTTGTACAGCCATTAACAGTGCAAAGAAAATGTCTCCTTGATCTCAAACTCGCAGTCTTATCCAGATTTGATGTACCCAGCAGCAGCCCAAAGTTGTAGTTCTGATTAAAATTGTTGGCTTCAGGCAGGACTATAGTGAGAGCAGACAGGAGTCATTAGGGAATTTAATTACGAGGGGCTGGCAGATCCTTAGTGAACGTGTGTGAATCCATTTTTCAAAGGCTGTTTCAGTTTGGCCAGATGTCAATAAAATTCCAGAAACTGCAGAATAACCTTTTCTTTATATAGGAAAAAGTTGTTTTCTAGCCTCTGGGTCTCTCCAGGGAAGAACAACAGGAGTAGTGAGATTATTTAATCCTATCAGTATAAACCAGTTTGTACATATTGCAGCACTGTGGTGGCTCATGACTTCTAATTCATATTTTCTTTCTGCCTTCACTGAATTACTTGCAACAAAGACAAAGAACAAACTATAATTTGTTTTATGATCTGATCCAGAATTTCTTTGTGATTAGCCTGGTCATCCACAAGTCTTTGCTTCAAAATGTAAGGTCGCCATGACATGGCATCAAAGCTAAAACCCCTGCATTTCCCTCTGGGTTTTCTCTTGGGCACTTCTAAACTATTTCGTCTGAGAAGGAACTAAAAATACCTTGAGGATAAAATTTCAATCCAGGTGGTTAAAGTTTGGCAAAATTATAAGCAATTGAAAAGTCAGACCTATAATGAGATGTGTCATGCAGACTTGACAATAGGCAAGTGTTAAAAGCCATTCTAACACAAGGTAAGTGGTAATGTGTTTTCCTACTGTGTTTTGGAGCATCAAAATAGAAGCAGTTAAAATAAGATAGAATAGATTAATCCTAATTTTAAGAAAGTGTGTAGAATGATGGTTACTACATTATTCTTATTAGATATTTGGAAAAATGAAGACAACTTTAATCATGAAGAGGTGTAATTTCATAGTATAACATATGGAATATAAATGTATTTCTAATACCAGAGCTGTCTTTCAGTATTGTGATTGATTATAAAAAGTTGATGCAATCTAATCAGGGAAGCTAGCTGCATTAATATGTACAGACACTGCAAATAGTGTGAAGGATATGCACTTGTACTTTTCACACACTTTTCAAGCAACTCTCATCGTGAGCTTTTAATGTTCTTTATTTGCCTGATTTATTTGCATGATATTGATGATCACTCAGAGAAAGAGCATCTTTTGTTGGTTGCTGTGGCAAGGTCTCTAAATAAAAGATTGCCTTTTAGGAAACATTCTTCAAGGCCTTAAAGAGCAACAAGTTCCAATTAGAAATCAGCCTGCACTCATACACTGCAGCGAGGAACATTAACAGCCTATGAAACTTGTCTCCATGAATATTAGTATTAATAAAGTGGATGTATTGTTTTATGAAATGGCATATAGTTGAATGATACACATTAATAAATCCTATTATTATGAGAGTTTTCAAAGGAGTGTATTGTGTCAAAGTGATTGTCATTAAAAGTATGTCATGTAGAGCATAGGGTGCCCAGAAAACCCTTGAGTGATGTCAGGTATAACTTTCTATAGGGGGGTGATCATACTGGTAGAAGGGAGGATGGTAATAATGCTCTTCCATTGGCATTGAAACATCCTTGTAAATACCTGAAAAAAATTCTAGTTATTTTTTCTTTGAAGAATTTACTCATTAGTTGATGTGGTTACCAGGAATGTTGTGGATTTTGTCATGGAGTAGGTGTGATCTTCTAGTCAGGCATGGGCATTAAGGAAGAAAAAGCCTTATGTAGTAGTTATATAATTAAAGACAGTGTGTTAACATAAGCACATTGAAGAACATGTAAACACCCCTAATTCTGGTGATTCTTAACCTTTGAGGATGGGAATCTGCAGCCTTTAACAGTTTTAAATATAGTTTGTGTGTGCATGTTGTAGATAAAAGTGTTAAAATAGTCAGCAGGCTTTTCAAGTCCATTTTCTTTCAATGTTGACACTTTTTTCTTGAGTGGGTTGGAAAACTGACAAACATAATGTATGTTGTATAAATAACTGAGCAATATATCACCATAGCAGATATATAAATTTATTTCTTATCATTCTTTTATTTGTAGTCTTTAAAAAACATTGCTCACTAGCAGTGCAGACACAGAGTTACATCTTCATAAACATACTAACTGTGGTACTTTGTTTGTTTTCCAGGATTTCCTTTGCATGCTGTTGGAAGACATCCCTAAACAAAAAAAGTAAGAAAAGCTAGAAAAAAAAAAAAAAAGTAAAAATCAGATTGAAATATCAGCTGTGCTAGCCAGAAACAGTGGGATTTCATTTAGTATTGTTCTGCTTGGTTTTTTCTCAAGTGTGTCTTTCTCTGAAAACCCCCCCAGGTATGTGCACAGAAACTTGAGAGACCTCCTGTGCTGTTGCTGTGCTCTCCCTGAGTGGTGCCTTTAGCTGCATGTTAGGTCAGGAGTGATGTCCTGTGTTCCCTGTGCACTCTGAAGTTCCAGGCATAGCTGCCTACCCCAGTGAACCTCTGGTCTGCCTGCCAGCTGCTTTTGGCAAGTGGCACCCTAGAGCAGGGATGCCACAGCCTTGCTGTGAATCTGGCAAACCAGGGAAATGAACCTTTCTCAAGATGTGGTCTGGTACCATCTCCTCCCTGTCACACACTGTACCAAATGAGGAAAGATGGAAAACAGAAATGGAAATCCAGCATTAATTGCCTGACCTGTCCTTCAGAATCCTCCCATGTGTGATTGGTTGAAGGTGACTCAGATAGTCTTTAGCAGCACTTTGAGTCTGTCCCTGCTTCTCTGTTGGTTTGTTCTGTGCTACTATAGCCTGTGCTACAAATACAGATTCTTTTGTAGTGGAGCTTTAAATGTTATGGTTTTTAAAAGTAATGTATTTACTTGAAAAATGTAACTTTGAAGACCTGTATTCCAAAAGTGTTCATAACTCTAGGTGAGTGGTTTGGAGAAAAAAAGGGAGAGAAGAAATTCATAGAAGTCGAATGTATTGAGTTTTTTAGTGAAACACTTCTGTTCCTAATGGTTGAGGGACAGAGAAGCTAATTATCATTGAGAAAATGTGTTTTGTGACACTCTGAATGTAGTTAGGGTGGTGTTACATTTTCCAGTGATGTACTGTAGGATACTTTGTTTATATAATTGAATGTAGTTTCCTGCCAAAATATAAGCAGAAATAATATATGGAATGTATACAAAAGTGGATTTTTTAATGGTATGATTATACATTAATTTGTTAAAAACCCCTCTTGTTTCCCTTCCTTTTTTTTACTTGTGTTTCTCTGATCTCCAAACCCAGTGCAAAATGTTATTTGGATAATCATCCAATTTTCTGCCTATACACATGCCACTACATGTAAACTTTCAGTGAGACTAGTGCAAAAGAAGTATGGCTCAATTTGTGATGCATCACTCTCCAGAATGTAGGAACAAAATTTCAAATCCATGGTAATTCATGTTACAGTCATATATGTAGCATATCTGAACCTATCAGTTGCCAAAATTACCTTGGGTGCAGATATCAGCAGCAATGCAAGAATAACAGAGTGTCTGGATATACAGAAGGCCTTTATTTATTATCTTCTGCAAGGATGTTTCTTCATTCTTAAGTGCGTTCTGTTCCTAGTACAGAAATACTCACCTGAGGTAAAAGAAAAGGGAGGAAATCAAAAATGAAATATTTTTAGAGATCATCTATTGATTAGTTCTTTTTTACACAAAGTTTGTTGTAGGAATGAAGTTCATTTCAATACTAGAGCAGCAAAATTCTTTGAAGCATGTAAAACCTTCCAGACTTGTGCAGTTCTACCAAGTACATTTTAAAAGTTTAAACTAAATACTTCAAATTTGACAAATACTCAGCACTCTAATACACCGAAGTTTGTAATGGAGGCTGGTCTTAATCATTAAAAAAAAAAAGAAGAAAAGAGAAATGTATAGCAGGTAATCAATCCAAATCCTGCCCTCAGCAGTGGCAAGAGGGAAACTAGTGTAGTTAGCAGTAGAATTTGGCTTATGGGAGATATTTGTAATGAGAACAGGATGAATATTGGCAGAAAACGGTCATGCAAGAGTGTGGAAATTTTCTGTAATTGTTACACTGAAGTAATGGAACATGAACTTTGTACTGTTGGATACAGAGACTACATCTAAAAGATTCTCACCTTTCAGTACTTAATTCCTCTGGTTTTTATTTAAAGGAGATTTTAGAGTACATTCCCAGTGATGAGTAGTGCCAAGGTACAGACATATTTTTTTAAGGGGCAGTCATTGATTTTTGCTGCCTTCTGTGTTCAGAGAAGGGGATTTTTATGCCTCGTTAGTAGGGCTGCTTCCCTTCCTGCTCTGATTCAATTATAATGGCATGCTAGCTGTAGGAATCCATCCTGTGAGGCAGGATCCTTCTGTTTCTGGACTGCAGCTGAATACTGACACGAGACAGGCTGAGCACTGGCTTCTGCTCCTTTATAACTTCTGAACTTGTTTTTAAGGCAGATTATTTATCTCTGTGAAGGGTTAATGGTGAGAAGGACAAACAAAGATTCATCATTATCCTTCTCTGTTTAGAAAGACTTTTAAAACATTACAAGCACTGGCTGGAGTCTCACATTATCTTGGCCTTTCTGCAGAGAAGCTGCAGTACTTCCCACCTGTACCTGAGGCATTGTACTTACTCAGGTACAATCTGAAACTTCACTACATTGAGAAAAACAAACAAACCGAAACAAACACCAACCAACCCCCTCATATGTGTCTGTGTACCAGAGTGCACTAGATTTTATCAAACTCCTGGTGGCTCTGTTCTCCCCAGGGCTTACACCCACAGTCCTTGCTGCAAGTTCAGCCTCTCCACATCTGCCCAACACGTGAGCTGTGTGAACACTGGGTATTTACCCCTGTAACAGAGGGTGAGTTTCACTACTCTCAGATAAACCTTTAAATCTCTGAAGAGTTGCTGCTTGTGCAGCTACTTTATGGCTGCAGATTTGTTTGAGCAGGTCAATTCTGGTCTTTGGAGTTTTCTGCTCATAGTTTTTATTTCATTCAGTAAAATAAAGAAGTCTACTAATAAACTATGGTTTTAATAATATGTGACAGACAAAGGAAGGCTTGTGTTACAGCTCTGCTATTTGTACTGTTAATAGCCCAGGCTCACTAACCACATTCCTTGGATGTCTTCATAAATTGTCAATTAACTACTAAAATAATGCTTCAATTTCAAACTACTCAGCTATGTATTTCAGTTGGATATGGCAGACTTTTCTATCCTCCTTTACATATAAAAAAAGTTTCACACTTTCATGGTTTCTTCTCCTTGATTTAGGAATTAAGTGGGTTTATCCTGAAGTTTGTAGAGTGCCCTGGGGCCTTATGCAATGAAAACTTGATATATAGACACCTTCTTTAATGGTCATTTTCAAGTTATTATTAATGATAGTGTTTTACAGACCTTGCTCTGAAGCATTAAATCTGGCCATGAACTGTATGTGTGCATGTCAGGAAATAGTTCCTGGGCTGATTGGCTTATCATCTAAACAAATAGGCAAGGGAGGAGATAATGGATGCAAATGCATTCTCATTTTACAGTAGGGAACTGTAGTACAAAGCAGCTGAAGAACCTAAACAATGAACCCAGATCGCAGCGAACCTGAAGCAGAAGGCCATCCAGAAATTCACACAAACATCGTATTTAAGCCCTTACAGATGCTTAACTGCAGCATAAGTGGGTGGTAAGTGCCCTTCCTGAACTGCAGCCTCTGCAAATATCAGGCCGTCCTTTCCTACCGTATTTGTTTTGAAATAGTAGTAGTTTATGATCAATTTTTGGGGGTTGTTTTGAAGCCAAACAAGTCAGTGGAAGCCTTTCCAACATCTTCACAGTTCTTCAGTACTGACTCTTAAGAGATTCAGAGCAGGTCTTCGCAATAGTCTGCTTATTACTGATATATTAAAAAAAATAGTGAGTGCCTCTAAGCTGCTGAACCAAGTTGTTTTTTTTGCTCAGTGCCAACAGGAATGTCCGAAGTTGGAACAAAAAAAGGTGTGTCCAAGTAGAACAAAGAAGATTGCATGTGGTCATACAGGGCTTTAGCTCAAACTGGGGGTCTTCAGGAAGAGAAATAGCAGCTTTATTGTCTTTGCCCTTGAGAAAAATGACAGAGTTTAGGAAAGGCTGAGTAGCTTCCTAGTGGTTTACTGCCTGGATTAGTATGGTGTCAGAACAGTGTGATTCCCCTCAGTGTCATAAAAGCTGGTTTTTGAAATTAGGGGGTATATTAAGTAAATGCTCTACATAGCAAGTGTGACATACATTATTTTGCAGAGATTTTTTTATTGTGAGGAAATCTCAGTATAAGTTTACCTTCTGGGGAGGGAGGAAAAAGGACTAACTGGCATAGTGAGGCTATTACTTATCCCTTGGTAAGACAAACCAAATGCACAGATAAGGGATTTTTCCCCAGCTCCTGGTTCTGCTTCAGCATTAGAACACTAAGCTGTGTTTGTTTTGATTCATGCAGTAACAAATTAAAAAAGTTGTTATTCTGCTTATACTACTTGAGGTGGAATAGGTGGTACAATCCACATGATGTACCTTTAACTGTGTAAAATTTCAGTGCCCAGTTTTAAGCTAGTCCTGTCTGCACTTTTTCTAGTAACCACACAGGAAAAAGAACTCAAGAATATCATCTTATTCTGAGGAAGGTAAATTGACTGACTGTTAGGAAATACTTCTCCTTTTCTCTATTCCCTGTGGAAGGGACTCTGCTAACTAGCTTAAGACTAGACACCAATTTTTAGAGCATGGTGGTAAGGTGAAGGCATTTATACTTTGAGGGATATAGCAGTCAAATGCTCTAAATGTAATAAGTTTGAATAAATATCAAGGAACAAGCCTGGATGTCTAACAGTTTATTTGAATGTAGAACACTAGACAAGCATCACACATATGTTAAGTTTTCTGTAAGAAATTTATTTATATATTCAAACACACACAGTGGTATTTTCCATAAAATTCAGATTCCCAAGTATGTAGAAACGTTTCTGCTTGACTGCTGCAATTATTTGAATCACATGATCAGAGAAAAATTTGTCCTGGGTTGCTTGCCTTCCTGATTCAGAGCTTTGAAATGGTTGCTCTTTCCATGAATGCTCTGTTTGTTATGAGTCTACATTACACATGTGAAAGTCCCTCCAAGTATCAGAATGAGTGTTGCCCAGGCATTACCATGCACAGGACCACACACATCTGTTCTGCTTCTCAGAATATTTACTTTCTTTGAGGGCTTCTTCAACTCCTTTCTTCAGTACTGGCATACAGCCTACTGCATGGACAGTGCCAATTTTTTAAAAAATTCATTAAATTCCTTTTTTTTTACTTCCCTGCAAGTTGGGAAGTCTTCAACCAGAGCTGAAGTAAATGCAACAGAAGTTGCCTACAAAAATAAAAGGGGAAATATAATATCTGAATTTGCAAAGACTTATACATGTGGTTATTTCAGTCCCACAGAGCTTGATCATGAGAGACTATTTCCTTTTGCTGGAGCTCCAGACTAATCTGTGATTTCACCGTGAATGTTATCAGGATATAAAGAAAGTGCAGAAAAGACAAAGCTACAATTTATTAGATACTTGGTAACTTTGAGAATCAGTATCCATCAATGCCTTTTAAAACCCTAAAGTTTGAGGAAGTTTGTATTTAATTTAATTTAGTACTTTACATTTAGGCTGCTTCTTTAATAAAATACTGATTTTGAATGTTTCAGTATAAATGTACTTGCCTGAGACTTTTTTCCTGCAAAGAAACCAGAAAGCCACTCAGTGAGAAGCAGAGGACTTTACATGTTTCATAAACATGACTTACCAGCTAACACTTTCTCTGTCAGTCCTCATAAGCACTGAAGTTATCAGTTGAGTTGTGAGCCCAGAAAACCTGATTACCTGATTTGCTTCTATGACCACTGATGGTATTAGTCATTAAAAAGCCGAGAATGTAGTACCACTGCAGTGCAACAAAGACTTGGAATTAGGGAGCTTGCTTAGCTTCTAAAGGGTTATTTTTCATATGGAAAAAAATGGTATTTTTGTGCATGTCTTCTAATATTTTTTTTTCTTTTCCCCAAGAGCTGGGTTAACTGTTGAAAGTATCTTCCAGAACTGGCTTGACACTTCAGGAATACCAAAGGTAAATATTAAATACCAGTTCACAGTTCCTTCTGAAGTCTTGCTCTTCTCTTTACATTTTGTTCTTTAAATCATTATCTGAACTTATAACAGGTGTGATTTTAAATAAACAGTTTTGATGATGACTGCTTTCCAAACCTTTATATGGGTTTAGCTTTTATCTACCATTGTCTCAAGAAACCTGCCAAAGGGCAAATCTTACAAAACTTATCTTATTAGTGAATATTGTAGTCACATGGAAGTATGCTTTACAGAATAGTGATGGAATCTACTAAATGTAAGGAACATTGTTGACAGTTGTCAGAATATGAATTCCTTGAAAGCATTACTGACTGTAATAACTAAACATTAAATTATTTGTACTTGATATTTTGTGAATATTGTGACTTGCTGAGGGATCTGCTGCAAGGGTGACATCTGCTATTGGTGTTTCAGCATTGAGACTTAGCATTGTTTTCTGCTTTTAATACTAAAAGCTTTTAATATTCGTATTTTAAATTCTGTGAACTGAAAATGCCTAGTTGTGTCTGTGCTATGTGAAGGCTCTGAGTATTCATTTTGGATCAAAACTGGGATGAGATGACAAAAAGTATCCCTGTGTAAATTTTCCTAAAAACAAAGTCAGTTTTTAGCATGCGGTCAGGACTCAGTTTCTAACTGATTTCCCCATTTGGGCATCCCTTAGGTTGCTTCTGATTTATCTTACCCAGTTCTTGACTTTGTTTCCACTTTGTATCAGCTCTTTTTAAGAAAACCCAACTCTTAGGGGTGAGAATGTTAAGTCCTGTTCTGTTTGTGCACAAGTGCTGATACTGTGGCAGCCTGGCTGAGCGAGCACCTTTGCAGGTGGAATTGCAGAAACAGCTGGAGAGCTCGTTTACAGTGAGCAGTGTCACCATAGCTGAGCTGTGCCCAAGCACTGTGGCTGGGCTCTTCCCTGGGCAGCTTTGGAGGTGTCATATCCATGGTTCTCTGTATGCTGGAGAAGGCATCCAGAGAAGATTCACCCTGAGATCAAAATATTCTGAGACTAACATTTGAAGATGCTGTTAAATCAAGGTGGAGTTTGTTTTCCACTGTAAAATTACTGAAAACAAAATTAACTTTAATTAGAAGGGAGGAAAGGAAGGGACAGTAAGGATCATCATGAGTCTTGATGCTCAGTCATTTCTTAGAAAAGGACCTTGATTTTAGTGCTGTATTTTGGTCAAGGTTTTGTTTCTGGTAATAAAACTGCATAGGTTGTCCAACACCTGCTTCAAGTATGTGGGGGAAACTGATGTTGCACAGCTTTAGTTGTAAGAGTCTGGACTGGCTGCTGAAATGTAAGAGTTTTCTGGCATTTTATTTACACATATCTTTTTGAAGATGTGCTTTATTAGTGTCTGCCAATCAACTCTAAAATCACAAATAAGGAAGATAGGAGCATTCTGAAGAATTGAAAATGGTTTTGATTAATGTGAAAACTGAACTCTGTTTTCCTGGGTACCATAAGTTGCTCAGAGTGAATAGTGAGTAGTTTCATTATACCCTGCAAGTATCTATTGCTTGTGTAAAAAAAGCATGTACCAAAAATATTTCCACACCCAGTAGGTCTGTAAGTTGTTGTAAATTTTCTTTAAAGACTACAGAGATTTCCTTGGTCGTTTGTCTGTTCTGTAAAAAAAATACCAACAGGAATTTTGCTGATTTAGTATTCTACTTCTTCTGAGCATCAGCATGCTTACCTCTTCTCTGTTGTTCTCTCTTCCCTCAATACTCTTTTTGATCACAGAATCGTAGAATGGTTTGAGTTGAAAGGGACCTTAAAGATCATGTAGTTCCAACCACCCCTTCCATGGGCAGGGACATCTCCCACTATCTCAGGTTGCTCCAAGCCCCGTCCAGCCTGGCCTTGGACACTTCCAGGAATGGGGCAGCCACAGCTTCTCTGGGAAAACTGTACCAGGGCCTCCCCACCCTCACAGCAAAGAAATTCCTCCTGACATCTAATCCAAAGCTATTTGAAACCATTCCCCCTTGTCTTGTCATTATATGCTCTTGTAAATAGTCTCTCTCCATCTTTCTTTTAGACTCCCTTCGGGCTGCAGTTGGGTCACCCCAAAGCCTTCTCTTGTATGGGCTGAAAAAACCCTGTTCCCTCAGCCTTTCCTCACAGGAGAGGTGCTCCATCCCTCTGGTCAGCTTTGTGGCCCTCCTCTGGACTCACCTCAACAGCTCCATGTCCTTCCTGTGCTGGGGATCCCAGAGCTGGATGCAGCACTGCCAGTGGGGTCTCACCAGATACAGAACATGTGCAGGCATTGGCAGTGAGAATGACCTCTGAAGTGTGTAAATCGCATTCAAGCACGTGATTTGGGGAAAAAATGGGAAGAGTCTATGAAGAGGGATAGTTTTCTTTGGTGTTTAATGAAGTTTAACAAACAGTGAGTCTCTGAGATTAATTCCAAAATTAGTGTTAAGTATTAACAAGAACAGCAAGCTGCTGATTTAATACTTACTTGATACTTACCCCTTGATTTTTTTTTATTCTGAACATGGAGATTTTTGTGTGTGTTTTTAATACCAGTGCAGACAATATGACTGATTCAACTGATGGTTGAATTCTAGTTGAGAAATAATCTGAAGAAAACATAACAACTGCCTTAACATATATACTTATTCTTGTAAATGGAAACCATACTTTGAAGAATAGGCACTTCCCATCAAGAAAATTGGTATTTCTTTTCTATTAGCAAGTTTGCAGATTGGAAGATTAAAAGATCTTTCTTAAGTCCTTAAAAATGTAAATGAGCACAGGTCAACAATATCAATTGCTTAATGTCTTCTGTAATGATAGCAAGCAGAATAAGAAGGAAGGTTTTGAATACGAATTATTAGTGCTGTGTTTTTTCTGTTTTATCACTCGTACTGACAACATTGCATCCCATTTTCTTAGAATAAAGGATTTGAGAAAATATAAAAATGTAATCAATGTGTACAGTACTGTAGATGCATAAATGTTAGATGAATCATGAAGGTAAACAAGACAGACAAACTTGGTCTGAGTTGCTCAGAGTCTTGGTTGACTCTGAAAATTGTTTCAGATAAAGACTACCCATCTGAAAGTTTTCTAGATAGACCATAGGATACAGAGAATTTTGTTTGTAACACACTGTCAAAAAAGTTGTAAGGTCTGTTATTATTTAAATAGATCTGTATTGATCTAAAGAAGGTTATTGGCATAAAATGGCCTTGTAATGTATTTAGCCATTCCTGTAAATTGCAGTTAAGATACTGCGAAACGAGACACAACAGTGGTGTATTTTTTTTGTAGAATAGTTCAAAAGTTCATCAAAATTGCTTATATAAAAAGATATGTTATTAACTTTTAGTAAGAACACAAATTTGTTACAGAACTCTTGAAGTTCAGGCATGGTTTAGAGTATTGTTATCATTTTGGAGGGTTTGATGTAAGTTTCTTCTGCGTTGCGTGTGATTGCTGATTAAGGAGAAAACCACGGACATTTGAGATCCCAGTAGTGTTGTTACAAAATACTGTGTGATTACATTCTAAAACTGGGTAATGTGTCCTCAGGTTAGATGCTCAGGGGGCACTGAGTAACTCGGTGTCTAGGTTGGACGTAACTTTTAAAAGTTAGATTTGAAAGTATTGGCCGTAACATTTTAGTGCCTTTATAGTTCTGAATTCTAAAAGTGAATCTTAAAACAGAGTTTTAGGAGTCATAATTTATTATTTTCAATTAATTAAATGAATAATTAAGAAAAAAATGCTTTTGAGATTCTCAGCTGGGACCACGAGTCTACATTAAGGATGAGGAGGATACTTCACTGGATGTAGTTTTATGACCTGCTAAAACATTGGATTGTCTCTTCAGTTAAAAGCCTGATATTCACAAAAGTGATTCTGTTTTAGTTCAGACTGCCTTTCAGTATCATGTGTGTTCAGCTCAGAGGTGAAGTACTTGTAGCAGTACTTGTAGAGTAAAACTGCACGACTTGTTTGAGAAGTTGAAGTGAGTTGGAAACAAATGTTCGAGTTCTGAAATAAGCGTGGGCTGGATTCCGTGTGTTGTTCATTAGGATCTCTTTTAAGTTTAATAAATCTCAAGCAGTCATTTTCGTTCCCTTTCCCTATTAATTGCATTGCTGAACACAAAAGCTGTGTTATGTGCAGAATGGCTGAGCTTCTCTGTACTAGAAAGGAGTAATGTTTGGTATCTAAGAACAATAACAGTTTCCTGCCTGGCTGATCAATGCTGGATCAAGTTCGCATTCCCAAGCTCCCACTCTCCCACCTACATGTGCAGGGGGTGAAAACACAGCAAAGGGAGGGAGGACAGGCCCTCTTTTTCACAGAAATGTTGAACTTAGACTTGCTTAATAAGGACACAGCTGGGCTTGCATGGCAATAAACACTGATTTTAATTCATTGCTTGTGAAAACATCCGAAGAAAAGCACAGAAGTTAGCAACTAATTAATTTTTAGCCTGCTCATTGTTTTCTTTACTCAATGGAAACAAACCATTAAGGTTTAAAATATTTGTCATGCTACCTTTCAGGAAAACAGCTTTTCTATATTAATTAGGAAAGAGTAGTCTTTGATATGTTTCAAATCTCTCCAGTTTGAGGTTCCTTATAAGTAGTTTTATTTCACTGGAACCAGGTTAAGAAATAATGAAGAGTCAAATGCTACTCTAGGAAATAATATTTGAGATCTTTTTAGTGCAGGAGGATAAAGAGTTAGGCCTGAAGCTGAAGTAGAAATTTTATGTGACAGGAGAAGTTGACACCTAACATTCCCAGTGGTGTAAAGTCTTTAAAAGAACACTCTGATTTTACTTCCTTGAAAATTTTCCTGTTTCCTAGGCTTTTAGAAAGACATGTTTGTGACTGGAAGGAAGGAATATGTGGGGAAGGTGTACTTCACATGTGTAAGAACACATACTGCGTATCTGATGTCCATGTCCTCTGTAGTGCTAACCCAAAAAATGTGACCTGCTGATTCATGTAGTGGTTCCATCGGAAACTCAAAGTGATCCTGAAGGTTCAGATCCTGCTGCTGTGTTCACAGATGGCTGGAGTTTGGGATCGAAGTTCTTGCCTTTCAGCCCAACACTTTTTTTCACAAATTCTGCAAAAAGGCTGAGCTGCTGAGGTCCTAGAGAGCAGATGGTGACAAAATTGGTGTAACAGCCTTCATTCCATCTCCATCACTTCACTGGCTTCCACAGAAGTCAGTAGGAGCAATGTCAAGATCTGTCCCACTTAGTATTACCTTCTCATCTCCCTTTGTTTTACCAGAGCTTGAGATTCAGATTGAAGGCATAGATGATGATCACCCTCTCTTTAATCATGGGAAAAAAAGAAGTGATTCCTTTAAAACTTAATCAGTCTTCACAAGAAAGGGATGTTTTTCCAGGATGCTTTAACTATTCTGTCTTCTTCACAGCCCACAGGGACATTTAAAGGCCGAAATGATGATGTGTGGAGGAAGAAAGGTTTGAAAAGGCTATTGGCTGACAGAGCTAGTGTATGTCACGGTTCAGCTTCTAGTTATTGACCTTAGCATTTGGGCTAACAGTATTTCATGGCTGGAGGCCTAGTAGACTTTTGCCTTGAATGTGTTTCTTTACTAGAACTGTCAGAGGTATTTTTGATTGCTTCAAGGGATCAGTAAAACTCAGCTGTCAGTACCTCTGAAAGGTATATTTTATTTCTTCAACAAGAAATAAAATCTGCCTCATTTTCTGTGACCAGACTTGTGCTGAAAAACACTGCTCTTCACATCAGTGGTTCATGGCAGTCCAGTATGCTTGTTCAAACATATTTTTCTCTGTAATTAAGGAAAAAAAAACAAATAAAAGAAAATGCCAAACCAACCCCAAACCAACCAAACAGAAAACAAACCAATCAATCAATCAAACAAAACCCAAACAGAAGAGTTGTTCTGGTTGTCCTGGTTACACAAAAATTCTGTTACCTGCCTTTTCCTTTCTTTTTTCTCCAAATATGCCTTTTTGGTGTTTTGCCTTCTTTACAGGGAATCACTGTTAGTGAATAATGACTCAAACACTGGCCCATTGCAGTGACCACCCAGCTGCTGTAGGAGACTGGACTGTTGGTGCTCATGGCTGATCAGCAAATGTGCTTTGCTGACAATGTGCAGTCACCACCCAGGCCAGGGGCTGAAGATAAGAAAAGAGGCAAACCCTGGGAGGTGGGTTGGGGTTTCTTTTTCCTTACAGAGATGACTCAGCTATGGTAGCTCCCCTGATCATTCACACCTGAAGGTATTCACCTCGTGTTGATGGGCCATAATGGGCTATAATGGACTCAGCTGTGCTGACTTATGAGACAGCTGGAACATCTCTGCCTTCCCTACAGCGCTGAGTCTCCAGCCCTTCCTGCCCGCTCTCCTGGGCACCTGGCAGGTGAACCACATGCAAGGGTGGCCCATCTTGTCTCTGTGCTGTGGCCATGTGTTTTTTTCCAGGTGTGGGAGGCCAACCCACACCAATCTCTATTGGTTTAACCAGTTGTATCAGTATTGTTATTAGTATTCTCCTTGGTAAAGAATTATTTTTCATTTATATCTGGGTGTATTTGGTCTTTCTCTCTGTTTTGGAGAAACCAGGGGTGTTGAGTCTGAGGGAGAAGACTTCCCTCTGAGGTCTCCACCCCTCCCAAGTTGTCTCAAACTGAGACAACAATAACAACAAAACCCCAACACAACCACAACAGCAAAGGGCTTTTGAAGTCCTGTGTAGTTTGGCCAGCTAGAAGCTATCCAGTGCCTACCAAGATCTTGGGGTTGGATGGATCCAAAGGGAATTTTATGTAGGATTGTCTTATGTCAAAGAACCTTGAGCCCTAGTCTTTGTCCTCTGGGTTCAAAATGTCTGGATTAAAATTACTTTTACATTTACAGAGTGCAGGGCCAACCTGAAATCTGAGGTTTATTTCCATATGTGATTGTATTAAATAATGTTATATCTTGATACTTTTAGAGAAAGATGTTGTAACTTGTACTCTGGACTGTGCTGGAAGTTCAGAGCACATGGCAGTAGTTCTCAAGCAGAAAGGCCTAAAGATAAACCAGCAAACTACTTTTCCAATTGCTCCAGAGGCCACTGTATAGTAGTGAGAGGACCCAGTGAAATCAGGAGAGGAAGAAACCAAAGGGAACATTTTAGTTTACTCTAAAAATACTATCATATTATAGTTAACATTTTATCATAATATAATGTAATCCAATATGATACATAAATCATATATCATTATATGCTACATAAGATTATTTAGTAATAAGCATATTATTTAGAGATCCTGTGGTCATGTTGTTAGAGATGCTTTCTTTATTAGATTATGAATCTGATCTTGCAAGTAATTTGTGGTTTTGGGGATTCAGTGATTCATCTTTACATAGGAACTTCCTTCACAAAGCAGGGTTGCTAAAGTGGATGTGAAGGATCCATTTGGATCACCAATTTGAAAAAACTCTTCTGCCATAGTATGTGAAAGTCATATTGCAGTGTACTGAAGTTATTGTTTCACCAGGGTTTTGTTTCTTGGAGGTAGACATATCTTAAGGAAGAGGAAGTTTGACTTGAACAGAATTTCTCTGTAGGGAGGTTATGTTGAAAAATATCAGACCAGCATGCTGATCTGAGAAGAATGTGATTACACTACCACAGTGACTCAGGAATTAGAACACTTAGAAAATGGATAATGTCAGAAAAACTTGATTTTCCATTGCAGTGAATAAATCTGTACACGTGAAAACTGCACAGAATCAGTTGGAGAACTCGCTGTTCTTACAGGAGAACATTCTGGGCTGGGTTTCTTTTTCAGTAGATTTTATTTGCTGCAGATTTACTGTTTCTTGCAATGTGGATGCACCAGCTGTCTCGACATTTTCAGATGTAGCCCACTGCCTCCTTAGTTTCTCTGCCAAATTCTGTTGTGTTTTAAAATCCTTACAATTGTTTCCCAATCAAATGCTTCGAGCCATACTTGGTTGTCTAGTGAGCTACTGGATAAAGTACTTTTCTGTATTTTCGTTTTGTGACCTTTTTTTACAAAATATTGGACGCCACGTTTTTCCTGCTGAAACAATTTTCAGGTCATACAGACTGTTCTGAGGGCACATTGTATTCTCAGTCTCCAAGTAAGCTACTTTCCTAACTTAAACTGGTGTTCTTTTTTTCCCCAATAAATCTTCTGTGTGGTAGGAAAACAGTTGTATATCCTACATTTTATCAAAGTTCCTTTAAATTATCCATTTCTGATATTGCAGAGGTGATGGCATCAACCTTAGAAAGCAAGCTGTATCATTCTAGTATGGTAGAATGAAACTAGGTCCATTTTTTGGTCCATTTTTTTTTTTTTCTGTTACATGGGAAGATGTAGCAAGGTACAGAATTGCAATTTGTAGACTGGTGAAGTTACCTACATCGTTTAGAAGAAAATCACTTTTCTGTGCTCTTGCTGGTGTCCATGTAGGTCTGAATATGTAAATGTCAGGGTGTATATGTGGTATAAATTGCATTAATTGAGAGGAAAATAATATCTCTAGAAATAAGAGGTTGGAAAATGACTGCATTGGTTATCAATTTCCTCTGCTTTGCAGGAGCTCTTCTGAAATCCATTTACAGTAAATATTTTTATTCCCACATTTTCATTTTTTTCTTTTTGCCTTCCAGTATCTGAGGACTGTTGGAAAGCCTAAAATGGTATTGATTCAATGTTCACCTTAGGTAAAACTACCTTCTTGGTTTATCAATACTGACTGTCATTGCATAAGAGTAGCACAGAGGAACTGAAGCTACAGACAACATATGCAAAGTGCATGACTATAACTTTTCATTTAGTTATGAAATATCTTCATTAGCCATCACAGCCAGAACAATTTAAAACCAATTTCTGTTTCAATGTAAAATGAAACAGTTGTCTGTTGCACAAATATCCTGTTGTTTTCTAGCCTGTGTACAAATCTTACACTTCCTTGTATGCTTGGGATCCGGTCTGACTTGAAGAAGAGCTGGTGTAAATCATTGCCTAAGTTATTTACCAGGATATTAGGTCTACCTTCACCCAATTGGCAGAAAGTGCTTCTTTCTCCCCCAGTTTTTCAAAATTCAGTTATATTTAATCCTGATGTTGCAAGACTGAAGGATCCTAGCATGCTTTGACATGTATAGATGCTTGTTCCCAATTTTAACTGTTATACAGGACAGCTCCATTAGTAGTCTCTGAAACAAAGTCTTCACAAGTAAAACAGGACAGAGGATGGACTAATCTCTTAATTCTGCTGTGAAGGGATTTAAGTATGAGAGTCAGTGTCATGTGGACAGCAAACAGGACTGTTGATAGAGGGTAATGCAGTCATTCTCACTTCACATTGGTTGTGCTATCACACTTTTATCTGGTGTAAGTAAGCTTTGGAAGTACAGAGGAATACTGTAGGAGACAAAATTTTCTTAAAAAATATTTCCCCCCTACCTCCCTTTCCCTCCTTCCCTCCTTTTTCCCAGCTCCCTTCTTCTCTTCCTCTTCCCCTGCTCTCTCTTCTAATCCCAGCAAAATTTCCTAGTCTGGTTATGAGCTAAATCTTATTGAAGCATCAATGGAGTGAACAGTTGACTGCACAGCCAGGGTGGTGTGACAGCCACTTGTCAGACCCACCCTGTTTCTGTCGCTGTGTTCTTTCCTCGGCAGGCTCTGTATTGGCCTGTTGGCTCTTACCCTGTGCTGCAGTGCTGTCACCTTAGTAGGTGAGTGTTCCAGGTAGGATGTCCACAGCAGCCAAGACCAGGGAGCCCCAGCTGTTGGCTCCACAGGGTATTTTACCATTATAAAAAGTCACTACTTTCCTTCACTACTTCACTAGTTTCCTTCACTACTCTGCAGCTATTAGCAAGAAAACAGGAGCTGCCTCCGGGTTTAACATGTAGTATGTTTGTGTGTTCATGGATTTTCATCCCAAATCAGCCTCAGGGTCTGCAGGTCTGAAAATCAATGTCTCTGGTAACTTTTTTTCCCTAGTTTTCTCCAAACATATGACAGGAAAGGAAGTGTAATTCTTTAAAGGATTTTAAGTATAAATATGTTTCATTGTTTCTATGGTCCAGTGTTTCCCATAACTACTTCTGTGGGAATACATAATCTAATCTGTTAATTGATCCAAGGAAATACTGTTTAGGTAGTTGCATTCATTTGGGTTTTCAGTTAACATAAATCTTTATTCATAATTGTGTACATTCATTTTGAACTATGTTCTTCTTTCTTCATTCAAATGCACTCAGTTCAAGAGTCAAGGTTTTGGAGCTTTCACAATTACCATAGTAAAAAATCTGTTGTGGCTTCACAAAATAAAAATATGTGACTCAGTTTCAAGTAGACCTTGTGAGTCTGAAATAAAAAACTATATTAAGATTTTCTACTGTGATATCTCTGTTAAAAAGTTCTTCTTTGTTTAATGGTTCCTAGTGAAGTTGCTTCTATTTAAAGCATTGAGTTTGATCTTGGCTTTGATCTAAAGCTTTTGATCTTGAAAGAAGGATGTTGTGGCAGTAAAACAAAAAGCGTAGGAGAGATTTTTCTTTTTTTTTTTTCCAAGTGGTAAAGGATACTTTCAAGACTTAGTATGCACTTATTTAACTTACCTTTACTTAAATCTGTTTGCAAAGTCCATCTAATTCTATATATTTGAGGGTTTGCTCAAATGCATGCTTTAATGAACCCTATTCTTCTACAAGGGCACAGATTTTTCTTTTGAAGCTTTCAGGGAATTGCCATATATAGTATAAGAGTATTTTAAAAAAATAAAATACTGAAAATACCTTCCTAGCATAATTTTAACTGTACCAAGTGTGATACAGTCTATCCTTTATTGCCTCTTGTTCTTTACATATAAACACAAAGTACTTGATAAAATCCTAATTTAAGAATTTATAGTATTCAGATTTTGCGTGGCTGACATGGCTTGGATCTCTCCCATCACGGTGGAGTTAAAATATCCTCTTCAGAGGGTGCAGATACACCTGTTGAAGTCCCATGCCTAAATTTAATCACATCCTCACAGCATCTTGTCGAGTAAATAAAGCATTTAGCAGAGGCCCAGGGAATGGGCTTGGTGTGCTCCAACATGATCAAAAAGCTGCTTTGCATCTTGCTTTTAAGATGCTTTTCAGACCCTCCAAGGTAGTTCAATAGCTGGATTCGAGGTGCAGGCAAGTACCGAGGCCTATCTTGGGTCAGTTCATGGCGATGATACTTCGTCCTTTGTCTCTTAACTATCCCTTTAGGCCATTCCTCTCTCCGTAAAGACCTGTGACAGCGGGTGTCTATAGGAAGGTTATTTAATAGGAAAGCGGCTTTCACAGTGAGGGTCTTGAAGAGAGGGTATCTCTAATGATTAGGCTGCAAACCCGTGACAAACCCCTGCCCAGGCTGGGAAGGGCCGTCCCGGCGGACGGAGAGAGCGCGGGGCGGCGGCGGCACCGCCCGGGCCGGGGAGAGCTGCGGGGATGTCGGGGATCCGGGCCGGGCTCCGAACCGTGAGGGAGCCGGGCCGGGCTCCGAACCGTGAGGGAGCCGGGCCGGGCTCCGAACCGTGAGGGAGCCGGGCCGGGCTCCGAGCCGTGAG
>JAWWLV010000100.1:34625874-34638745 GCA_035041135.1 Platyrinchus mystaceus | reverse complement strand
TGAACAGGCTCCCCAGGGCAGTGGGCACAGCCCCAAGGCTGCCAGAGCTCCAGGAGGGTTTGGACAATGCTCTCAGGTTCCTGTGGTGTGATTCTTGGGGCTGTTCTCTGCAGTGCCAGGAGCTGGACTTTGATAGTGCTTGTAGGTCTCTTCCAGCTCAGCATATTCTGTGATTCTGCAGAAGGAAAGTTAAAGCTCAAGATTTTCTGTTTGTGTTCCACCTCCCCGGCAAGTGCCTGTGTTTCTGCTGGGAAGGCTTCTGTTCTGCAGGAGGATTACAAACTGCTCCACTGTTGGCCTGTAAAGCACTCCAAAACGGGACACAGAAGTAAAGTCACTTTAAACTACAAGTAAGGATAATTCGTCTGCTTGTGTTGCATTTGCTTTAAATGTTAGGACATGGGGGATGGGAATTAAAAGATACATGGAGGGAATGCGAAGTTAAAGATGTTCTTCATAGTCTGGAAACTAACTTATAGTGCAAGTGCCTTTTTTTTCCCCAAGCTTATTGAATTTATTGCCATCTTGGCTTAGTTAAGAGCAGAGTGGATGGGTATTTTGCAATGTGGACTCTTTCCAAATCACTGGCAAAGATTTACAGTAAATCCAGCTGAGTTTCCCTGAGGGTTTGAGCTGAAATTCTGACTTTTATATTAAATTAGTCATGGTTACGAGACAAGAATTATTTGAAGTTTTTATGAAATGTGGGACTGACAGAACAGGCAGCAGGGATGCAAATTGTTTTCATATATGTTCTCTTTGTTGATCAAAAATGTGTTCAGGATATAAAAGGTTCTTACTTATGTGACTTGAAGGGACATAGATAAAAAGATAGCCTTTATATCTTAAAAGAAAACCCCCCCACAAATTCTTTGTGCAAGTTTCCCTTTTCTGAGGATTTCCTCCCCAAAAAGGGCTTCCCCTTTTTTGTAAACACCCAAAGCTTCATAGAATTATTCCATATATTTCAACCAGACAATGTTTTGGGGTTTGGTTTTGTATTTTTTTCTGTTCATTTGCATTTTTACAATACTCTTAAATACTTTAGCAAATGTCTTCTGTGATGTGGCAATGGCCAAAAGTACTTAAAATGACTCATCACCACACCACTTTTTTTTTTTTCCCCAACGCAAAATCGTTCTCTGCCTTGGAAATAACTATGTATTTGACAAGTTTAGATTGATATGTGATTAGAGAAAAGAGTCTTAACATTTCTGGCACTTACCCGTCTACCCTTGAGTCTTCTCTGTGATTCCTACTGGATTAATCACTTGCTGCTGTCAGGGTTGGCAGCACTGGGTGCTCAGGGGAAATGAAAGGTAGAGGGACAAACTCATTGAAGGCAGTCTCTACACATGGCAGTCCTTTTATTTTCATTTCCTGTCTTGCACCGTATCCCATCTGCATTTCCACACTGGTTCCTTACCTTGTCCTCATTACTTTTTAGGGAGGAGTTGAGTTTCAGCAGCCTTGTATATCCTTCCTTTGCAGAAAAGGCTATGGTGAGGGTGAAAATCCATTTCTAACCACTGAATGTTTATAGATACACTGCTGTACCCAGTACCAGTCCTTTACCTGATATAAACGTGAAGTAAGCTCGGGTGTTTCAGTGTTTTGTGGGAAAAAAAAAGGGAGATGATAAAAGATTAATGTCTGTGTAATTTTTAATTGAATCAACTGAAAGCAAATACATCTTTTTGTATGGAGCAACTGCACACTACTACAGATACAGTCCTTGTCCTTTCTTCTTGTACCATTATGCATCTGTTCTTGTGGAAGATAATGTATTTGCATAATACAAACTGCAGAGAACTGATTCTTCATGAATATGCCTGTTTTAATTTTATGAAGGATTGTAGGTGTTTTTAGATGCACAGAAAATGCTGAAACATAAAAACTGAAATTGTGTTAAGAATGTGATGGATTCAATATGAGTAAAACCTCGTGTAGGTATCTTCACTTAGCTGTAATAAAAACAGGATCATAATTTGGAATTAGGGATTACGTGTGGCCAAGAAATCAGTGCATTAGTCTCTCCTGGTCATTTTGGACTAAAGGAAGGTGCATTCATCCTCTGAGGACTAGTGCTTTTGAAGTAGGCTTTTCTGTTACAAAGTAGGCTGTTCCAGAATAGGGTTTTTTGTGGGCTTTTGTTTGTTTGTTTGTTGTCCGAATGACAATAGAACAACTCTTAAATGTTTACTCAGATTAAAATGCTTTTACAGTGTGCTGACAGTTTTGGTAATTAGTTTTTGGACTGAGTTTCTGGGGTGTCTGTACAGAGCCTTTTGTTTCTTAAGTATGGCGAACATTTGCAATAGCTAAAAATTAACTCTAAAGTTTACTGAGTGTTCTGTTTGAGGTAAGCCATTCCTTATTCATTCTCCTGAAACAGCTAATAAGAGAATTGTATTGCTTAAAGTCTTTTTTTGATTGTTTCAGTAAAAGTCAAGGATTGGATAGACTTGAGGATACCTATCAGCATCTGAGGCTCTGAGTTGAGGCTCCAAGTTCTGTCAACCTTGTATCTTTTGCAGACTTTAAAGGTATTCCCCCTCAAAGAAAAAAGATCAAGTTTTCCACCGTTTACTCTGGCATTTTTGTTCTAGTGTTGTTGTTGGGGGGGAGGGTGGATTTTTGTTTGGTTGGTGTTTGTGTTTTTTTGTTTCTTTAATGTGTAGCATTCAATCTGGAAGTTTGCAATCACCACAGGGACAGAGGAAATGTTTGAATTGAGCAAGATAGAAAGACTGAGTACATTTTGTGTAAACCAGTCAATGTGAATGCTCAGTCAAAAAGCTCTCTTAAAACTGAAACCCTTGATAAGTCAGTTGACATGATGCTTGGTAAGCTGGGGGAGGGCAAGAGGCCGCTGATGGCCTTTCAGTGAGAGCTGCTGAGCCTGAAGTGTGGGTAAGAGAGAGCATCCACTAACATAGTGAATGAATATTTAGTCACACTGTAAGAGATGCCTGTTTATTACCTCAAAGAGAAGGAAGAAATGGTTTAAGGGAAGTCATTATGGGATGTGAACCTGAGTTCAGGCGGGATCCACACTGTAAGTTTTCAGGGAAGGAAAATGTTCAGAAAGGCTTTGTCCCAGGTGGAATGCCAAACTGATATTGAAGATACACAGCAATTCCCAACTTCTACAGCCTCTTGGCATGGTCACTATTAGAAAATTTCTACCTAAAATGTTTTGAGTTTTGTATTCTTTCTATTGTCTTGGCTTCCATACAGAAGCCAAATGTTATAATCATTTTTTACTACACTGCTTTAAGATCAGTTAACAGGGGGAACCTTTTGAAGTTTTTACAAAACTCTCTATCTTTGCTTCTGAAAAATCTGAAAACCTCCTGAAGTGCAGGAGCAGGGAGTGTGGGGGGGAAAAGACAGCTTAAAGCTGACAGTAAGAATAGAATCTGTACACACACAGATCTCTCATGAAGTGTTTTTTGATTAACTAACTGCAGGATAAATTATAAGAAAAAGTGAACTGGTTAAACTGGGAGTTCCCATTATTAACATCATAAAAGTATTAAAAATAGAATTCACAGCAAACAGGATGTCTGGTCATAACAGTGCAGCTTCGATTGCCTGGTATTTATGCAGCTGACCTTCTGTGCTGACATCAGAGAGCAATGAGGAGCCTCATGACTGTGAATAAGAGTCCCATTTAGTCTGCTCACACCAATCTGGTGGGTCCTGGAAGGGGTAGGCTAGCATTTAAGGAGTAATGCACAGAGATTAATTAGTACCTCCAGGGAACAGCGTGTGCACTGTTCCCACTCTGAGAGCTATATCCCTTCTGTAAAGCTGTAGTTTTACCTGGAGTTTTACCTGGAGTTGTGGCCAGTGGAGCTTTGTAATTTCTTTTTACTAGTAATGTTATTCTTTTTTCTCTGATATTAAATTCGGAGATAGACTGTTGGGATTATGGAGACTTTATTCCAAGTTCCTGAACTGCTTGTACCAAATGAATTAACAAACCAATAGTTCTGGGAGATGGGCTGTGCTACCTTGACAGAAGGACACAGTGAGCACTCAATGCATCATAGAGTGCATTCCTCATTGACCATTTTCAGCAGAACTGTTAATCAAAGACCTTCTTCTGCACCACAGGTAAACAGACATGCCTGCAGCTTGAAGGCTGGACCAGACAGCACTGACATTTTAGCACAGAGATTAATTTGTGTTCACAATCCCTGCCTATTGTGTGATGGCACAGGGGAGGGTGGGGCTGGAGCACACCGGGCTGTCCTTACTCTGCAAATATGTTATTTGTGTTCATGTTGTGAAATGTGGTCGGCTCTGCCAACTGCACTTAGTTGAAATTAACCTTCTCTATTGTGTCCTTTTCTATTGCTCTCAAAATTCGCATGTTTCAATTGAAAAGCAGACTGCCTTAAGTTTTAGCAAAATACAACGTAAAAAGTATATAGGAGTTTATACAAATGTTTAAATTTGATGAAACTAGTGGTAGCATGGTTGCATACAAAGGAGGCTTAGGACTCAATATTAAAAGCCCTAAAAATAAGGCTGTTCTTCTGTAGTCTCTGAAAGAAACTGGCTGATTCAAGCTCAGTATACATACCTTTTCTTAATGTTCGGGTGACTTCTTCTGAATAATCCCTTTGGCATTACTTTAGGAACTCCTAAAACTGTATGCAGTATCTGTGAATGTGTATGCAGTTTCTATGAATATTATAGAAAATTGCTTACTAGATAAGTGTGATAAGGGCTCAGAAATTCCCCCAGTCCTGTGCTGTGGAGCAGTTGAATGTCAGTAGTAGACAAGACATGTCTTAGAGAATGACCATGGTTGCCACAAATGGGTCTTCTTGAGAGAGGAAAAAAAAAGGGGAGGTGTGGGAAGAAGCATTTCTGTGATTTCATATTGATCTGGGTCTCAATTTTGTGATGAATCACTGAGTTTAATAAATCTGTACATATAGATCTTCATTTTGGCTCACTGCCAAGTTCTTAGGTTTTTCCATTGTGCCCTATTTTCAGATTTTTCCTTGTTTTACTTTTTGAAGGGGGACATTTGCTTACATCATCAGAAATTCTACTGTGTGTCAGCATATGTATTAATGACATACTTGAAATAAAAGTGATTTGAAATAGGTATTCCTGGCTTATACCTCAATGTCTTTTTGCCAAGCCATTTGTTTACTGAACCTTTGGAAAGAGAGAGATAATTTTCAATTAACTGAAGGAATGTACAACCCTCAAATACCACACCCAGCCTGCTTTGGAGGACAACATATTTTTTTTTTGTGCTTACATGCCCTTGAATAGTTAAGGGGCACGTTTTGAGTTGGTATCAGTTTATATTGGAAAAATACAAGTCTGAAGCTATTGCTTGAGAAGACAAAATGTGTAGGTGAAAGCAAAATACTGAAAGAATATATGGCACAAGAAGTGTAGCTTTCTTAAAGAAATGTACATATATTAGTGAAATGGGATTGATAGAAAGGTCTTGTAAAGTTTTGATATCCTCTCAGACTGGGAACCTTTCTCTGAGATTTTACTTGTGTTCTTAAAGAAGGCACTCTGTGTGTGTGTGTGATTTGGCTTTCTCCCCTTCTCTTCCCGCTAAACTAAAAACAAGCGGTGTGTTTTAGGAAATGTGGTTGTACATTTTAAATTGCTTTCATTGTAACTTTTTTTTTCCAGTCTGAAAGAAGTGGTTTTGAAAAGACATGTGACAGTGCTGCTTTTTTGACTTTGTTGGGAAAGCGTGATTGATTTCTGTAAATCTTTGCCTGGTCCTCTTCAAGAATCATGTCTTTTTCTGGGCCATCTATGTCAGCAAAGTCAACTAGGCTTGAGTAAGGCCACGCACACATTTGGGTTTCTGACAGTAGAGGAAGTGGATTTAGGACAAGACAGTGAAAATCCACAAATACTGAGTTATCAATTGGCAATACACATTACTGATGGTGGATTTCCATAGGAAATTAGCATGCACTCCTCTACTGTGGGTTGATAGTAACTTGGTTATATTTTAACGGGCTGCTTGGCCCACTCCTTCGCTTAAATGTTGGTAGATACTTATTTTGTTTCTGAATTGCAACCTTTATGAAAAGAAGAAAAAGAGGATTAATAAAATCATAAACCCTAATCTCATTCAAGACTGAACAAATTCTGTTTTTTGAGTCAGAGACTCAATCTTCACTTTTCATCTTTGTGTGTACCAGAGGAGCACAAAGCAAAGGCTGTTGCATGGTTCTGTGAAGCAGACTGCTTAGAAGAGTAAAAGATTTTCTAGCCCAGACCTTATTTTGCCTATGACGTGCTGTTCATACCCTCTTCTGTAGAGATGTGCTGTATTCGTCCTTGAACGAGCTCTTCACTGGCGTGTGAGCCCATGTCCACAGTAGCCTGCGGGTTGTCAAGTGGGGTGAAAGACAGAAGAAGAGCTCAGGTTTGGCTTAAATTAGTGCATATTTTACAAAAGTGCTATGCACACTATTATTTTCCTGGGAATACAGCGATTGGATTGATGTTTGCAGGTGTGGTCCTTTAAATTATTTCTTGTTGTTTTAAGTTCAGTTTTGAGTTCCTAGCTTGAACTGTAGGCCCTGAGTAAAGGATAATGTCCATCAGCTGTGATGGAGAAGTGCTGTCTGTTTTGAATGAAGCATTTTTGTTTAGTCCAACGTCGCCTTTAGCTTCAGTGATTCCATGTTTTATAAGCTATGTAATCAAGCCAGAATACAGTACTCCATCTGACAAAAAGCCACATGGACTCTTGGAATAGATCTACACTAGTTCAAAGCAAATGTCACTGTGTATATTTTCTCTTATGAAACAGTGAACTGGAATTGCACTGTACTGATGTAAAACAACATCGAAATTGGTGCTGTGCATAAGCTTACAGAGAAGCTCAATATTTTTGTGATTGTTTTAGTTCACCTACGTCAATGTTGATACAGCAGTGGCCTGACAAATAATCGTCTGTTTTAAAAGGTCATGGAAGAGTAATTTAAATGTCCAAATACATTAACTATTGTTTTAATTTTTAGAGCAGTTCAGCTGCATAAACAGGAAAATGACTGAGCTTCTCCCGTAATTCAGTGCACGTTGGTGTTTGTGCCTGTCAAGGCACAGTGGGAAGGTGTAAGCAGTGTAAGTCGTTATGAGAGCCTGTACAGCACGTAGAGATAGAATGGGGCTGAATCTTCTTCCACAGCATAGAAATACCATTTCATTTAGCAATATTAGAAAGTTCAGTTTAGAGAGATTAGTGAAGGACAGAGGATGGTTTGTCCAGCCACAGTACAGTGGTATGGCTGGAGGAATAGGTGTGTTTTTGACTTGCACTGCATTTCATAGTTCTTCACACGTGTGTTTTAGCAAGTTTTCTCCTGTTGGCTGTTGTTGAGACAATGACTCAGAGTTCTTCTGCTGTCGTGTTTGTTTTGTCATGGCTGTTGTAATTTACAGTGAAGGAACTTCCCTGGGTGTCCTGGAGGTTCTCCTGCCCTTTGCCTTTTCCAAATGAAACAGTGCAGCTCTTTGTAAGCTCGGGAGGGGAAACCATGGGGCTTCTACATCCACAGCTGGCTGATGGTCCTCAGTGCAGTAAGAAGCTCTATGTAAGAGTCTCGTGAGGCTTCCCATCCCCTGAGTGGAGAATTGTGTGAATGGCCTCACAGATCCTCCCTGCAAATATCTCTGTTCACTGATGGTTTCCCACTGACTGTTAGCCAGGATATTTTACCCAACTCATAGAAAATGAAATCAGATCTCTAAAAGGACCTACTTCCTTTGAAACTGTAATACATACTGACAGTAGTATTTCTTTTTTTTATCCAAACTGGTACAACCTCATTTGTATGTTACCAGTGGGGTAGGTTTCAGGGATTTCATTAACAGTTTTTTTTGTTTGGTTGGTTGTTTGGTTTTTCTTTTACTTATTATTAGAAAAACTTGCATTAGTTCTGTAGTCTCCTTGTTATTCAGGGTGGCTCATTCCAAGTATCTTCTTTTGAGCTGCTGAATACTAACTGCCAGTTTATTTTCCACATTCTGTATTGCTCTCTTTTTCAGGGAGGATGACATTGCATGCACAATACAGGGATCAAGGCATGATCCTACAGCCCCTGGAGTTTCTGTCTGTGCTCAGGCTAGACTGAATTCTGCAGCCTTAAGATCCTTCAAGGCATAGAAATATAAATAGCTGGTAACTTGTGTCTCAGTTGACTTGAGAAGTTACCCTAGTGCCATGCAAGTTTTTCTCTCCTTTCTGCTAAAGTCCAGGCACTGCCCTACCTCACAGTTCTCTAGCACTGCTACCAGAGAAGAGGTTAGATCTGAAAATTGAGTCCTCCACCAATACATAGCTTTTAATGCCAACCACAAGCTCACTTATACCAAATGTTTTATCTAAATCACATGTCATTCTTTCTTACCCTTTGCCCTTTTCCTTAATTAAGATTTCCTACAATGATATATTTGCTTCAAGGACATTCCCATCTGATTTCAGAGGAGAGGAAGAAAGCTGATCAGCTCCCAGGAAATTCCTTTGGTAACTGCAGGGGCTGGGCTTGTGTTATTGTGGTATTAATAGTTGCTCTTCAGAGATATTATGGCTGCTGTCTTCATCTCCTAAAAGGATCAAGATTACTTTAATGTTGTCTCCTATCACATATGCTCACATAAAGTTAATTTCAGTGTATGTGTGTTTATCCCCATGTTTTCTCTAATGACCTGGCTTATTTTATTCACATGTGACAGAAAGGCAGATGTCAAAGACAACTAATGCAGTAAATGTTAGCCAGATAGAGGAAGGAGAGTCTGTAAATCATGCCATTGAAACAGAGGGAATCTCTCTCTCTGTAAAAAGATCCCAGAAGTAGCTGAATAAACCTCAGGTGAGTTTACAATCAACCACAGGAGGCACATCATGGGGAAACGTGGCCTTCATGGACTCCTGTGCTTCTGGAACAGCACATGGTTCTCCATTGTGATGAAGTGAAGCTCCTCCTTGTGAGACCTTATCATTCTCATACAGTGCTGTCAAAGGGACAGGGGGGATGTTGAGTGCAACCGGTGAGCAGGAAGCAGGATATGCAAGTCTGTTTCTCCTTTTGATGCTGATAAACAATGCATTTGAGCAAACTGATTCCCCTTAGGTTTTCTACAAATGACTCAGTGTAATAATTGTGTTCAGTACAGATGTCTGCAATAGTTATTTTAATGGATATGACAAAGAACACACAGTGTGCTCATTTCCACTGTATGATCTGTAGGCCTCTGCCCCTGAATGGGCTGGCTGGCCATACATTAACTGGCTTTATCTTCCAGGTTCAAAGACCTATCCATTCTTTCCTGTACTTTGTAGTCCTTTTTCAGGGATGATTCACATGAGCATAAAAAATGAAGAACTTTTTTCAGAGATGAGTATTGGAGATCGTTCAAAATTCTTGGTGGTGTTCCCGTGTTTTGTCCTGCACCAGTGCCTTACATGACATGCTGTTACTGCATGCAGAGCCTTATAAGGGAACATACAGTTTTATTTGTTGTGATGTTATCAGCTTGGTGCTTGTTCCACTCCAGATTGTTTATTAATAAGACTTCCTGATGTATTTTGCTTTTTCACTCCTTCAAATGGGGTAACATCATGTGATCAGGCAAAGCTGTGTGATAGGACAAATGCAAAAGCCTTAAATACATTCTGATGAGGTTTTTAGATTAAATTACAATGTAGGGCTAAATGTTGAAATATCTTGCCAGGTGACTGAAAGGAATACAGAATCTGCTAGTAATATATTTCCTGGTTTTTATTTATTAATAAAATTTTAAGGAATATCACATCGGGAGATGTGAGGGCTGTTCTTTCAGCATTGTGAAGAAGACTGGTTTTGTCTTCTGCTTTCCTGAAAGTTGAATTACAGTGAATGTGGAATCATTTAGACAAAATCAGTGTTGAACTCCACTCAGGTTGTCCAGTTGTTGTAGAACTCATGTTTGCTGTCTCCAAAGCTGGACTTTGACTCCTGAGTCAGTGTTGAAGGATGCCATTTGGCATCTCCCATGGGGTGCATGTGAATAATAGTAACTAGACAGAAGTATATTTTCACACTGTCTTACACACTAATTTAAAACACGCATGGAAACTCATCCCTGCTTGTTTAGGTATGTTATTTCTCTCATAGTCTAGCAGTTGACAGTAATCAATTAAATACAGTGTGTGTGGATCATCAATTAAGAAGAATTATACTTTGGTAATGAAAAATAACCATTTTTTCAGTTTGCCTAGAAGTAAACAAATAATTTTTAATTTATTCTTGATTCACCTAGTTTGCTGCTAAAAATGCTGTAACAAGTGTAGCTTATTTTACTTAATTTCCTCTTTGAAGGAAGCCTGATCAGAGAGCAATGTTACTACATTAATCTTATTTAGTACTACCAGTCAGCTCTTTCTCTGCCATGCACTTCTGCATTTGATGAAAAAGGAGAAGAGACTGAGCCAAGCTAATATTCTTAGTGACTTTGGGTAAAACAAATGGCATCCATCACAGCAGGAACCTGGAAGTCCTGTGTTGTCTGTGTGGGCAGAGCGAGTTGTGACGATTGTTTGACAGATTCTGTTTGGTGTTGTGCACAGCCTTAAAGGATAGAAAAGTCTTCATTCTCATGATTGGTAATTGAATTAACTGTGTTCCAGGATTTTTCTTGTGTTGATTCACGTCCTTCTCTGGCATCAGATGTATGAGGAAGAAAATACCATTTCTAAGTATTTTGCTGTGAGATACATATATGCATATGGATGGTTTGTGGCTAATTCATCATAACTGAAAGTTTTTACTTTGTTTTCCAGAGGCTATCATGGCTGTTGCAGCTGCCAGCAAGAGTAGATCAGTGACTATTTAACTTTCAGAATTGTCAGAGCTTACAGGCCATCCCTCCATGAGTATGAATTTTCCTTCCAGGTTTCCTTACAGAACTTGGAGATAAAAGTTGTTTGATTACTTTCCCTCAGCCCTCACTGTGGTTTTCCGTGGTATGAACCTTAAGCTTGTTTGTTAATAGCAGAGAATGGAAAAGAAAAAGAAAGGAAGGAACAGCAGAAGGAAAGTGTTACGCTTCTTCTTATCCAATCCTTTCATTCTTTGAGGATTTGATAGACACAGGGAACTTAACAAAGATGTGGGGTTTGCAGTCACAATCTGGCCCTCTGTTTCTGATGGCCTTTTTCTTTTGTTCTCTTGCTTAATTTTTTGTCTCTCTGTCTCTCTGTCCTAATATTCTTCTTCTTCGTAGTGTTCACGTAAGATGCAAAGAATGGCTGATTTAAATCAATCCTTGCTTTCATCACTGAAGCATCCTGTAGTGATGTCAGCTGGCAGGTTCTGAGTGCAGTGTATTTTGTTGCTTTGCAGGCCAAGAGGTTATGCAGTGATGGTGATTTTTCTTGTTTCATTTTACACCCAATGTACACCATTAACTGTCTTCCAGCTGATGAAGGCCAGTCCTTCAGAGACCAAGCTCAGCTTTCTAAAGTCAGTGGGGGAAAAAAAAGAAGTTATAGATGACTGCCTTTTTTGCCAGTGAGGGAATACAGTGCCTGTGCAGTAGCAGAGGAAGAACCTTGATAATGCCTGCTGCTGTTGTACAGAGTAGCTGCATCTGCCTATGTAGAGAGCCATTGCTCGTGCTGGTACGAGGCACCACGTGCTGGAAGATTTCCAGCACGGACCATGTAGTTTGGCAACATTTTCTGTGTCACAAAGAGTGATGTGTAATAGTCTTTAGAAGTAAAGTACATAGAAGAAAACCTGTCTTTTACCTAAATTTTGAAATAATGACATATATTTACTCAATTCCTGCTGAATCTGTTTAAGCAATTGCCCAAAGAATAGTTCAGTGTCTGGTGTGGATTGTGAGACAAGCCAGAACCATGGGGAGAACCACTGGGTAAATGCAAAGTATAACAAACAACTTTTTATTTGGTTTATGTGAAATGCTATGATTGCATATTAGTTTATGATTTTAAAGTGAGAGAGTGCCAATGTATTTGCTGTTGAGAAGTATGTGCCCTTCCTCACTCTGCTTTGCACAGCAGTGCTTAAAATATGTATTGATTAGATCTGAAGAATTTACACATCTGATAGGAAAGAATCCATGTTATATGAATTGCCTTTAAATGTCACAGTGAAATTGTTTCACTGAAAATATAAGCTTTGGGGTAGGAGATGTTGATGCAAACCTTTCTTAATTTCTGAAAAGTTTCAGCAGGAGAAAAAGTTTTCACAATGCTCCCTTGTGCAGTGCACCCAGTTCACTATTGAGCAGGTTGGCTCTGGATTGATGGATCTGCAGCCAACATTGTGAGCGAACACCAGGTAATGTTGCCCAGCCTGAGAGCAGTAGCAGTGGTGTCAGTGCTTCCCTTTTTCTTTCCAGTAATCCACAGTCTTTTATACACTGAGAATCTGTTCTTAATTCTTACATTGGTAGGAGATGAAGGCAAAGTAGAGCTGAGCCTATAGAATAGCTCAATACAGCATAAAATGTTCTGTTGTGAAACAGTGGTTTCCTGAGAAGGAAGAACAGGCAGAAAATGTTTATTTATAGACATGGCTTTAAAAAGTGTTTGCTGTATCCATTTTCCCAGTAACAGGGATTTCAACACTGGAAGGGATTTGGGGTTTAGGTGGAAATAAAGTACAGCCCTGAACTGTATAGCACAAAAAATGAATAGTTTCCAGAAGGCAGGCAAGTATTCAGATAGATGTTCACATCATCTCTTAAGATCAGGAGTGTAGTATCGTGGGATAAAACATTGTGCTTAGAAGTTGCCTGGTCTTGTCATTTTTCCTTTTTCTCTCCTGCAGAGAACAGTCATTGTTAATTTTAG
>JAWWLV010000100.1:34559677-34625774 GCA_035041135.1 Platyrinchus mystaceus | reverse complement strand
GCTCCTTTCACGATTCTTTGGATTCCCTGGCAGCTTTTTTGGCTAACTTTTTATTTACTTTGTATAAATGTTCTGAATATATCTAAAGAGCCTGTTTGTGCTGTGGTCTGAATGTTACCTGATGCATTTAGACACCAATAGCTCTTTATTTTACCCTGAAGCACGGTTTCGGTCGTCTACCAAAACTTCATAGTCGAGTTGCAAGATCTCAGGGACTTTGATGTTCATCAGGAAAAGCTTAACTTCAGACCTCTGTTCTACTGCAGTTGACAGCCAGCCATCTCTGGTAGAATTTGGCATGTGCACAGCAGGATGGCATCACTGTGGCACGAGTGGAACGTGTGTCAACTTATGTCCACCCTTTAAGTTGGGACATAAACAACACTGTGCCTAATTCATACTGTGGGAGGCATTTAGAGACCCAGTATGGTGCTACTCTGCTCCATGGTCAGGATATGTTTTGAACAGTAAAGCTCAGATCACAAACCTGTAAGGAAAATGCCGTAACTTTTGCTAAACATGTTGGTTTAGGACTTGTGATTTTGGACAGAACTGATTGGGCTGGGTGGGTGGGTGGGGGAATGACAATATGTGGAAAAACGAATGAAAATATTATACCTCAATTCTGGTGGCCTCAGACAGGATGAGGCAACACTTTCTGGAGGTCTCAGTGACTGCCTGAAGTGCAGTCGTGGTGTCCAGGGGTTGCACCTGAGTGCCCTGTCTGAGGATGTTCTCCTGAGAGGTGCACAGTGCAGCCTCAGCATCTCCCAGGCAGGATTTGGTACAATCTCTTTCCCCCATGCTTACGTGAGGGTTAATGGCAGCATTGTATTCATCACCACTGTCCATAAATGTTTTCTTAGTTGGTTTCAAGGGACACCAAAAGGGAACATTACATTTGCTTGCAACTCAAATTTTGGGAGAAGAGCTTTGTCCTCTTAACTAAAAATGTAACAAGACAACAGTATTTTCTTGCTTCCATCTCTTTTTTTTTTTTTTTTAAACCCAACAGTTAACTACCTGTAATAGTGCACTTTCACATTGATGTCAGAGCACTGTGGTCATTGCAGCACGTGGGAACTGTGCTGAAGCAGTGACTCCAGTCCTGATTAAAGAATGTTCAACTGCGTACTTTAATTTACTCATTTTAGGTGTACTTTCTGCCATGGCAAAACCTACCACATCCTCTGTGACACGGGGAGTCAGTGAGTAGTGATGCCATCCACAAATGGACCTTAGTTGTACGACTTGGGAGCTTTTTTCATGAGATAATGTTGTATGAAGGCGAAAGGAAAAAAATTGTAGTTTTATTACCAATCATTTTGCAAGCACAGCCCTAGAATTTTTAAAACATGCCTAAGGTTTTTTATGTTTTAGTTGTTCATGTGAGAATAGATACTGCATTTTCATGGCTTGTGTTCCTTTGCCCCACAGGCTGAACAGCACAATAGTACCAGCTCTGTTCTATGGCTCTTTCATTCCCCATGTGTGAAATGTTATGGTTTGGCTAGTGTGTATTATTTCAAACCTCTTTTTGCATAGGGAATGTCTGTAGAAGAGCATGTGAAAAATGTGGTTTGAATACAGATGTATTCAGAATTTAAGCACTGGAAAACACTCCTGTCCAGAGCTTGGCTGTTAAGCAGCGTTTCATGGTTCCAGCTCTGTTTTGGTGTTAAGGCATGAAGACTGACGCCTGAATTATTTCTTTGTTCCTCTCTGTTACTTACACAAAATGCAGCTTTATGTTGATGACCCTATTATCAGCAATGACTTTGGGAAACAGCTTCCATTTTATTTCATAGTTTAGAGTTCTTGCTGCAGACGTGGGAGCCCCCTCAGTTTGGTCTCTTTCCCCTCTGTCACCAGAAAAAACCCAAACCAAAAAAACTCTTATGTATCTTTTGGTGTTTTTTTAGCTGACAGAAACCACATCAGGGTTTTCTTAATCTCTTGTACTCTTTCTTTATAATGCGGGGTGGGGGGTTTGTGCTGAAGCTGATCATGCTAGAACCTGAGGACAGAAGCCTAAATTGTTCTCTGCCATCTTCAGTTGACACTGTGAAGTGTTTGATTGTGACTATCCCAGTGGCAGTTAAATAAAATTTCTGTAACATTATTTTCTGCTTGAAAACAGGAGTTTGGTTTTGATTCTGAAGGTGCCAGGTTCTGCATCTGGAATTCTACCTCATGAAAAGAGAGGTGTCCCAAGGGAACTGGCAGTGGAGCCTCGTGTATGTGCTTAGTAGATTCCAGGTTGGCACTGGTAATGACCATCTCTTTGTTCTTGAATGTGCTTTGTTAAATGAGTTTATGGACACTTGGTTGCATTATGCATCAAAACTTGCTGGTTTTTAAATGAAATGTAGTTCTCAGATTATGCACTGTTGTTGACCAAAACACACTTGGTTTGGCTGCTGTGCATTGTTTCAAGTTAATGAGAGGAGAGTATGGTTTGCTTTGTGCATGGATCTTCTTACTGTATTTCCAAACCTGAAATTGGTATAAACTTGAACTTGCTGATTTTGGTACTGTAAGTGTGCTGCCTTATCTGAATCAGCATGTCTAAGCAGTGTTTTGCTGTCAAGTTGTCAAGAGGGCCCTTCAGCTTTCCTGGATACTTGAGTATGATAACTTTGAACATTGTCATTTTGTTTTGTTTTAGAAAAAAAGAGCAGAGGACTGTGCTTATTAGCTTTCAGAAATGCTAGTTTACTACTTTGGGAAGATGTGAACACTTCTAAATAATTTAAAGTTTCTCTGTGTTTTTCCTAAACTCTTAATCCTTTACATGCATAGTAAATCATACATCAAAACTAAGTTCCTGTTGTGTTTTGGTTGCATTAGCAGAAACTCATTTTCACATGGAACGAGATGTTACAGGGGACACAAACTCCACCATGTACTGTGACCATTTTGGGAAGGGAAGGAAACAGCATTTATAGCAGATGCTGCTGTGGAGTTGGTCTTTGTGCCACCCAGAACTTAAAGAGCTTCATTATCCACTGGTTGTATGGTTGTCACCAAGAAATGGCAAAGTAATTGGAAGGTGTAGCTGTGCATTTCTGTTGGCCTCGTGGCATGGAAAATTACCCCAATAGGAGATGTCTGCAGCCTCAAGTGAATATTATTGTTCTTTTAGATATATTTAGACTGATCAGTAAGAAAATATAACTAACCTCTTCATTATTTTGTGCCAAAGTGCCAGTTGCAATGGGCCAGACCTCTGCTTTTTTACTGCTGATTGAAATAGTAGTTGCCATTAGCAACTGAATAGCAAAACCAGATTTAGAAAGAATTATAAGGTTTCCATAGCTTCAAAGTTTTATTGGCAGCCTTACTAGCTCACAGTATTTCTTTTCCTCTCTGCCCACCACGTAATCATGAAGCTAAATCTATTTCTGGCTGCTTTCAAGAGGTATTAAACATTATGGTTCTAGTTTGCAGCCAGAGTTTATTTAAGGAAAAGTAAAGGAGGGGCAAATTTGCCTTCTGGGGACCTGTGTAAAATCTCTTTCTTTCTCCTCTCTTCTTTCAAGTTTCTCCTTAAGTCTTTTGAGTGCCCTGACAAGGTCAAAAGGCAATAAATTAAGTCATGAAAAGACATTCCTTACTATTTAAAAGTATCTTCTTTAGCTGCTGATTTGCTTACATTTTAAAAATTATTATTTTTTAAGTCCTGTGATGTTGCCATCAAATAAAAAATAAAGTTTGCAGCCTCTTGAAACTCTGAGGTGTGGTCATTCCTGAAATAATGTTTCTCAATCATTGTGAGACTTGGGCTGAGGAGTAGATTTCTATTTCAGAGGTTGAAACAAATATAATTGGTTTCAATATCATATGTATTTCATTAAAAGGAGGCAATACCACACAGAGTACTCTTATTGGGTTGCAAAATAAGTGAACACTATGGCTATTTTTCTTTTCAGATTCCAGGTTAAAACTGTTAGGTGTTACAGGATTGGTTTTTTCCCTCAGCCTAACACCCATGTAGAAAGTAGCATTTCTGTGCATTTGACTACTGTTGATCATATTTGGAGGTATCAATGCATTTCTGAACCTACAATCCCTTAAATAATCCTCTTGGCTAAATATGTTGTGTTTTGAGGGCACGGTTGAGTAATGTGGCATTAATGATTTGTTATTTGACAGGAGGCATAATTATAGGACAAAGAATAATGAGTACAAATGGAATGAGGGCAAACTGAGGTTGGATGTTAGGAAGAAATTGTTTACCGTGATGGTGGGGAGGCCCTGGCGCAGGGTGAGAGTGGTGAGACCCTGGCACAGGGTGCCCAGGGAGGTTGTAGATGCCCCAACCCTGGCAGAGTTCACAGCCAGGCCTCGAGCAACCTGGTCTGGTGGGACATGTCCCTGCTCAAGGTCCTTTCCAACCCCTGAACATTCTTAGATTCTTAGAATTTGAATGAATTTATAAATGTAGCTTTTGTTGGGTTGTCTTTTCACAGAGGTAATACAGAGTTAAACAGAACCACGTTCAACACTGTCATGAAAGGGCTGCAGAAAGGAATGGCCACTTCTAAAGAACTCATTCTGATTTTCTGATCTGCATAATCAGAGCTCACTGCACAGCTCAGAAGTGCACCTGAGCTAACAGAAACAGGCATTTCACATATTCTGGAATGATTTGGTTGCTAAATTAATACCTACTTATCTGGCTGCTGACTCATATGGGAATTGCATTTATAGGACTAATCCAAAAAGAGATGCTTTTGAGCCTAATTTCAGCAAGTTAATGTGGCCTTACCCTGCTGATTATGCTTTCTATTTCTGCTGAATAGGCTGCTGCAACAAAAGGGAGCTAGAATGGGGTAGTCAGTGGGTTATAGTACAGACCTTGGAGTTATAAATACAGTGCTAAGTGAGATTCATAGTTCTTTGGAAGATCATAGAGTCATTGGATGGTTTGGATTGGAAGAGGCCTTCAAAGGTCATCTAGACCTACCCTGCTGCCATGGGCAGGGATATTTTCATCTAGATAGAATGTCCTTGCTACTTATGCTTGCACCTACCTATTTGCTGCCAACTTGTGTCTTCATAGGCTTAGTGAATGCTCCGTAGTCACTTGTGTAAGTGACACAAACGCCAGGCCAAGCCAGAGCAGACAGATCCTAATTTCCACTAGGGTCCAGTGGCACTTGGCTTTAGTTTTAAACTTACAATTAGGACTGAGGCTTTGTCCAGAAGGTCAGTACTGTGCACGGGCTCTGTGCCTCTTGGAGGGAGGTCTCTCGTGTGTAGGTTGCGCACGGCTGTGCCAGCGCTCCTGGAAACGAGCTCCTTCCTTCGCCAGAGTAACACAGGGCAAGAAGAAGGTCTGACAGCAAGTTTCCATCATGCTGAAGGTTTCTGCAGTTTCTTGTTGTCTCAGAAATAAAATAGTTTTACTCTGATGTAAAGCAGTATGACAGTGCTTTCCTTTGAGCGAATGTTGGGGTTGTCATGGGTTGTTTTCCTGAGAAGGAAACTTCTGTTTATTTCAGGCATTATGAAGCCTGATACAGCTTTGATGTGCAGAAAAATCCACGCCATGGAAGCAGTAGTCTATAGACACAGCATGTAAAGTTGCCCTGGTGGGGCCACTTTTATATAGTTCCTTTGATCCTATCTGTGTTTTGTGCTGGCCACAAATAGTGCATTTACAGTCATGGCCACATGAGTGATCTCAATGATGATGTGATTGTCATGGGATTAAATTACACACTAAGAGTAGTGATGAATAAACTCTGGATCTGTTGCTTGCAAATGAAGTTATTTCTCTGCAAATACACTTGGAAGCATAGAAGATATGATGTTTTTACCTCAGTTGCACGAATTTGACTAGCTGTCTTAACTAGAGATCAGGAACTCTTTGGGACATGCTGGAAACTGCTGTAACATGCCTCTGTAAAAACACAGTGTCCAGTTCTGTCTTGTTGAGTAAGTTTTTGTGTTAGTAATATTACCTACAATAAGACCAATGCTCACTTTCCTTGATAAGAGGAAGAATGTACTATTTCCAGGAAGGCACAGTTAAAAAAATACCTGGATATCTTGTTTTCTGTGTAATAAACAGAGGAAATAATTTTAGTTCATGTCACTTGCAGAAGTATTTTCCATGAATGAATATATTTTCTGAATTTTCAGACATTAGGTAATCTTTTCCTGTTTGTTTTGGAGGGGGTTAAGAGTAATTTACAGGGAGATGTCAGTTTTTACTGAAACTAATTTTTTATTTCTAGGAGTGCAGACAGCTTCTTACAGTAGTATCTTACAGTATTTCCTGAGCTGTGTTGAATTTTTGTTTCCTGGAGAAAGCTGTGAAGAACATGGGAGCTGGGAGAGGGGCCATGTGTGTGTGTGTGTTATGTGGTGGCACTGCTGGCCATCCTTGGAGAGCTGAGGTGGAACAGCAGCAAGCAGAGCCCTGTTGTGTCAGCTGGGAACAGCAGGCAGGTCAATCACCATGTTGAGTGTGGTGATCCTCCCTGGGCATTCCCCTGGCTGCTGTCTCAAAGTGATGGAAACATCCACTCCTCTAGTAAAAGGAGTGCCACCAGTGCCTAGCCATGAATTTTTGCATAAGAACAAAGCACTCCTGTGTCACCCCAGCAGGCTGTTTGTGGGTTATCTCCTCATACCTGCCCTCAGGTATACAACAGGAGTGGCATACAAAGAGGAAGAGACTTAACCCTCTGAACTGAGTTATTAACCTAATTAGACATCCCTCGACCAGTGATTTTGACTTCAGTGATCTTAATTCATTGCTTTAATTTGGTTGTCAGTATTTGCCTTTCATTTTGAAAGGAACAGTGGAAGTCCTAGACTTAGGAAATTTAACACAGAGTTAGGTGTCTTGATTTTCCAATTGACTTGATGGACTCCTCCATATAATTATGGAAGACCTGAAGGGAAGAAGTGCCTTTATTCAAAATCTGTTTTGAAAGTCTCTGAAAAACAATATGAGACTTCAGTTTGCTTCACAGACTGTTAGCTATTTTGGCATTTTTGATCATAGTTTCTGTCCTGCCTGCCTTACTCACCGAAATGATGCCTTCTATGCACAGGATAAATTACTAACTGCAACTTTAAAAATTAAAAGTAGTCCTGGACTGAAAGTTTACTGAATCATAATAACCATAATCAGGTAATAATTATTAGTATATTCATTGCTGTTGTTATTAAACATGGAACTTGAAAGCAGACAATAGTGGGAAAACACATCAGACTTCTCAGTGTTGGGGTGGATTATTGACAGAGTCTCATCCATGTGGGGAACATGCCAGAGATTTTCTCACAGATGGTAATTTAGCACACATGATGTGCGTGAGGATCGCAATTCTTCCGCTTTTCAGTCTCTGGGCAACCTGCTCAAGTCTCAAATCTGAATGTAATGGGATAACAGTGTAATAGTACAAATCCCTTGTGTAATGGTAGCTAAAGCAAACAAATTTTCAGCATAACCTCACTGTGTAGCCAATGTGGCTGTTGAACTGGGAACTGTAGCTGTGAGCTACTGGATACTGTGTCTGTCTATAACAGTGTTCAGGAACTGCTAAATTAATTTAAGCTTCCTGAAAGGAAACAAAATCATGCTTAAATCAGATTAGTAGGAACCTGAAAACAGTTTCTATCGCAAATGTCTGTTGCAAGTAGATATTTATCTTCATTTGCTACTTCAAAGAGAGATTTTTTTAAAAAATAGTGTTTATCTCCCTTGAATAGTGTCATGGAGAGAGCTGCAGTCTGAAGGACTGCATGCACAGAACAGAGGCTTCATGGACAGCAGTGCTGCCAGCCCCAGTACACTGATCCATAGGGACCATCTTCAGGGAGAGAGGGTGTAATTCAGCCTCCAGACTCATTCCATCCCCATGTCCACCAAGGCTGCCAGTTGTGAGGGCAGTCCTTGCCGTGTGGATGGGCTTCTCAGTGGGGGCTGAACCAAGGCAACTAAGCTGATTTCATCTAGGCATATTTTTGGTTGGTTGGTTTGGTTTTGGTGTTGCATTTCGTCAGAAAGGATCTATAAATATTTAAGCCTCTCTCTTCCACTTGGTTCAATCTCTTCTGCATACGAGACCGTGTGGCAAAAGTACCTTATCCTTTTACGAAGCTGGAAGTGCACAGAATAGACACTGTGAGCGTATTTCCTGTGACTCAGAAGCCAAGATTCACACAGCTCACAGGGCACTCGTGAATGTCTGCATCTGAAGTTGCTCCTGATGCCGATAAGGAATAGTACCAAAATTGGAGATCCCGCTCTGCCACTGCTGTACCAGCAGAAATCATTGGAAGTTTGGCTATGTAAAGGTGTCAGGATTGGCTGCATAGTGTGTGTGTAAATAAAAACCTCTAATTTTCCTCATGTGATGACTTACTGTAACCATATGTTATATTTTGGTTTTATAGCTGAGAGTAAATTGTAAGCATTCCATCTAGAGCCTTTCAAAGTTCCTGTTTTCTCTGTTTTCTCATGCAAATCTGGAATATTTCCAGTTGCTGAAGTCAAGGCTTTTCATCTGTCTATTTTCCTTCACGGCCATGAATTATTTCTCTAGAGCATTTAGAGACATCTAAAATCAATCAACTAGAATGAGTTCTTGGGTAGATCTCCGGTGATTAAAACATATGTCAGAAAATGCCTTGATAATACATGCTTCTTATGCACTGGTTATGTGATTTCTTGGTTTAGATTCTGTAGCAGCTTCCTCCTAGTTTCTAAAAGCTCTTTGTGTTTTGAGTTGGAAAATATAACTCTACTGAATTTTATCAGTGTGTTGGCATATAGGTTCACATAATTTTATACTGCTCTGCACACGTACATTATTTTGAAACCTTTTTATTCCAATATATAACGTTAATTTGACCCATACTGGCGTGTACAGATGTCGTGACTAATAAAATCCATGAACAAGGTGGTTGGGAGAGGGTAATGTGTTGACTTCAATCTCTACTGGCTTTGAGCAGGTCTGTTGCCCGCAGCACTTTGTTTTATGTTATGCTCTTTAATGTTTTCATGTTTCAGCACTGCGATGAAAGTTTAAAGTAAGCCAAGGAATATAACATGTCAAAATACATTTAAATAATCACAGTGTGTGTATTTTAAAATGATTACTCAGAAGGTGCTGTGTGCCCCACCCTACAATCCTTATGCAGATGAGTCTCAGTGAAATCTGTGGGAATTTTGTCTCAACAAGTACTGATGTAAAATCAAGGTTGTTATGTCTGAAATGTTTAATGTATGAATCTCAGCACAAAGCAAAGCAGCTGCAGCTCAGATTCCCTACTTTCTAAAAACCATGAGCAAGTCTGGTTTTGAGCAGTAGATAGTCTGTAGAGCATAAAGAAAAATAAAGGGACTATTAATGTTCACTACACAAACTTGTTTGGCTTTATTATTGTCCGAAACAACTTGTCACCTATCCTTAGTTATTTCTGTTTCTTTAACATTATTGTTATAAGATGGTTCTCTGATGTGCTCCTCAGAAGTTTTTAGCCTGAAATCAGTTCAGTCAGATCTGTTCTGCCATTTATCAACTGCCCCAGGTGTCCCTTCAATGTATTCAGTTTTAAACGCTGTCTTGCTTGTTCTTAAAGAGTTTGTATGAATTTATAATTGTCTCAATAATGGCAAAGTATTTCATGCACATCTGTCAGAAAAGTAGTGTAAAACTATTATCTGCATTTTACACCAGGACCAGCTAATTTACTCTGCAAAACAGTTTGTTTGCAAGTTGTGATGAAGCTGCAAATATGCAAAAAATGTCCCTATCAGACAGCTGAACAGAAACTTCTCGTTACTCCATTCGAGTTGCAATAAAATCTCTATTAAAAATGTGCTGCATATTAGTTTTTCCTATGTATTTATTGATTTGTATGAATGGAGAAAATTGATTTATTGTTATTCACTATAGGACTTTTTTCAGAGTACCTGTTTATCAGTAACAGCACCTAATATTAAATAAGTGGCCAAGTCTCTCTTGTGCTAAATTAAAGTGCCTGCGGTATTTACCTAATGTGTTTTTTGAGGTGTCACATTATATAATTTAATTATGAAATTGTATGGGGTATGTTAATACAGCTGGAAAATTAGCATCAAAGTTAATGTGGAAAAGTGCAGAGACTTGGTTTGAGCCTGTAGTCTACATGCTTGACTTTTTCTAATAGTTTTTTTTCTTCTTACTTTTTACTGAATAGTAATTCCCCTTCAGTCAAGAGTACTTCTATCTACCTTTCATAATCAGGTACTTTAAACACAGCTTTGAGCATTGTTTCAAATATAAGCTAATTGTGGAATATGGAAGGTTTTTTTGTATGAGAAATAGAAGTATGTAGATCTTTCATAGTAATTACCAAAATACAACAGTTTTCACTTTTGTTGATAGCCATTTAATTACTCCTATATTTGCTTTTTATTAAAATTTATAAATTCAAATGTGGCAGAAAATGAGTAACAGCAAAATGCAGTTTGACAAAATCATTCTACAGGTGTTAGGTAGCATCATGTTCTGCCTTAATTGTGCCTTACTTTGAATTACAACTGAATGGAGTTGTTTCAGCCACAAATAACATTTATTTGTAGTGTTTCCCGATTTCCAGGGATGTTTGGCTGTCTCCCTTACATAAACAACGCCACTGAAAGCCTTTAGACAGAGCTCAGGAGAGTTGCACAGAAGGAGCTTAGAAGTGGCTTTTGAGAACTTGCTGCAGAAGTATTTTTGTACCTGAAGTGCTGGAGCAGAGCTCGGTCGTGCTGCTGGTGAGGGTGGCTCGGGAGAGGAGGCTGTGTGTGCACAGGGAAGGAGGCTGTGTGTGCACACAGGGTAGGTGTGTGTGCACAGGGAAGGAGGCTGTGTGTGCACACTCAGGGTAGGTGTGTGTGCACAGGGAAGGAGGCTGTGTGTGCACAGGGAAGGTGGCTGTGTGTGCACACAGGGTAGGTGTGTGTGCACAGGGAAGGAGGCTGTGTGTGCACACAGGGTAGGTGTGTGTGCACAGAGAATGAGGCTGTGTGTGCACAGAGAATGAGGCTGTGTGTGCACAGGGAAGGTGGCTGTGTGTGCACACTCAGGGTAGGTGTGTGTGCACAGAGAAGGAGGCTGTGTGTGCACAGGCAGCTCAGGGGCTGCAGGTTGTTTGGTGGTGTTTGTGTAAAGTCTCTGTGGGAAGAAGACACCATTCTATCAGTGGAATTTTTTTCCATAGTGTTTTCTTGCCTTCTGATTAATTCTGTAGTACAGGCATGCTTCTTTGTTCCCATCTATTCTATTCCCTGCCAAAGCCCTCTTTTTCAATCGAGCAAAGTATGTTCATTTGCCATTTTGTATTTTTTTTTTTCTAAATGCTCAACTTGAAATTTTGTCAGCTTCAAAACATTAGATAAAATATGAGGCTCCCCTCTGCCTTGTCATTCTGCCAGATTTTGTGGTTTTACAACCCAGTTTCCTGGAGAGGGCTTTCAAAAGTTATTACTGTTTCTTTTTTTTCTTTTCCCTATTGCTGTGTGAGTCATTTAAAAACAAAACAAAACCAACCAGAGGAACTGCCTGTCCAGAGGAAACAGTGAGATGTCAAACATTAAGTAAATGTTCCAAAAATAGAGGAAAATCCAATCACCAAAACCAGAAAAAAAGCCCAAACCCCAATGTCTGTATAGTAAGTGGAAAAAAAAAAAGTTGGTGTAATGGAATTTCTCTTTTTTCTCTTATGAATAACCTACAACCCATTTTTTAAAAAACAGACAGTATTAGATTTACTGCTTTAAACAGTAGCAGGTACAGGTTGAAAAAGGGAGAGGCATTCAAGAAGTAACTGGCTAAAAGCTAGCTAAAGGTATGCTTTCCCATGTTTTCAACAGCCTGACTCACCAGCTTCCATTCTGGCCTTTGCAATTTTACCTATCCAAAATGTAGATTAATCCCTCTTGCTGTCTGCCCCTTCAATGTACAGCCATGCTGTGATGCACAGCACATACTTGTATCGTCACATTGTCACTGGTCTGCACAGAGAGCACTTATTGGTGGAACTGGAAACCTGAGCTTTAAAAAACAAGTATGTAAATGGCAGTATTGTATACACTGAGAGGCCCTTGGTTTGGTTTCCTGACCGTGAGCAGCAAGGGTTGTCGTTTGCAGGGTTGCCAGGCGTAAGTCAGTGATTGTCAGTGTTCAGGCCAATAAGCTCTAATTGCCTTGTCCATACAAATCTATCCATGGAAATGCTGGAAAACCTAGTCAAGAGTGGGGGTTTGTCTGTGTCCCCCTGCAGCACCACCCCTCCCTCTGCCCCTGCTTTACTGTTCACGTCAGTTCAAACTGTATGGTCAAAGATCCCAAGGGCACTGAGAAAAGGGAAAACCAGTTTTCCAGAGGAAAACAGTCACAAGCACCGTATGGAACTTGGGCAGCTTTGTGAAAAAATTGCCTGCTGTTATATCACAACGTCTTTGTTGTCACTTTCCTGTTCCTCCCCTTGAGACACATCTCAGAACGGTTCAGATCCTTATTAATTTGCTCCATGCCGATCCACTCAGAACTAATCAGCATTGTAAACACTGTGTCTGTATTTGGACAAACTATTACAAAGGGTGATACAGAAAGGCAGTAAGTGATGGAAAGGCTGCTCACTTACACTGGCTTTGTTAACCATGCAGGGCAGCTGAAATACCATTCTGTGTTTGTTTCTTCTAGCCAGGCTCCCCTAAGTTGGGCTTGTTGTGCAATCATCACACCAACCAGCACTTACCATTTACTGTGAGCGTGTAAATTATATGACATTCATAGTTAACAGAAACTACAGTTGCAGTAGATTGTTGCTGTTTCCTTGTACTGCTTTTATATACATAAAAATTTTATTTGCTATGAAATACGGTACAGTTATTCCAAAGATTATGAAGTATGTGGTGTCCTTAGCAAACCTTGGTGTACCTACTTGGTTTTGCAGTTATTAAAGTGAATGGGTATGTTTATTGATTATATTTCTTTGAAGTCAGTGGACTAGTGCCTGAAATTAATAGAGCCCTTCCATAAATGGATGCTCTCATCTTGTTACAGAAAGCAGCAGGGTAACATTTCTTCTCTTGTTTTTGCCTTCTAGAAATTCATGTACGTTTGGGGGTAGATGAGAGAAGCTCTTATGTTGGTAACTGCCCCTGGAGTTGTAAGATTTGTCAAAACTAGTTTCATGTTGTTTAAACGCCAAAATTAAAATCTCATATTAATGTGATTATTAGATGAGAGATAATGCTCCCCAAAGAGCATTGAATAAAAAAGGGTACGGTATGGAAAAGGAGGAGGGGAGGAAAGAGCTGGAATATGATCACTGAGAGAAATATGTAATTGCAAGGGCGGAGCATGTCCAAGACCAGTCCGTGATTGGATTTGGGTTAAGAAGAAGAGCTTGTGTATTTGGTCTGAAGAGGAGACAGATATTAGAGGCACCACGGTCAAGCTGTAATCAGGTTAAAGGACTTTGTGCTTTCGCTCACTGAGTGGAACTGAAATTGCATTTGCAGTAAGTACAGCCTTGTCTTTGGCCTTTTCACAGTAACTGTCTCTTTTGTCACATGTGTTTCCCTTCTTGGAGAAATGTAGCTGTGACTATCCCTGAAATTCCTTTCGTGACACCTTCTTGCCTCTATTGCCCATATGCAGGATAAGAACGTACTTTTATCATAAATCACTTGTTCCAGGTGTGTTTATGAAAGAAAGTCGCTGTCTCTGGCAGAGTTCAGTCACTTTTAACTCACATTGAAACGGGGCATTTACAGCACAGGTGGTATCTGTTCATGACTTCAGAGGTGTATGAAATACAGGAAACTTATTTAGGAACAGTTTACGGGGGAAAAATATATCTAATACAGATGTAATCAGCTTCCTCTGCCTGTTTGGATTTTGTTTTTGAGGTTAAGTATTTTTAATGGTGAAATTTGAGGCAGTTTAATATGTTTTTCCTTCTTCTAAAAAGAATCTTTTGACTTCTCTGGAATTTATGCAAAGATAATTGGGAAAAGGAAGACAGATCCTTTGATTCATAGCTGAGGTGGTTGTGGGCAGCAGTTTGTCCGTGTGACAGTCGATGGCTAAACAAGGATAAACAGATCTGGGTGTGTAGTGCCTGCTGTGCTGGGGCATTGTAATGTTGTAATGTACACACAGGTTGTGTGAAGGTCCTTAATTTTCAGAGGTGTTGAGCACAGCCAGTTCCCAGCTCTCTAGGACTTGCAGGTGTGTGTACACCTCTGAAAGTCAGAGCTGCAGCAGCTTCCCAGGCTGGAGTCGATGCACAGAAACCGCAACATACCGTTGGTGCTAAGGTGTCTGTGTTTAAAAACAGCAGGGTAGTCAGAAGTGTTGAATATCCAATAATAAGTTGTTCATTTCAGTGTATTTTCAGAGTGGGCTGACTAAAGTAGTATACAAATTAATGACTATTTTGCAGAGAATAAGCAGCTTTAATAGAAATTGGTCTGAGTCTGTACAATGCAGTATAGAATCCTCATGTTTTGAGCTAGTTTGAAAAAACGGTAACTATATTATTGCTGCAAAATTCTGAAGTGTTTTTGCAGTTCATTTGTTAAACCCTGTAATGTCCTTGTGAAAGGGGTGTTTAAGAGGCTGAAAGGCTGAAGCTGTGAGCAGGTGTGGGCTGCTGGTCCTGTAGGTACTCATGCAGGTCCAGGTAATCAAACCCAAGTGTTTGCAGTGCTGTGCCCACGAACCGGGCTGTGCTGGGGTGTGGCTGGTGCAGGTGATGATGTGGCTGGGATTTTGAGGCAAACTCAGGGGATCACCTCTAAGCATGGGGAGAAAAACCACGCAGCAAGCTAAAGCTCTAGTGCCTGATTCGAAAGGAAAAAGAGAAAAGTGCTATCATTTTATGTTTTTTAGGATGGAACTATGAAGGGTTAATTTTGCCAGTGGAAAATATTTACTCTTTAATTTCACTGCTTGTTATTATAGCTTCAAAGACTTGCAAATGTCATTAGACTCATGCTGGAGTAACTGACTGTTAAGGTTTCATTTTTAAGAAGTAGGAGTTTGGTGATTAGACATTTGTCTTAGATCTGTAAACCACCTTGGACATTTTATCTGCAAAAATAATAATGAACATAATATTTTCAAAATCTGTTGTAGACTGAGAACCTCAATGCTGAGTTTCTTGCTGGAGGGAAATTTTTATAGTTAAATTATGAACACCTGAGAGCTGCAGTTTATAATGGAAACTTAAGGTCCATTTTATCACATGCATCCATTTGGCAGCATACACATATCTGAAATGAAGCTTCTAGAGATTGATTTTGCTGGATGAAAAGAGCTGGTGAAGTGGCTGCTTTCCTTTGCTTCTCAAGAGCAAGATCCATACTGAGCAGATATTTTGCTTGTACAGCAGAATGGGTTGCATTTCAGTATTCAAAAGCATTCATTACTTACCTTAAATTAGGTTTAAGTGATTGTTACCCAGACATTTCTTAACTTAGTTGTGGGATTGCACTGTTTAATATTTTCATGTGATTAATTTGGTTCTCTTACTGTGCACAGCACTGCACGTTCTTGCTAAAGCTGCCTTTCAGTCAACTATTTCCATTAGAAGATAAGACTATGAATTACTGCTGAAGTACTGCACTTAATGGTTATCCAGCCATTCATATTATAAATAATACTCCACTGCTGCACGGTCAGCCCACTGTTCCCTGGCATTGTCTGCTTGATTGTTTTCACATTTCTATGTAAGTTCAGTGACTCAGTTCTTCTTACTCAAGAAAATAATCCCTTGAAGTTAGTGGGAGCTCTCCTTCCATGAGGAGGTTGGAATGAGGCCATAGTTCAGCAAATTCTCCACACATCCTTCCTGGAGATCAATATTTTTTCCTCCCCCCCCTCTCCTGAAGAGAGAGAGTTCAGTAGCGTGCAGCCTTAGAAATAAATAACTAACTGCTGTTTTGTGGAGGATAGGCTGCCCTGCTATCAACAGCAGTGATCTTCTCAAATGCCTGCTTACCATGAAGTCCTGCTGTGGGCCATAGTGGTTCCTCCAAGTCCATATACAAGGGTCCAACTTAAGCAGGGCATGAAATATCTGCAGTGGAACCCCAAAATGCACAGGTCAGAATACAGAGTGCTCTCTGCTTTAGTCCCCTTTGCTAAGGGGGAAAAAAGGATGGAAATGAATGACAGTAAATGGAATATTTCCTCTGCATGTTTATAGAATAAAAGTAGACTTCAGACTGTAGGTTTTGGCTAAGGATTTATTTTTATTTTTCTGCAACAACTGCCTTTCCCATTGCTTCCTCAGTCATTTGTAAAGTACTGGAAATGTTCAAGTATCTTTAAAAATGAAAGAGTTGCAGGAAATTACTGATGGACAGCGTGGTAGAATACAGGGTAAGGGATATAATACAGCTACATTAAAATCTACATTTATTAAACAACTACTTCTAAAATCTACAAAAGTTAAAAAAATCAAAAAACTTTGAGGCATCATATTTAAAGTCTCTAGTTTTAGCCCAGATGTGAGAGTGAACGTATAAGGGAATTTATGCCTTAAATGTCTTATTGTATTCCTACCCCTTACTCAACTTAGTAGTTACATAGTGTGTCTAAAATATTTTTTCTGATTCTGTCACTTTCATTGTCACAAAACCAGCACACATTTCTGTAAACACAAGAAAGTGCTGATTTTGGGGCTTCTTTCAAAGAGAGCCCTTCAGAGGCAAGTGCTTTGATGTAATTCTGTTAATTGCATAGAGTTTCCCCATAGTTATGAGTCAAGTAGCAAATCCATTATCTGGATCTAAAAGTGATTATTAATGCTATGGCTATATGTGGTCAGTACACATGATAAAGTAACTCCTGATCCCTTCTAATAGTTCACATATCATCCCTGACATTACAGAAAGTCTCATCTGAGAAACATGAGCAGAATCACATTTTAAACTCATTTTATCTGGTAATTACTTCTGCAAACATTAGTATTTTAACTAACTTTTAGGTTTGGGTTTGCTCTTTCTTTTATTTAGAAGCCCTACTCCTGCACCTGCTAGTGTTGTAAAAATCCTGTCTCAAGTGCTTAATTTTTTGCACTCCTTTAAGCTAAAAATCCCTAAGTCAAATTGCAGTTTGGAAAAGTTAATGTCCAGGAAGCTTGGATTATTTTTATAGTTAGTTCTAATGCTCTGGTATAGGAGAAATATAGATTTTGATTCTGACAGCTTTATCCTTGCTAATAACTACAGCATATTTTTAAATAGCACTGTGCTTAGTAAGGGTGTCAAGCAACATTCATCCATTTTTTCTCAGATATTTTAAGGGCTTGATTTTATTTCTTTTCAGTGTTCATTTTCTTTTGCAACAATTTTAATTAAAAGCTTATCCATATTTTTAAAACCAGCAATGTAAAGTAATGGGATAAGCCTGTTCTGTTCCATATCACACTCATCAGTATAGGATTTGAGTAGCTTTCACAAATATATTAAGCAATGAACAGACATGTCATGTGTTGCTCATTGCCTCATGTTGTGCCCCTGTGTGCAGTGAAGTGTTTTGTTTCAGGAAGGATTTTTTGGGAGGGAGAAAGGGTTGCTTTTTTTTTCTTCCTTTTTTCTTTTCTGTTTCCCCTATAGTACAAGTTGCTGTGTGTTTGTTCTAGAGCAGGCAAAACTGAGAAACCTGCCGTGCATCTGGAGTGGGAGGTGGGACCAGTCCTTAGCTGACAGTGCAGGCTGTAGATGTACCTGTTGAAAAGTTCGGGCTGCCTTTGAAGAAGTCAGTGTGCTTTGAGTGGAGAGCTGTGGAACAGGAAGGAGCCTGGGCTGTCACCCCAGGCAGCAGTCAGAGTGTTCTGAGCTGGAAGGGCCCACGAGCATCATCAGCCCAGCTCTGAAGGGAACAGCCTCTGCAGGGACCAGCCCTCGACCTTGGCACTGTGAGCACCGTGCTCTGACCAGCTGAGCTCATCTGGCTGCCTCAGTGTCGCCTGCAGTGCTGGGTTTTGTGGGGACTGTGGTGGCAACCAGTGTAAAAACTTAAAGATCAGTATGACTGCTGCAAGGTAACCTGTGCTGCTGGAGTCATGGTGCAGGGTTTGGTGCCACTTCTAAAGTGCCAAAGGCTTCACTTTGGTATGCTGAGGCAGCTGGGCTGAGAAGTGGCTGTGGAACTGGATGACTTTCAGCCAGAGTGAAAGAGTCAGTCAACTGGGTAGTTTTAGTCGTGGCCATTTTGAGGTCTTAGTTAAAAAAAGAATTCTGGAAGCTGGTGGTGGTGGATTGGCATCTCTGCATCTTCAGACTGCTAGAGCTACATCTGTTGTAGTGTTGTCTGTGCTTAGAGGCATGTGTGCATTGCTGAAACTGGAGTCCACTCAACCTGGTCAGCTGCATTCTTAACAAATAAAAAACCCCCAATCCAAACCAGCAAACAAAACTGCCCTTAAAAAAGGATCAAATAGATGTGCTGTGTTGGAAAAATTGCTGTGAGTGTGCACAGGCTGTATTGGACACACAGTGCACCAGAGACACATTTCAGGTCAGAAGAAAATACTGCTAGTTGAGGTCTGGAATGCAGCTGATATACAAATTTTAAAAGACAAATGGCAAAATTAAATATGAAAGCAGTCATCAGCTGTTATTCTGGAATCAAAAAGAGTAGAAAACAGAATTGATTCTTGTGGATTGCAGAAGTAAATGGTTAAGAGATGGAAGTGCAGGTTCCTATCTGTGTTTTAATCCTTTCCTCCAGGAAGACCTGTGACCTTAGTGGTGCTTTATGATGAACCCCAGACAGCCCTCCCTGGTGAAGTGGTGTTGTATCATGCAGCCATGAGCAAAGTAAAACTGATAAATCTTTATTCAGCAGCAGCCAGGCTGGTGAAAGTTTTGAGGAGAAAGAGAAGTTCTTTTCTCTCTCCTTCCTCAGGTTCTTTCTCTGAATGATGCCACATGCTTGGGGCAGATATAGTACCTTTGTACTTGACTTACCACAGAGGGACATGTTCTGGTGTAAACGTGATTTCCCCAAGACCTAATCACACATAAGAGAGTTGGGAAACCCATAGTGAATTCCTGTGATCCTTGAAGATCACAGTCCTAGATGAACTCTGGGCATTGACTGTGTCCTGCATTGGTAGGTATAGGCTGAACAAATTTCTGTTCCAGAAACTGTCAACTATGTGCCAAGTTCTCAAGGAAAAAGATGACACTTCTTCAAGGTAGTCCTTGCTCAGTTCTATTGCAAGGATATTTTGGACTGAAGAGGTGGCTTAACTGCCAGGGCTAGTTTCCAGATACATGATTTTTCATTTTCAGTACTGGGAAGGAGATTACTTGGCCAGTAATTTGCAGTTTATCAAAGCTTAGAAAAATGAGTTAATTTTCTTTGGCTATCAGGTTTTTGTCCATCTTTCTGCTTCTAGTACTTACAGTCAGAAAAATAAAGGAGATCTGTCTGAGGCCTGAGGGTGCTCTCACTGATGGTTGTGACTAGTATTCAATGATTATGGTTCTTCAGCTCTTCACTTTTCACTGTCTGCTGTAGTGTGTGACTTTCCTTTGGTGTGTCAGGGGACACTTGATAGCCTTTTGGTTTTCAGAGAATCTAGATGATGATCATTCAAGGAGAATGTTTTATACTGCCACTGATCAGCAGTTAGCGAGTCTTCTGTATGAATCCTTTGATATGCAGTAGTCCAAGAGTCTGGAAAATAAATCCAGAGGTCTCCTTGGCTTTGTTTTTTGTAGTTAGATGGACAGTTTGCTGAACCTGCAGTGCCTCTGTTGTGTGGGCTGTTAGATGAGGAAAAAGGTAATCTTAGTGCCAGCTAGAAAGCACTAACCACAGGGCTGATATTCTGATCACCTCCCCACTGCTGGGTACTCCTGAGATCAGGTGAAGTGAAGTGACTGAAGGTTTTGTTTTCAACTCCAGTTGTGTCACAGCAGACCTGTTCCAGTGCTGTCTCTGTAATGGTCCTGTGAAGTATGACTTCAGATGTGGAGTCTGGGTTGGTCTTGATGTGGCCATTTCATCTGGAAGCAGGAGCAGTTCATGCTGGAAGCATGGTGGTAGGTGGCAGGGATGATAATCTACATAGAATGGAGAATGTGTAGCCTATTATGATTAAAAAGGAATTATTATGCTTGAGGGTAAAGTTATGGTGAAATGTTTCTTTGAAAAAACTAAGGCTGAGAGAAAACACAGTATAACCTGACTGAACCTGTAGTGAAGCCACCTGTTTTTCATTTTGCTGGCTCAGCAGTATGTTAGAGCACAAAAGTTTAATAATTTTTGACATTTCAGTGCATTTCTATTAGATTGCAGATGTTGAATTTCTTCGTAAGTGCATCTTCTTCCCATTAAGTAAATGATGGGAAAATACTTTGTACTGTAGTTTAAGAAAAAAAAAAATCAGGTAATGGACTGGTGGCAATGGCTGGCCTTTTAAAAATTTTACTGGTATTGTGTGACTGAACTATCAACAGAGAATGTAAAACTGGGATTTGTGTACTTCATCCAGCAGTGTTTTTATATGTAAATCAGTCCTTTCTATTTGAGTAGGTAGTGGCCTTAAAATTATTTCTGACAAGTTATCAGTTAGATCACCCTAATTTTGATGTTATAAACAGGAGAGTAACTGGGAACAAAATGCCAGTGCAATTGGTTATTAAATAAATTGATATCAATGTCATTTTTGTGTTCTATTGGTACGAAGCAAGTCATGCCAGACAGAAATGTTCGAGAAAAAGCATTTTGAAGTGTAACACAAATGACATGGTGATTAAGTTGTTGTAGTCATTACTTTTTGAAATAAGGCTTTTTGAAGCCAAGTTCCTAGGAATTTATTTTCTGTGATAATTGCCCAGCACAATTTCTGGATTTTGTTTTTGAAATGAATGTTGAACAATGAGTTGCTGAGCACAGGCAGAGCCATCTGTGCAGCGATTGGCAAAAACTGCACACAGTGGGAAGAGAGATCATACAAGTGTAGTTCATAAGTAGATGAGAATCAGTTACAGACTAAGATATTTATTTTGCATTTAAATATGGTGAGGACCAGTTATATTTCATAAGCATTTTAAGGGGAGCTGATTTTCCAGCAAGAGGAAAGTCATAAACAAACTGACTCAAATAAAGTTAAACAGACTATGTGCTTCTGAAATTTTGTCAGCCTCTGGCAAGGAGGGGTTTTATTTTGCAGACCGGTTCAAAGCATTTCTGTGTCAACTGCAGATTATTTTTCTGCATATTGATCCAACTGCAGGCTAGTTCTTCCAGAATGAAACTCTTCAGTAGTGTGTGTAGTTAGCAGCTGTTAGTGTGGACATTTTTATTGAATTCATGTGTTACTTGATAGGAGTGCATTTAGCCCTGGGGGGTGGGGCAGGCAGGGAGAGCCTTTTTATTTAAAAGAACTGACTGAGCTGATCAGCATCTGAATTATACTGTTTGAGGTAAACAGTGACAAAGTCTGTTTAAAAATGTTGAGTAAATAATGTTTTCTTGAATTTCCGAGTTAACAATTTTCTGGACAGTTTGAGGCATGGGAAATTTGTTTTACACAAGTGTTTTGTTTAGCCTGCAGAAAAGAGCCTTCAAGGCAAATTGTCTATGGGCAGAGTTTACAACATGAAATTCACTCAGGGATCTGTTTGACTGGTTTGGAGTATAGCTGCAGAGATAGCCTGGACCTGTAAATCCTGTCTCCTGGACTAGTAGCATTGCTTTCTTATCTGCAATTTATAAGAAAATTGAACAGGCTGCACAGGAAAGTGATGGAGTCACCATCCCTGGAGGTATTTAAAGGACATGTGGACTTGGTGCTGAGGGACGTGGTTTAGTGGTGAACATGGCAGTGCAGGGTTAGTGTTGGACTCGGTGATCTTAAAGGTCTTTTCCAACCTAAAGAATTCTACGATTAAACTCTGTTTTAAGGAAACCCCTGAACTATGGAATGGGGGTTTTCCCTTTCTTTCCTAAGAGAGGAGTGGGAAGGAATTCAGTTTGACTTTGGGAAATTTTGTAAAAATGTAAATGAAAATGCATTTCATGTTTTTGGGGGTGGGACTCAAGACTACCTTCCCCCAAAGAAATACAGGAGAAATATATTGTGCCTCAGAAACGGTAAACGTTTCTGTATAATTTTCAAAGGTTAAATTGCTTTAATTCAGTGTTGCTGGGCCTTGTTTTTCTTGTATTTCAGCCAGCATTTTCCAGTGCACAGTAGTGACTTTTTTTTTCCTTTCCCCCCTGTTTTTTTGCTCAGTGTAAACAGTTCCTTGCTGTGGTTACAGACAAATATAGCAGAGAACCCTTTTCTCGGAGAAGAATCTCCCTGTGCATTTCTTAACCATTTTTGGGAAGAATCGATCCATCTGTGCATGCGAGAGAAGGAGGCAATGGCTGTAAATTGAAGTGACATCATATATATTACTCTCATTGATCCACTTTTAGACTAGAGCCAGGATAAAAGGAAATGGCATCAGGGAGGAAGTATGCTCATTTAGGCACAGATCCCAGTGTGATAATGGAGTAATAATAGAAATCACGCCACTGTCAATCGGTTGCTGCATTAGTCTGAGGCAGATTTCCCCTCCAAGGAGGCTTTCAATGACTTCATTCAAATGCAGGCAGGAGCAAATGGGATATTCAGCATACCAGCTGTACAACTTCAGTGATTTGTGTCCTGGCTGAGGGGTGCAGTGCAAGTGCTGGTGCTGTGGATACTCAGATAGATATATCTGTGTCACATTTCATGGCTGTGAAAGGTCAGTAGTCAAATGTTTCACTGGCACTTTTTTTCTAGTATAAAGGGTGAATCTGGCATTTATCGCGTTTGTTCATGTGGGAGTTGATAAATACTCTCCTTCACGTGGGTGGTCGTTGGGATGTGAGGCTGATGACCTCTGTAGCTGCTATGCCAGATCTTGGAACAGGAAAGATTTGCTTTCTCTGTGCTTTTTACAGGTTGTACTTGGAAAGTTCATGGGGTTTTTTTCAGAGAGTATCCACAGAAACCCTGTCAAACCCACTAATGAATTGAGATACACTTGTAACACAGGATAAGGGCTTAAGTGTCTTGTGTGCTGATATGAATAAAATACAGAGTATGCTTTTCTTACTTCCCAGATTCTTAGTACACTGTGAATCTCAGCCCCAGCAAGCTGTTTCTGTAATAGTCCATTTTTAATGTGGTTACTTCTTCTTTAATTCTTTTGTCTTGCCCTTTTCAAATACAGACCTAGTTTTGATATTCCCTGATATAAATTATATAGTTTGCAGTTTGTGGTAAGGGTAAGAGCCATGTTATTCAAACTTTAAAACAACCACATCAGGTAACAGGGGGAGCCGGGGACAAATGGCTGTTTAGTGGCAGGACAAAGTGAACTCTTTCAAAAGGCTGAAGAGTTGCAAGGAGAGGTTTTATAGTCTTAAGGGCAAGATAATGTGTACAGTGCTGGGATACAGCTTTATAGTGGGGAAAATGTTTAATTACATGGGACATGACAGAAAAGCTCTAGTGTGCCCGATCACAACATATTGATTTATTTCCTCTTTTTGTAGTGTCAGTACTCACAACAGGGGGAAGGGCAGCCCTTGGAAAAGTAGTGTGATTTCCATGCAGCAGTCCTAGGTTGGGACAGGAACTATCTACTTTAGAATATAAATAGATCCTGTTGCAGCAGTCATTGACGTAATGAAAATATTTCTTGATCCTCACCACATTTCATGATTGGGCTGCTTTAATAGTCATGTATATTTGAACATTTTGATTGAGCACTCTCCAATACAATTCAGAGGATGGGGGATTTTTTAACTTACTTTAAGAGGAACACTGACATTTTGTGTTTGGGGTGTTGCAGTTATTTCGGAATGTTTTTAACATGGAGTTTAAGTTTATGCTGCTGTAACTTGCTGTAGCTGTGTTGTGTGCTTTTTTATGTGTGTTAGGTATTTCAATATGCATTCACAGAATATGAGTTCTGTTCTCTACAACTGTTATGTTTTGGTAGCATGGGACTCTTTGTATTAAAGTGCAAGGCAAACAAATGGAAATTTGACAGCATGTACTGCAAACAATTCTCCTGGTATGAGAATGAGAAGTAATAGATGGTCAGGACAAATAAGATGGTAGTGGGGAAAACAACAAGTAACAAGAGTGGGTGTTTGGGCAGAAAATTCAAGTGCAATTTTTTGAAGCTTATTTATAACCATTAAAAAGCTGCTTTGGAGATATGATATTTGTATTTCTTTGTTTGAGGAAAAGATTTCCACACCCCCAGATGAATTCTGTAGCAGCCTCTGCCATGAAACTTCGGCCAAGCTTTCTGTGTCTTTGCTTAAGACAGGTTTTTGTCTTTGACGGAGTCGCTTTTAGTGAAAGGAAGGGGTGAGATATAGAGGAGAATGTTCCTGCTTTTATTTGTGGTAGAAACACGTGGCAGAACACAACGTGCGAGCTGCGCCCACCGGAGCCAGTGCGGTGAGGGGTCTGTCGGGTCCCTCTGCCCGTGCCCCCACCCTCTCTGCTGGTGTTTGCAGCTCCTGCCTTGGGCTGTGGTTAATCCTTGAGCTGGAAACTGGTGTGTAAAGTATGGTCTTAAGCAGCTGGAACGTGGGTAAATAGCAGAAGCCATGTTCTCATATCATAGTCACAGAAGGTGCTCAGCTGGAAGGGACCTGTCAGGATCATCGAGTCCTGGCCCTGACAGGACACCCCAAGAATCCTGTGTGACTGAGAGCATTGTCCAAACACTTCCTGAACTCAGGCAGGCTGGGTTTGTTGTTTGTGGGTTTTTTTTTGGTTTGGTTGGTTTGTTTTGGTTTTTTTTTTTTTTTTTTTTTTTTTTTTATCGTTGGTAGGGGGTTTTGTCTGTTTTGTTTGTTTGATTTGTTTTCTACTCTGCAGTCTCAAATCTGAACTGATAAGTGTTCATCCTGTAATTCTGGAAAGTATTCAGCCATGATGCAGCAGTAGGCAGAGGTAAATTAAGGGCATGGCTGCTGCTCTGCTGCTGCTGTTGGCTTCAGTGAGATGCTGTAATGTTACCTTGAACAATATCTTTCTGTGGCTGAATCTGTATAGCTATTACACTGGAGATATATTATAAAATAGTAACCCTCAGCTGTTCTGTACCTGTGTATTCAAGCAGCCATTCTATAGTTCCTGCAAATTAAATACTGTTCTGCTGTCCTTGTAGTTAGCAGGCAAAGCTTTCTAAATCAGAAGTTACCTTTCTGTTCAAGGTATTCTGCAACATTTCAGATTTTATTAGTGTTCAGAATTAATTCAGTTTCCAAGAAGAGCCACTTCCCAGAAGCTTTCCCTTTCATATTCTTTAGCGTGTCTCACCAACCCCCAGGCAGCTACTGTTGGACTATGTAATAAACATTCAAGCTGTCATTTTAGTAGTTGTCCTGAAATTGAAATATTCAATATTTTTAAATGTCTGACCATTTGTAAGAGTGCCATTTTCTTGGCAGGCTTCAGTATCACTTAGAAAATGTTCCAGTAAGAGCCAGTAAGATGTGAGGGTTTTTTAGTCTTCAAGAATACAACTGACTTGAATAATAAAAAAAATGGAAGGAAATCAAAATGCAAGGCAGAGCATTAAAATCCTAGACATCTCTTTTTCTCTTTGTTCTGATTTAGGTACTAATGCTAAATTAGATCAGTCTCAAAGGGAAGAAAATGTTTTGTTGCTGTGTTAGTTGTTAATGGCGATACTTTTACAGATCAAGACTTATCAGAAGATCCTTGATATCTTCATGGACTTGCTGTCAGAGATCAGGGGTCCAGACTTGTTCAGTGCACATAAGCAGCCCTGGCTGTGGGCTGTGAGGCATTTCCTATAGCCACATTCAACCCTGCTCAGCGTGCTGGCACAGCAGAGGGACATGGGCAGGCAGCAAGGTGGGAGCAGAAAATCACCAAATGTGCTCAAAGCTGGAAGTAGTGTCACAGTGACAGGATGCCTTTTTCCATTAGTCTGTCTTCAGAACATTAAAAGTGAACAGTATTGGTTTCTTTTTGTGTGCAAAAGCTTAAACTGACATTCTTCCTTCCTTTCCCCTTCCTCTCTTGCTGCCCTGCAATGATGAATAACGGGGAAAGTTATGGGGCATATAACAAACTTCTGACTGATCACCTTGAATCCTGAATTTCCAGTAGATTTTTTTCTTGGCAGCTGGGTTAATTTCTCTCTGAGCTCTGTTTGAATTATTTATTTGTTCATCCAATAAGCCTATTAAACAAAGCACTTAAGCACTTGCTACAGCAGACTTCTTGTGCTTTTTCTGTGTAGGTTACATTAGGTTCAAGTTGAAAATAATAGGTTCTGGAGTCAGGCAATGAACTAACTATTGGATATATATATATCTCCACCTGTAGATAGATATTATTCTGTGTGTGCCACAAACACAACGTTCATGCACCTTCACCATATATTGATGAATGGCTTGTGACTCATTGCCCTAAAATGTGCCTCAAAATGTGTCACTACAACACTTGTTTTCTGGGTCACTTACTTGTGCTGTGTTTCTTTGTTCACTGTAAATGTATCATGCAAATGCTTATATATCAGATAAAAATGCCACTCTAAAAATTATACATTCATGCACCTAGTTGATTCCTGAAATTATGCACTGTAAGTTTTCTCTTTGTATCTCTTCCAAGCCCAAACAGAATGGAGTTACTTAGTTTATACAATCCAAAAAATCTTACTTATTAAGCTATGATTGTTTCAATAAGATAAGCATGTTTTAAATCTGACCTAACCATAGGAAAGAAAACCATGAAAAACAAGTCTTAACTGTGACCCAGCACAATCTTTCAGAACACTGACACAGCTAGAAGTCCATGTTGTATTTCAAGCACATGTTGGAAGTACACGTTATGACAATCCTGTCCTTTTTGCTGTTTCCATTTAATTGCTCGGTCAGTAGAGATCTTACTTCACACTTGGCATTTATTTTTCTCTTAGCTTCTCCCTGACCAGCTGGTCTTACTTCTGGAGTCTCTCTTGGAGGAGAAGACATTGTGTCCTAGAACACTGCAGTGCTTGGAGAGAACATACCAGCTCCGGGAGCAAGATGCTGAGGTAAGTCTCTTCCAAAACCACCTCCCTAATACACGAGTTACTCTGAGAGTGACAGTGTTCCACCAGGAACAGGCTCCCTCCAGATCCCTTTCACTGTCTGAGTCTGAGATTGGGTGTCTTGGCTCTGGTGCTGTTGCATCTTCACGTGCCGTGATGACCTGGTGTGTCTGTGTGTTTGGGTACCGTGGTGGCAGAGGACAGTGCAGCCCAGATGTCCAAACCACTGCACATGTGCCTCAGCCAGCACCTTTGCTCAAGTGTTGAGTTTCTCATGCAGCAGTGCTGACTGTATGGTAGAGCCCTGTTTGTTTGAGTTGTGACATTGTCTCCCAATGTGTTTTCAGCCGATATTGTTTCTCTTTGTGTGCTCGGAAGTCTCGCTCAGGGTTCGGAAGAGGTTGCTGTCCAGAGAGACTGGATGTGCTCTGGTTTGGAGCTTGAGTTAAAGGGGGAGTCAGTTCTTTATGGTTGTCTCTAGTACATGCCAGTGATATTAACATTCCCTGAGGAAAACACTGCTTTATATGATATTGTAAAGTGCTCTATATCTTTGTGGGGCAAACCAGTCAATATTTCTTACCATGTGCAGAGCTGGCTATTCTGTGAACTCCCATGGTTTTCTCAAGCTGTGAGGGTTCTGGCAGTTAAGGCAGCAAAGCTGTAAAGTGCCCTTGCCTTGCAATAAGGCTTTGCTTCAGGTAAGTGGTCTGCAGGAGGGGAGGTAAGAAGGTAGAATCCGTCATGAAAATAAAAGATGTGTAGATACACATGTATAAAAACAAGGGTTAGTTCTGAAGTGGCATATGATCAAACTAATGTGGGAACAGGGTAGACTTAACATTTAATTAAAAACTACTGTGCAGGCTGCAGAAAGTCAGTGTGCATGACTTACCCTGTTATCATTGGAACTTTATGGCAATAATCAGAATTGAAGGAGAGAGCATAATCTGTCTTGGTACTCTTATGCTGACATTCCTGGGTGGATTCTTGTAAACACTTGGAAATCCAAACAGTAGCATTAAGATCTGTAGAACAGAGGTCTGTCTTTTTCTCTGAGAAAAAAAAAATGGGGCAACATTTCAATTGCTGCTGTTTACTGCACCTTTTTACCTTTTTGTTGATACAAATTGATTTCCAAATGCCATATTTGGTTTTAATTAGTGCTTGAACCAACATTTCTATTTATAGGTATTAGAATATATTTTAGTCACTTCTGAATACCAGTGAAATGTCAGTGGTTCTATTGTGGGAAGAGGAATTAATAGGGAGACAGATCAAAGCAGTAGCTGTGGTGTTGCTGCTTCATGCCTGTGAATTGTAAGCACCAGGCCACAAGCTTCAGTTTCTCAGGTTTTCCTTTCTCTTCACCTTCATGTGTTTTTTTCTTGCAGTGTCATGTAAAACTACACAAGCAATCTAACAGAATTTTTTCTTTAAAAAAAACCCAAACAAAGCCACAAAATTGTGGCCTCTATGAAATGAACATAATCTCTGTTTTATGTTACAAGGTGAAACCAAGGGCTTAGCAGACAACTTACTTAGAAGTACAACTAAGATAACATTACCATTAGCGTTTTACCAGTCATCAGACACCAGACACCTACAGTCCCTTAAAGGGAACGTTAGCTCCCATGGCCACACATACCTGAGGAAGGGACTGTTCCTGCCTCCTTCTGCACTAAGTGCACAGGGGATTTTCTGTAATCATGACCCAAGGGTAAAGAACTGCAGACCAAGCCTGTTCTTGTCTAAATTTAATTTGTGAAGACACAAATCACTCACAGTGATCCTTTTGTGTTACTGGAGTTCAAATGTTCTCAGAAACTAAACATCCGAAATGGATCATTAAAAATAAAACCGTAAAAAAAAGTGCAGGCAGGCCAATAAAAATAGGAAAACTGTCAGAGAGTTTATTCCAGGATTTTTGTAAGTGAGGTTGTCAACTGTGTTCCATCCAGTTTTGTATTTTAAACAAAGCTTGGTGTTAAAAGTTGAACATAAAATTTTGTCTGCCTGCTCAGGAGTTGGCAGCTTGTTTCTGGGGGTCCTTCTGTCCTGCACAAGTACAGGATGGGAAGTCCTGGCTCGTGTTTCTTAAAGCTTTTCTGTCTGTATTGCTGAAGCATCTCTATTTGGACTTCAGGGTGGAGCATGCTTGCTGCTGTGAAGTGTTGCACACCCGGTGGTGTCTGCCCTTGCCCACAGGGACACGTGTCTGTCCGTCCTCACTCAGTGGTTTGCCAACAGCACTCTTGGTACTCCTGACCTCTTCACCCTGCTGCAGAAAGAAGAAGAGGTTTTGCAGGAGGTTGTCTAACTTATTTCCATTCTTTCCTCACAGTCAGTAGCAGAGAGAGGTGTGAATGAGCCTTTGCCTGGAATGTAAAGGTTTATCTCCTCAGGGAGTGCTCAAGCTGGATCCTTCCCGGGATCTTCTCAGCAGCTCAGCGAGTTCCTGTCCTCTCTCAAATTAGGTGTCACTGCAGATATGTAGGCTCAGAGGAGGTAGGCAGCCTGTCCCTTCTGAGGCAGACACTGATTGAAGTGCTTCAGCTAACAAAAAAACTTTAAACCAAAGCAAACCAAAACAGTTAAGTAACGTATTTCTGATTCACAGGGCATAACTTCTGAGCTGCCCTTCCAATTACTGGGAGTGCTGATGGCTTAAATCTCATTTCAGACTGGTCTGCCCCTAGGCTTGGAGGCCAAGGGAGCCTTGTAGGGCATCTGCCAGATTGCAGAATTTGTGACTTCCTCCTGTTTTTTGCAGTCATTTTCTATAACAAATCATGATTTCATTTTCCATTTACACTTCAAACCTTGGAATATCTGAGAAGATACAAAACTACAAGTTTGTTTTCCAGAGATTAAATTCACTGATGTGAGTTATTTGAATTGAGCATATCCAAGATACCTTTGAACTGTGTTTTGAAAGCAATGAATGTTTCAAAGTTTAAAGCCATTTTTCCATCTTCTCTCTGTGCCTTGAATCCATTGTGGTTCAGACCTTGTCAAACAAGTCAGACAAGAGGCAATTATATGGAGTTTGTCCTCAGTTTTCCGCTCCTACTTTCTTGCTATGCTGCTTCCCACTACATAACTAAATAGCTCATAGACAGGATCTACAGACATTTCCATGATGTACCACATCCTGCATCCAAGAGAAGCATTATAGAAGCTGGCTGCAGTTTGATAAAGTCCAGCTGAAAGTTCAGCTGTCTGAGGAGAAATGGGATATGTTATAAAGCAGCAGCTACAGTTGCCATCACACAGCACAGTGGGATAACAGAATTGAAGGTGGGTCTGGGGTTATTTTTGTTTTGTTTCTTTCCAAGGTGGCTGTTCTATGCAACTATTTCATTTATTCAACATCCAGGGTCTGGCAGAATGTGGAGAATTGGAAAGTTTTGGGTTGCTAGTATTTTTTTTAAATCTGCCTAACCTTGATGACATCTCTTCTGATATGACTGAGCAAGGTTATCTCATTTGAGCATAGGCTGTTGAGGACTTTCCTTTAAATAAAATGGAGTCAGGTTGCTACAAAATACCACACTGCAATATCTGAATAACACTCCCTTAATTGTTAAGGAGAAGAGCCCTGTCATTACTTCCACTGTTTCTGTTCTTCATTTGCTCAGAGATAGGCCTGTAACCTGTGCATACCATGTCACAGGATGGCTGAGTGGCCTGCAGAATAGTGAAAAAGTCAAGAGAGAGATCACATAGGCCATAGGAGAGGAGTCCTATTTAAGACTTGGCAATATTACTGCAACTGTGTTTTACTTGTCACTGAATTATCTCAGAGCGGGTAAAACATACAGAATGTGAATGAAGCTGAAAGATTTATGGTGTATTTCCCCAGATTTTTCACTGTAGTTACCTTTCCTTTCTTTTCTACGGTAGGTATCACTTTTTTAAACTAAAATATCTTGCCTGCACAGCATATGGAAAGTTGCTCTGTTGGTTTTCCTTGTCCCAGCAAGTTGACTGAAATGCTCTTCACTTACATAATGCTTTCCCTGTATTCAGGATCATAATGTGGTATATTTTGGGGAGAGAAGAGAGGCTAGAACTGTTTCTGCAGTGAATGTGAGTGAAATGAGTTAAGATCATAATATCATCAGTCATGTGGGTGGCACAAAGCCATTCTCACACAAGTGCTTCATTGTGCACCAGGGCTGCCTGCGAGGCCAGGGCTGTGAAGTGGTGGCATCTTATTTCACTGACAGAAACCCAGCCATGCTAATACAAACCATACAAGGTGCTTGGCATCCCAGAAGTGGTGAGAATTCTGTTGGGACAAAATAACCTTGATTCATTGATCTTTCCTAACCTGTAGAAAGCTGGCAGGCATGGAAGAACAAATGAATTCTCATCACTTCCTGTCTGACGGCAACTGCGTTGAGCTGAGCACATTCTCAGACTGCTTAAATCAGCTGTCCTGCTGGTTGGGGCTGGGCATTGTGTGAAGGCACCCTTATGGAACAGAGCTCTGTAGACTACACTGTAAAACTGGATGGGAAAAGGGAACTGCTCGGGGAAGTTCAGTTCACACTTGCACAAGGTACTTGGTGAGCTTTCCTTTCAGCACAGCCACTGGGGCAGCCCTCCCCTGGGGCAGGGACTCAGGAGCAGTCTCCAGCTTTGAATAAAATCAGTAATGTGTTGCAAATACCTCCACGGGCTTGCCAGTCCTTGACTGGACTGTGGAGCAACAGGTAGGCATGATTCAGAGAGCGGTGTTGCAACCAGAGAGCTCCACGATGCCATTGCTGGTATGAAACACCAGTTCAATAGATGGTAAAGGTGACAGCTTGAGCTGATGACCATGGTACAGGACATCACTTTCTTGTGAATACAGTAATTTTTTTCTGTTTCTGCAAAAGTAAAAATCATTTATTATACTTATTTGATATTTAAACCTGCAGTTTGTTATTGAATTTCAAGTCAAATCAGGAGGAGATGCCTTATTTTGTATATGACAGTATGTTTTGCAGGACCCACAAAGCTGCTGTGAAAATTTACCAGGAATGCAAAATAAATTTCACCTACCTTTTCCTTTCTGAATGTTTTATTCAGAGCATTATTGTGGCTCTAGAGATAGGTAAGGTTACATTGAATGATTTTTTTATTTGCAGTTGAATTGCAGTTAGCACTCCAGTATTTAGGAATTTGGAACCTAGAAAAGGCTCTCTAGGTGATTCAGTCTGCATGCCAGGTTTGTTTCTGGAATATATCATATTTGAGGTTGGTATACCCAACCATTACTGAGTTGGTACCTTTGTTACATGGAATAGAAAAAAGAACAAATGCAAGTTTTCACAAAGTGAAGCATCAGTTTGATGCTTTTCACACACATCCTTGCTGAAATATGTTGTTTTTTTTTTTCCAGCCCTTCTCCTCATAGTTCCCCTGGCAAATCCTAGCAAGGAATACATCTCTGTCATAGAAAGTGTTTCCCATTTTCACTAGTAAAGGGGCTGCTTTTGGGGTACTGTAGGTTATTCCCATCCCCGATAAATGTATTGACTGAGGCAGCAGCCACTTGCAAAAGGTCCTTGTGATCTTGGTAAATTTTGAATCCTCAGCCTGTTTCATGTTCTTCATGTTGCATCTAAATGCAAATTGCAGGCTCTTTGGCACAGATGGTATTGGTATTGGTATTGGTTAAGATAGTTTTTCACAAGTGTGCATTTGCAGGAGTTGGATCTTTTTCCAATGAAAAGAGCTTTGAAAAGAGTAGCTTCTAGGACTTGCTTGCCAAAGTTGAGGTCCAAAATTCAGTGTGAAGCTGAGAAAATTGGAACAAGATGAGGGAAAAACTCTTCCAGTAACAGCAGTGGGAGTCGTCCCTTGAGACTCACTCTGACTCATGTGCCTGTCGTGACTGAATGGGTGTGTTGGGATGAATTTGTGAGACTGAACCAAGGATAATCTCAAGTAGCTATAATTTGGGCTGGTTTGTTGCTGCACGTGAAGTAGGGGGGATTTTCCAGCCGCTTGAGAAGAACAGAAAATCCCTCCATCAGCATTAGCTGAAGGGCACGATCAGAGCACGGGATTTATGGAGCACTAAAATAGCTTTGCACTAGTCAGCACTGGTCCCACACCCCTCCAGAGCCAACACCAACACGGTTGTTCTGAGTCATCTCACTTGCTGGGTGACATTAACAGGAGTGTTCGTGCCCCTGACTGGTGCCATTACTGGTGCTGTTCACTTATCACCCCTTATTTTTCTAACTGGTTTTAGACTTAATTTCCTTTTTATCTGGCAGCCCAGCAACTTAGTGAGACTTGGAAAGCAGGAGCTGATGGTAACAGGGAACCAAGTGTGTAATTGGGTTGATTTGGCTTCTTTTTACTGCTTATCCAGAGAATCTGTGGAGAAAGAGATTGGAGATAGTTCTGTGTCCTGTTGTCCAGCAAGGAGAATGAAGTGGTGCAGTCCTCTGGGCTTCCTAACTCAATCCCAGAGGTGTTCTGAATTGGATGCAACTGCTTTATATAAAATTTTATACAGTATTCTGTGTAGGGCAGTACAAACCCAGCACTATAATACAAACCCCCTGGCCTTGTAATGAAAATTAAAAGATTACTGTGTTTGCATATACATGATGGCACTGATATAGTGGCCATGATGTCAAGGAGGGGTGTGGGTTCTTTTTAAATACAAACAAAATCCCCTAGCTATCAGCAGTAGGATTGGGTTGGGTTTTTTTGGTGGGTGAGGAAGAGTGGGAGGAGGTTTGGTTGGTTTGGTTTCGTTTTTTAATTCTGGAAGAAAACCTGAAAATATTTTTTAATTTAAAATAAACCTATTTTGAGGCTTCATCCAAATAGCTCATCTAGTACTTCTCATTCCTGATTAAAGACTGACTGCAGATGCAGGTTTATGCTTGAATAGGACCACAGTTCAGAAAAAAGCTGCTCTGCCCTTTGAGGTCTAAATAGTTCAAGGAACAGGACAATTCAAAACTGCTAACCCTGGCTGGTTCTGACATCACTGCCTTAGCCACACAGATCTGGTTCCAGCACTAAGTCACTGACTTCATAACTCGTGGGTGAAAGTCTGCTGTGCTCCTTTCAACCCTGTGCCATTTGGAGCTGCAGTGTCCTGGGGAGGAGTTTTGCTGTGTTCCACATGGTGTGAGCATCGTCCTAAGCAACAGCAGTCACTGCATTCCAGCAGCAGGGAACAGAGGAGGAGGAGAAGATGACTGGAAAATATGTAACATGGAGTAAAATCTAGATGTTCTCATTGCAGGAATGGCCATATTCCTTCTTGGCTTATAAAATCAGTATATTTCTCATTAATTTTTGGTGGGGGTTGGGGAAGTGGGGCTGCAATAGTGAATGGTCTTTGGAGTCAAAGTCTTGTGTTTAATTGTTTTGAAAATTGTAAGTCAGGCTTTAAGCTACGTGAAATTAGAAGGTCGAGAGCATAGGCTGAACAGGCTGGCTGTGACCTAAGCTGTGGAAAAACCAGGCAGCCACATTGTTCATTGCTTGGAATTTGAGTCTTTTTGTCATATGGAGCTCCAGATTCCGTTCATTACAGTAATCCTGCGTGGAAATAACAAATGATTTGACCACAGTCCCTGTAGGAGACCAAAGATAAAAGGAAAACTCTTCTTGTTGCCTCTAGTTACAGGAGGGAGGAGATAGAAGTAGAGGGATGGAGAGAGGGGTATAGGCAAAGGAGAGAGCTTACTGTTGCCTTAATAGTTACAGCAGCCTTTCCTTTTACTGAACAAGACTTATAATTTAATCGTAATTGGTAACAGACGGTCTGTGTGCTTGATCTCAGGCTCTTCAGAGTTGGATGTCTCCATCTGATGTATGTGTTTATGTGCTTTATAAGCCCAGCACACTTTTATGTTCATGTGTAAATAACTTGTGTTGAAACATATATGCAGACACTGTATGGGTAAAAATTGTGAGCAGACTCTGTCCAGAGACAGCCAGGAGGGCCAGTGGTCACAGGCAGTATCTGAACCACTTGCTACAAAAAAAAATTTCTACTAATTGCAGAGATATTGTTAGGATAGAATAAGGGGTAATGGCTTCAAACTGAAAGAGAGTAGGTTTAGATTAGCTATTAGGAAGAAATTGTTTACTGTGAGAGTGATGAGGCACTAGAAGAGGTTGCCCAGAGAAGCTGTGGCTGCCTCATCCCTGCAAGTGTCCAAGGCCAGGCTGGATGGAGCTCTGAGCAACCTGGGCTAGTGGAAGGTGTCCCTGACCAGGCTGGGAGGGTTGGAACTGCATGTCTTCAAGGTCTGTTCTAACCCAAAGCATTCTGTGGTTCTGTCAAATTCTAGGCATTGTTATTGGCAGTTGTTTCAGTGGGGTGTCAGAGGGAATGTGGATGGAGTAGTGTATGAGATGGAGCAGCAGTTGTGGTGATGCATTTTGGCTACAGTGTCAGTTGGGATGTATGCACATGCCAAAGCCAGGCTTACCTTCCTGAAGGTATGGGTTTGTCCCTGCAGTGATGTTGGTTGTACCTAAGGCACAGCCTTAGTCTTCCTTTCCCTCTCTCCAAGGTTCAGTATTTCCTGGCTCCCCAGAACCCTGTCCTTAATCACCCTCAGCCTGTGACTTCATGCATGGAGCCATCTTCACCTCAGCACCCAGCTGGGAGAAGGGAGAAGTGAGGACATAGAGCAGGCGAGAGCAGAGCCCCAGGAGTGACTGCCAGCGGGGACAAGGGGGGCAGGAGGTGCTGTAGGGTTGGGAGTGTGCACAGGGCTAGTGCTGGGAGCAGAGTCCTGCTGGGGTGCCAGCCCACCTTCCAGTGCCAGAGCTGCAGAGAGGTTTGTGAGGTGGCACAGGCGCTTCTGCCGCCAGCCAGAGGGCAGCCGTGCTCCTGAGAGCCGGCAGCACCACAGGGCACCAAAGCTCTGCACACATATCCACTGAAATTGTTGGAAAGGCAGAGGATAACATCTCTTCTGCCATCTTCATCTTGCTGCAAGCTGTGAGTGGCACTGATGCTCCAGCATGCTAAGCAGGCAATACTGAAAAGGCAGGGGAAAGGGGAAGCATTCAGTTCCAGTCTAAGTAACGTATTTATGTTTGCAGCTAAGGCTTATTTTTAAAAACCTTTGTTTTTCAAATTAAGTGAGTTCACACACTGTGTGAAACATTTCCTTACCTTACATGCACTATGGTATAGGAGCTGCTCTGCCCAGCTTGGAGGTGGTGGCAGTGCAAATAGGCATGTGGTGGGAAAAGCCTTCAGGCACCAAGGGAGTGTGCTCTCCCAGACAGTGCTGCTGAAGCTGCCACACTACCTTGGTGCTGGTGGCCCTCTTCTCATCTAACTGTTCTGTAGGTCATTGCCCTCTCCTCACTTTGTTGGTCTGCTGTAAAAGGAGAAGAGCAGGAGACCAGACTCTGTTGTTTATCCATCTCTGTTGAGACAGGGCAGGGAGGGGCAGAGCTGAAGAGCATCGAGATTACAGCATTAGGCATCCCAACCAAGCCACTTCCTTGTTCTCAGTGAGAGCTTTGACATCAGAAGAGAGGCACAGCCTGTACCACCTTTGAAAAGGGATTAGACATGGTTTCTTAGTCTCTTGCCTTTTCTGGCTTATTTTGGAAAATTTTTCTTCTACCAACACAGCTGTCATTGATCACAGATGGGGCCCACATAGGGAGAAGAGTGCCTGGTCTGTAATTGGGAGCTCTCTCTTTGCAAACCTGAGGTGGGAAAAAAAGGACATTTGTCTTCTCCAAACGAGTCCTCAGCATCTGCCTCATTGCCAAGAATGAATCTTGTCCTGAAGTGCTGTCCTTAGGTCGCTACGCCCTTCTGACCATGAAGAGCAGCAGGGATGCCCCCTGCTCTGCTTGGGCTTTCTGAAGCAGCACGTTTTGTGATTCCCAGGCTTCTGTAGGCTTATGTAGCAAAGAGCCTCCAACACTGGCTGTGGGAAAGGTAGGTGTTTTATTTGCAGCTGGAATGGAATCGTGTAGGGTCTGTGGGAGCTGATTAGGTTGCTCTTGAGCAAGGGTGTGGTACTACAGAAACCTTTTCAACAGTGAAGTTCAGTTGCATTATGTAGAACTGGGTGAATACTACCACAGGAGCACGTGGATGGAGGGGAGGAAAAGGGATGGAAGGAAATAGATGCCCAAAATCACTTGTGTAAAGGTGAGAAGGAAAAGCAGGCATCTGTTGCTCCTTGAGGCTTGCAGAGCTGTGGGAGCTCACTGCCTGACCCACTGGCACACTTGCACAGGTACAGCTTCAAATACTGCCAGCTGTCCCACAGTCTGATGCTGAACAAGCAACAGAATTTGCCTTTCAACAGCTTGATTGTACAACATCTATTCTCTGACTAAACAAAATGCAGGTGTTGCATGAGCTCTACCAATAGCTCTTTCCTCAGTGTGGTTGAGCAGAGGAGGGAGAGATGAGGCCTGCAAGTCCTTCTCCCCTGTTGTCATCACCCCTCATAGGGAGCAATTGCTTGACCCATGCAAAAGTACAAATCAGAAGGAGCAAAATTAATTAAAGATAATAGAATATTGATACCCATACTACCAAAATTTAAAGTCTGGTATTCCACTAAAATTAGCTTTTCAGTGATCTTTTACTGACCAGTTTGTACTCCAGATTTTAAGTTATTTTAGACCTCTACAAAGTTCTCCACAGAAAGACAATTGGCTCCTGATAAAAATTTTGATTAGGCAGCCCATTCCTGCCTTAGGGTTTCCTGAATAACAATACTTGGTTTAGCTGGGTTGTCAGTGGGCTGAGACACTGATGCCGTGATGCACAGAGGGGAAGGAGGCTGTCCCAGGTTGCAGGAATCAGCACCAGGGCTGCCTGTGCACTCAGTGGTGTCCCATGCAGGGCACTGTGGGGCTCAGGGGGTTCAGTCTGCCTCGGGTCCAGCTACTGAGCAGGGTTCATCCCAGCACTCACAGTAAAATGCAGCGCGAGTAAGGCTGCCAAAAGCTGTTTTTTTAATTCAAGGTGTTATCATAACTTGCACCACAGCTCTGGAAGATGAAGTGTTTAATGGAGAAAGAGAACTGCAGTGTAGGAAACAGCATTAGCTGAGGCTCAGTGCTGTGAGGGTCTCCAGGAAGGCTGCTGTGAAAATGCCTGACGTGGTATTTGGCCTTTTGGCTCTGCAGTGCTGTCACAGCAAGTGCTGCAGGACCTGAGACATAACTTAGGTTATGAAAAGTCCAGGAGTTTTTGGTCCAAAATACAACTAATTTAAGCTGATAGATGACTTCTTTGCTCAGTCTCCTGGCAAACCCTTGGCCTACACAATAATCACAAATACAAACTCCTTGCCAAAATTATGAATCCGTTCTTCTTGCATCCAGTAGGTTTTTGGCTATTAAATGCACTTTTTCAGATTGCCAAACTGGTGTTCTGTCAACACAGTTGTAACATGGCTGTTTCATTGCTCCCTGTGAGCTGCTTCAGCATCCCTTACTTGGGCAAGTGGCCATGAAATCCAACACACACGCTAAGGCATGAGTGTACTGTGGCATAAAAGATAGGAGTGCCCATTTGAAAATCACATTATATACAATGAAAAGTCTGTGGTGCAAACTGGCTGGTGTATTAAAGAGTAACCATTTCAGCTAAGATAGAGGGGGCAAAAAAGTCATTAAATGCATTGTAAAATTGGAAATTCTTAAACTGTGATTCTCCCATGTCAAGCAATTGAAAAACCTGTTTTTTAGTCCAAGTATTGTCCTGTAACATGTGGTGTTGTTCCTTAATTATCTAGGAAAATGATCTAATATTTGAATCCAATTTATGTGTAGATGGGAAGAGACTGGAGATAAATGCTTTCAGATGGAGCAGAACAGCATTCCGGTGCTCTGGAGATACCAACTTCCTTATTGCTAATTAAAACTAATCTGTAGTAGCATAGCTTGGTTATTTGGAAAAGTTCTGTGTATTTTTTCCTCTATGGAAAAAACACTGTAGTCTGACCTCTGAGGCTCTTTAATTAACATTTAAGAGCCAAGTTGTTCAAATAATTTTTTCAATGGAGTCTGAACTTGTGTTTTATAAAAATCACATATGCCTCATACCTTTAATAAAGGTTCCATTTTGTTGCACAATAGCTTAATCTATTTATTTCAAAGTACCCCATTTTCTAAGATCTCTAAGTATGTTGCTTTTGTTCAGTGATTTAGATTTGTTGTCTCATGGCGCCTTTTAAATTGGATCCAGCTATTAGCAAAATGTACCCATTTTCCCTGAAGCTAGTCTCCCATTTGCAGACTGAAGGGCTTAGTAAAGTCTAGCTTCTTTTCTCCTCTTAACAAAGGCATGGTTTAAATTACTTGTTTTCTAAATCTTACTGGTAGACCTCAGAAGTAAAATATTTATTTTTTGTTTTATGATTGAGAACACGAGCAAGCTAGATCATTGCAGTGTAACATGTGGAGGATGTTTTTTAGGCGTGTGTGATTGTCAAAGGGAGAGATTCTGCCCCTCTGCCCCACTCAGATGAGACCTCCCTGCAGAGCTGCCTCCAGCCCTGGGGTCCCCAGCACAGGAAGGACCTGGAGCTGTTGGAGTTACCCCAGAGCAGGGCCAGCAAGGTGATCAGAGGGATGAAGCACCTCTCCTATAAGGAAAGGCAGAGACAATTGGGAATGTTCAGTCTGGAAAAGAGAAGGCTTCAAAGTGACCCACTTGCAGCCTTCCATATCTGAAGGGACCCTACGGGAAATATGCAGAGAGACTTTTCACAGGGGCCTGGAGTGACTGAACGAGGGGGAATGGCTTCAAACTGAAAGAGAGTAAGTTTAGATTAGATGTTTTTGGAAAAAAAATCTGTAATGTGATGGTGGTGAGGCACTGCAATGGGATGTCCAGAGAAATTATAGGTGTTCCATCCCTGGAAGTGTCCAAGGCCTGGTTGGACAGGGTTTGGAGCAACCTGGGATAGTGGAAGGTGTCCCTGCCCATGGCAGGGGGTGGAACAAGGTGATCTTTAAGACCCTTTTGAACACAAACCATTCTATGACTGTGTGGTACAAGGGAAAATAATATAGATTAGGTAAAGTAAGTTATCAACTGGGTCAGAAAAAATTAGTATCTCTGTAATTTGAGATGGCTTCCAAGCAGCTCAAAAATGTTGTTTCTCTGGTATGTTTGTCACTGGGAGCTTTTCTTTTGAAAGTCAAGCCATCCATGTGATACCTTAGATGGGTTTAGTCCATCAGCTTCAAGCACCATTTCCCAAAGGTCTTGGCCCAGGTTGCTAAAACAAAAGGACTGGATGGATTATTAGAGATGGATTATTAATATATATTTTTGTAAGTACTTATTTCCCTTAAATAGTCTCATGCAACAGCTTGCATTGTCTGAAAACAGACAAAGCATAATTTTGGTTTCTTATTATCTTCCATTGCACTGTCAAAATACAGGTAATGTTTGAGTTCCAAATGATATTGTGCAATGCTGTGTATTTTTCTTAAAATGAAATTAAAGATACTGTGAGGCCCCTGGAGTTATTTGTATGAGATGCTGCTCCTAAATTTAGAACTCTGCTATTTGGCAGCATCCTTTTCAGGATGTTCTGTCTAGGTGCTGGACAACATTTACATCTCCATGTGGTTGATATTTATGAAATCAAATGTCATACCTGAGACAGTGACTGTCTCAGTGTCTTCATGCCACTGCACTGTGCCTCAGAAATGCACTACTAATATGAGTATATCTTGCAGAAATCACTGTGTCAAACTTCATTTAGCCTACAAAGCTGGCAGTGGAAATGTCTGCACCACCTCCAGAAGCAGGGCAGGAGGAAAAAACCTATTTCCAAGCAGTGAGGGTCCATCCAGAAGGAACCTGAGGTCTCAGCAGGCCTCCATCACCCCTGTGCCCCACTTGTCCCCATCCTGGGGAGTGTCAGCCGTCAGTCATGGGCTTGGAAGGACAGCTCTCACAGGCTAAGAAAACAAACTGTGTTTCCAACCTTGACATGTGGGTCCTTGCAGCTGCCAAACCAGTAAGAGTGTGTGGGTGGTTGGACAGTTGAAGGTGTTGCTTCAGATCCAGAAAAGTCCTGTGTGCTTTCTGCCAGCAATAACAGGATGGGTTGCTGTAAATGACTTTTCAAGTGTAGTTTGTTGTTTATGCTGTAACCAGCCAAAGTGACATGTGCATCTCTGGACTGTGTAGAACAGTTCAGAGAAATGTGCAGGAGAAAGCTGGGAGAGGACTAATGAATTCTTATTTTTGCCACTGAGTATTTGCTCCTAGGAGGAAAAGAAAAGCCAAGAAGAGTACACACAGGATGCAGTATGGCTAGCTCAGTCCTACCACAAGCTCCTTGGTTTCCCAAATTTCCTTTTGAGGCTGTTTTTAGAAGTGCCTGTTCACATGACTCATTCATTAGGCTGTGAGGCTGAGGGCTCTGCTTTACTGATGCCGCTCTGAGCGTTGGACCAGACACTGGGAATTGAATTATTTTTTTCCACACTACTGTTATGTGACTAAAAGTCTTATGGTCATGGAATCAGCCTAGGGCATGGAGTATCCTGGAAAAATTGGTGCTTTATGGTGCACTGTGGTATCTGGGAAATGAATGCCTTTGCTGTGGCTGCGGTTTGGGCACCGTGGCTGTTGCCATGCAGTGCAGGGCAGGAGCAGAACCAGTGTGTGAGTTCATTCCACAACATCCAGGGTGACCCCTGCCCCTCTGGGAGCCAGCCTTGGTTTCTGTGCTCTCCTTCCTGAGGTCCCACACTGGCCATAGGAGAGCCCCCAGGGCCGGCTGACTCTGGGTTCACAGCATCTCAACAGCAGTTGGTTCTCCTGTTCTGCCACAGGAGCATCTGGGGCTTTTGGAAGACAGGAGACAAACGTGTAACCTGAGAACAACAGACATGCTGCTTCTGTCCCAGCGGGCAAAGTGCCAGCATTTCAGATCTGGAAATGTGCCAGGGTTTGTACTCACCCTGGGAAAGAAAGGAAACAAGGAGAAAGAGAGAAAGGAAAGTGTGTGCTGTCACAGGTCTCACTCAGCAAAGAAATATTTGAGGTTGGTTGCCAAAGACAGAAGGAGAACAGTTGAGGGAACAGGCACAGCTTAATTCCATGTTTTCCAAAGTCATTGGGATTCTGATGATCAGGCCACGAGGCAAATGTAAGTCAGTCATACATGGCATTGGTATGTGAGGAAGTAAAACCACGTGAATGGCTTCACAGAGAGAACTTCTGTTCTGCTGTCGATGCAGCTACAAGGGTTGCACCACAAAATATGTTTTGGTGTCAAACTGGCTTGTGAACCAGGTCCCTACTTCTTATCAAGAGTAGTAAGAAGTATAGGCCTTAAAGTCTTGTCACTCCTCCTTTAGTAGCCATAAATGTTTTAATAACTTCAGGGGAAAAAATAGCTCCACCAGGAGGTATGAAGAGAGCCCCATTCCAGAATACATTATAATCTGCTGTTGAAATATCCCCACTGAAGGCACAGTTTGAGATCTTGAGCAGCTACAGAAGCTGGACTTGACTGTTTGCCTGCTGGGTAAGTGCTGTACCTGCTGGACCATCAGATGTGGAGGAGCAGTGATCACAGGAGGGGACCACAGTCCCTTTCTCCTCCCCACAGTTCTCCACATTGCTTTGAGAATACATAAAGAATTCTGTTTGGGTTCTTTTTGTTTGGTTGGGGTTCTTTCATATACGGCAATCTGAGCAAAATAAAATATATCTACAGTCTTTTAATTGTATTTATATTCTGTTTGGTTAACTCACGCTCCAGATGGGAGAGGTGTATGTTAAGTTTTGAGCCTGGATAGTTTTGTCCAGGCATGGAGCTACTTGGTGCTGTGAGAAACACCCTGTAATAAAGCTGGATTGCCTGGGAAGAGTTTGACTGGTGAAACATTTAATGTCTCCAGGGAGAAGCAGCAGCTGGGCAGGGTTTTGAAAGTCTACATTATGAATATGGGCATCTACTGCAAAGTGAGCTGAATCTTGGAAAGCTATTTCTTTTGTAACTTGAGCTCTGGTTCCACTTGCACGACTCTTAACAGCTGTTATTTTTTATATTTAAAGCAAAAAGCTTTAAGAGACAGCAATTATTCCTTACCATGCGCTGCACTGTAACTATTCGGTATCTTACATGCAGTGAGTGCAAAATCCACTCATGCCCAAAACCCTGCTGCTTTCTATTTCATTTGTAAGTTCTGTTCCAACTATTTTGTATAAGGGGTTGCTGGAAAGAGATATCAAGTACACAAAAAGGACTCTTACACAACCTGTGAGCGTTTATCATTTATTAATTATGCTACTAAAATTAACGTCTAATTACGTAAGTCTGTGAATTTTTTTCCTAAAGCTGGTAAGAACTAGGATGAAAAGGAAATTATTTTCAAATACCTTATTTCCAAAAGCAAGAGTATACTCCAGTGTGCCTTTTTGCCCCCTCCCTTTCTGGGTCCCATTCTCAATGTTATCAGTAAATCTGTCATTCAGGAAAAGGTTCATGCTCAGTTACTTGATATAAGCACAATTTGGACTCAGTTTTGAAAAAATATTAGGACTGCTAATGTTTTATTCTTATAATGAAAGGTGATTATTATTAAGTGCCCTGACTTCTGAAAGACTGTAAGAGCAAAGGCCATAACAGAAGGATTGGGAGTTACTCCACCTGCCTGTTTTCCTTTAGTATCAGTGCTGAACCACTCACAGAATATCAGATGTTAGTCTGATCACTGCCTACAGCTGGGCAAGCCTTGCTGGAGAGTGAGATGACACTTACACTGCAAGAGTAGCTAAGAACAGAGTCAGAAATGTACAGACAACAACATGAAGACACATATGGAATTCATGTTCATACTACTTAAATAAAAACATTTTTTCAGTTGTGATTTGCCTGAAAATTTAATTTCAGAATGTCAGTAACTGTTTTTGTCAATGTGTATGTCAATGGTAGAACAGCACAATGGCTTCTTAAACACAGATGGATATTATATGCTTTACAAGGTGCTTAAAACCTATTACTAGCAAAGATATGGTGGCAAAACTTTCACTTAACTGAAGGCTCCTTGTTTCATGGGTTTATTTCTAACTCTTACCCTTTTGTCATGGATGTAATATTGGTACAGAATTGTTTTTATCACTGGTATTATGCACTGACACAGGGGAAATTAGCAGTTCTATGCTGTGGCTTTTCCAGATCTGTGCAGTTGTAATCTCTGCTCTCTGCCACCCTCCACACCCCCCTTCTAACAACATGAAAGAAATAACCTCTAGCTTAACTGAAAGAAAAGGTGCAAACTGGAGACAGTGGCAGTGAAGATGCTGCAGATCTGTGGCTGGATGTGGGTCAGTTCACTGGCACAGAACAGGAGTGTGTTTGAGCATTCCAGGTTTCCAAAGCCCAGGCTGAGGTGTGCGGAGCTGCTCCTCTGGAAAACACAGCCTGACAAAGAACCCAGACCCAACAATGACAGAAAAGCCAAATTGGGAACAGATGGACTGTTTATCAACACTCACACAGATAGAATACAGTTTCTTTTCTTTTTTTTTCTTTTTTTTTATTCCCACAGGTTCGCCATCGGTGGTGTGAACTTGTCATTAAACACAAGTATGTGCCTGGGTATGGAGATGTTGAGAGGTTTCTCAGAGAAGATCAGGTAAGTTACATTTAAATTAGTGTTTTGGAAACAACTTTTTGACACCCTTAATCTGAAACAAAAATATATTTTGCTATTTTTTCTTGCTGCAGTTTGTTACAAACTTGTCTGTGTATTCAGTTTTTGGTTCTTCTGCCCCTTCCACGCTGTAGTTTAAGGAAGCCACCTAAGCATCCTAATCTTCTGTCAAAGGTACAATAGTGGCACAGGTAGGGAAATGCTACCAGAAGGTTCTGAAGGCCTTAAAAGGCTGGTCATACATGATGTCCTTACAATAGCCTTTTATTTAGGCCATTATGAACTTAAACTTCTAATTGTACCTCTGCCTTGTTCTTTCTATTTCAATGTTATTTATTTTTATTCACCATGAACTGTAAAAATAGAGACATTCACTGCCTAGGATGAATGTTATTTATTTAAAATGTAAGTAAAAAAATACAAAACGGTGCAAGATATGTCAAAGTCTAGGCAAGATATTAGTGTCTTTACCTTTTATGCTGACAATGAACAAAGCCATTTGCAGCCAAAGAGGATTTTGTGCTTTCAGGCAATGCAGGACAACTGAATTATTGCAGTCTGGCATGCTTTCTTCTAGCTCTGAAGTATACCTCCTATTTATATCTCAGCCAATAAAAGGCCTCAGAGTTCTTGGCAAGCTCTTCATTAACAGAAAAAGATATAAAGAAACATTTTTTCATAAGGAGTTATAAATATTGTGGAGATTTGTATTCTATGAAAGGATTGATAACCACCAGCAGAACCTGGAGGATGAGGGACCAGGAAATCCTTGAGTTGATAAAACCATACAGAATTGCATTATGTTTGAAGTAGATATTTTGCCAAATAAAGACATTTTCTACAGTGTAGGGAAATAATTTTTGCAACTTTTTTTCTGTAAACTTCATTTCATGTACTGCAGCAGTGCATAAAGTTCATGACACAGCTTCTAGAGTCATTACCACTCAGAGCAGTTCCACGTCCTTACTGATCATGAGAGATAGATTATGAAATGTCTGGGCAAAAATGCAAATGTGACTATTTAAACGCTTTTCAGGTCTACCAGACACCAGTTTGTTCACAGCATGTTAATATTTAGGCCTGGGGGACAATTATTAGCATTGGGTAGAGAAGGTAATTCCTGTTTGTAACGAAGCTCCAACATTTTTAAAATCTCACTGGAAGCGAGTGGAGCTCAGCTAAGGCTCTGCCTGGTGTGGCTGCCAGACCCTGGTGCAACTGCAGACCTTGGGAATCCCAGTTCTGGGTCCTCTGGTGCCAGAGAGCACGCTGTGGGGATTGCCAGGGAGCTTGGCAGCTTTCTGCCACTCTGAGGCTTTTCCCTTTAATTTCAGTGGGTTTTATGCTTTAAATTTCCCTTCTTGCTGAAGCTGTTTTTTTTAAGGCTTAGCAGCCAATGCTAGAAATGTTGTTGAATTGTGTAAAAAATTGTGTTTTCTCCATGCTACCCAAATTTTTCCCATCCTGCAAGTCCAAACAGTAAGTTTAGCTGTAAAAGTCAGCATGCTAAGCTGCTCGTATTTTGTCACGTGTAATCCTGTTTTGGTAAGTGCAGCTTAACACTCACTGAGTTCCTGTAATTAGCTGAAAAAAATCGTATCATCAGAAGAAAAGGCAATGCCCAGTATGTTTCCTGTGAAGGTAGGCAGTGCTTTCCTGGCAGGGGTCAAAGGGGCCCAGATCTCATGCTCAGGTGCCCCATTACCCTTTTTTGTAGCTGCTGAGTCCAGAGTAAGTAGTCAGGAAGAGCCAAGAGCCTGCCTGCTCACCAAACCAGGACCTGTGCATGTTCAGCTGTATCTCAGATGTAAAGGGGAGTGCGAGACACAGACCTGACCATACTCAGTTATGGAATTGCCAAATGGGAATTCCAGAGTGGAATGCCTCAGCCTTTGCTCATGGATGACTGTGTAAACATCCCAATTGGAAAGAAAATGTGTATCCTGTTGAAGGAAAGACAAGCTGTTCTCTTAAGGGACATTTGGAAACAAATCAGATTGTGGATAAAAGAAAACAGCATTCAACTTGAAAAGTGCCGAGGAAAGTGGAGTGAGAATGTTTTGTTGTTGTTGTGAAGTAACACAGACATATTAATAATCTGTTTAAACACACTCAACACAGCATATAGACAACCATCCTTAGGCTAAAAAGATCCAAGGAAAACAACTTCTTTTGGGGGGGAGAGTGTAATAGAGTTTATGGTATTTTCTGTGTTTTGGATTGTCTGTTTTGTTTCATTTTTGGTTTTAATGAGTACTAGGAGGTCAGTGGAATGACTGACTGGTTGTTACTGGTAGTAGGATGCCTGTGTGTTATGTTCCTCTTTCAGGCTATGGGGGTGTATCTCTATGGTGAATTAATGGTGAATGAAGATGCAAAACAACAAGAACTTGCACGTAAATGCTTTGCCTCAGCACAAGAGCACATGGATGCGTCCTCAGCCAAAGTGGTGGCAGAGATGTTGTTCTGAAGAGGTGATTTTTCATTTTAATCTGAACATCCTGATTTTGCTTCATAAAGAATGAATGTGCAGAGCTCACTAAACGTGGTTAACTTTGGCATACCATGCAGCCTGTGGCTGCTTATGTCAAGAAGTAACTCTTGTTAAATATCTTTTTGGATTTTTTTTCTTTTTTTTAAGCCCAGCTGCAGGAGCAGTGAGTGACACACATGTAGGCAGTAGCTAGAGAACATGGCTTTGTTGTAAACATTGTAATGGACTATTTAAGAGGCAACTGTAAGTCCAAAGGGCCAAAGAAGGCTGGACTGTGTCTACAGTTGTTTCCCATTCTGTGTTCTTCACACTGCTTACAGAAATTGCAGTTGTGCAAGGAGCATTTCTGTTTAATTGAGCTGCAAGTTTACTGGATAGGCAGCACAGTCTTTGAAGAGCCTGATCCCACAGTGGAAATATGAAGCTTTGGACTTGAAAGCAAATCTGAATGACCTGAGAACAAGCTGATAATTCAAATGTTTTTGTGTTAAGGGTAGTGAAGCTTTTGAAGATCGATTATGAGGTAAGAAGAGTAGCCTTACCATGAAGGAACAAGCTTGTTTACAACACTGATGGGGACAAATCACCAGAGAAGAAGCAGAATTGCCAAAAGTATTCATGGGATAAAGATTGCTGTAGCTATAAAGTGGTAATTTGCAAAGGTGCTTCCCACTTCTCAATCTGAGTAGTCAGAGGGAACCTTACAGTGTCTCACATGCACATTCAACATATAAGCAATTAAGACTGGTATGAAGGTTTCTTCCAGTACTACACACCTCAGGTCTTTGATTAATGGTAAAACTCACCCAACAGACTGATTGCCTTGGTTGTTCATGTAACTTTACGGATAATTTGTGGTATCAAAATTCAGGCATTGAATTTAGCAAAATCATCATCATCTAATTGGTACCAAGCAGAAATCTCAATTTTCTCCTGTTCAAGCAGTATTTGACAGTGAGTTCCACTTGATTTCTTGGGGTTTATATATTTCTATGAAATACAGCAAATGACAGGTTCTATGAAAGCAAGTGCAAGTTTGTTTATGAAAAGCCATGTAATTCTTCTGTATAGATAGGAGCTGTGCCTGCCGAGAAAACGTTTTTGGGAAAGGTGGATCAGACTGTAGAGTGCCAGGATATCACTTGTGCAGTAGGGGGGCCACCTTTTAGAACAGGTACAGCTAAGAGACTCTCGTGTAGTCCCAGTGATCAAGGACTCACAGGAACCTGAGTTACATTCAACAGTTCTGTTAGATGTCTTCTAGTGAAGACCACCTTCTGAAGGCCAGAAACATGGAGATGCAGTTTGTTCTGGTACTACTGTACTAGGAACTGACTTCTTATAGTTCCCTCAGTAATAAAATCAAAATTTCTACAAGCTTCTGATGGTAAGTACCTAGCACAGGAAAAGTACATGGTATGTCTGTGTGAGCAATAGTCAGAATCGCCCCTTTGACTTTCCAGACAGACTGGAAGTGTGTGATGAGCTATGACATAAAGTCTAAAGATACTGAGTACAATACTCTGTGTGACTGCTCAATTTTCCTTTAATGTTGTGGCTGTTTGGGTTCCTGGCATGATGATTTGTGATTTAAGATTAAAATCACATTGCCAGGGATTACCACACAGCCATGACCGCAGCTGCTAGCACGAAACTCACCATAACTGTCTGATCCCTGCACAGCCTGGAATCCTCTCCACCCATGACACAAAACCAAACACAAAAAAACCAACCCAAAAAAGAGGAGAGCAGCAGAGCATCACAGAAGACCCTCCTCCGAGCAGGATCTCTGCGAGGTGCAGAGCTTAGCTGATTGGTGAACAGTGATGGTGTCCCGCTTTGTTCACAGTGGCTAAGTTCTGCACCCGAGGAGAACGGAGAGGACACTCTGTGAGGGCACAGGGGGGTGCTGGCTGAGAGACTGCTGCTGGATGGGTGGATCTGGAGTGAGTGCACGTGTGTGAGGTCAGTAGATGGACGGTAAGAGGCAGAGGCGACTTAGGGAGGACCAAAGACTTTTAGTTGAGAATCAACAGCGCTCCTTCAGTTCTCAGTCCGACTGCAAACGTCAGGTATTGCCTACAGTAATTTGGTTTCCACGCTCTCCTAGAGGTCAGAGGAAATACTGGCTGTGACTTTAACCTGAAATTGTCAATAAAGCTTTGTTTTATAGTCTTCTCTGTAAGGGATGCTGTGCTGATGTCTCTGCAGTTGTAGCTGAGCACTGTGTGTCATTTGCAGGAGACGGAGGCAGCTCCAGTCGGAAACAACTTTGGCTGCTGCTGTTGTTCCAGGCTGTTGATGGACCCGTCCTCCGGTGCCTACTGAGCTGATATCAGTTCTGATTTTACACACTGGCTCAGTTCAGCAGGAACAGGAGTCGAGCCCTAGAGCAAAAAAAGATGTACCTTTCTAAGAGCCGTTGAGAAATGTTGTTGCTGTTTTCTCTCAGGAAATGAATCCGTGTACCTTATGATGTCCTGATGTTAAACACTAAATGGCCTAAGGTGGAAAAGCTACCTCAGTACTGTTCAGAGAACTGTATGTGGACACGTAGCACATCACACAGTATTGCTCTGGGAACTTGCCTCCAGCGTTATGTTCAGAGTAACTGCTGATAAGCAAGAGAATGTGCAGAATTTGCTTCCTCCACGGATCTTCCCCTCCTCTCCTGACCCTGTGGTAGCTCTAGGAAGCTACAGAGAGCAGCGACTCTTAACTCAGCAGCCACAGTCACGCTCCACTGGTAACCTGGAAAATAACTCCTTTTGGAAAGCTGGGGCAATCAGGAGTGCACAGATATTCCTTTACCATGGCACAGTAATAACTTTAAATGCTGTTTCCGTTGCAGGAAAGATCACAGAGAAACTCTTTTAATAGATCTTCTACTAAACCCCGATGGCACTAGGATTTCATTGACCCGGGACATCAAAGCAAGGATTATGTGACTGCTAAAACAATCAGTTGAGAGAAATATTTACCTTTCTGTATTTCCAGAGGCTCACTGTAACTGAGACTGCATGCACACAAAACAAACTGCTCACACACGTGTTGCTATGGCTTTAGGATATTCTTTGAATCAAGACATTTGGGGTTTGTCCTTGGTCTTTGATAATACAACCAGTCCAGTTTGCAGATACCAAGGACACTTGATTTGAACAATTTATGCCGTGCAGTAATTTGGACACTCTGAAATTTGATTAAACTGTATTGTATACTTATAATTTTGTTTGTAACTTCTTTGTCATATTGAAAAATGCCCCAAATAAAATTAGCAGGAGCTGAGATGGGACTTGGGGGAATAATTAGAAGCATAAATAATCTGTGGAAAGTGACCCACCATCATCCAGGTGAAGGGATGGGACTGAAGGAAAAACAAAGATCAGCATTTTCTCTCTGTGATGTGTAGGTTAAATTTTACCAGAAATGTCAGACCTGTAAAGTGTCTTTTATACCCCTGTGCTGCTCCTTTTGCACAGTGATGTGTCAGTTGTAGCTCTTCTTTCCTGATCAGTGGAGCACTACACTTCTAGGAGACATCTTAATTGTTCCTTTGAGAGAGTAAGAATTTAAACCACAAAAATCTGTGAACATATTTCCTTTGTACTCTATTGTTTTGCATAAAATGATCTTGTAAAAATAAATATTTTTTTCAACTATGTGTGGTTCTTTCCATTGCACAGTGGTTCAACATTAATTCACAAACTTGTGAAAAAGAATGACCCCATGTCTGCTTTTGCAGCAGGAGAAAAGCAGCTGAAAGATGTTAGTTAATGGATATGAACAAGAAAAATTAACTGTGGTAATTTCTGTTAAATTTTTGTTCTCAGAATGTGAAGTAAGAGCTTCAACAGTGACTTCAGTACAAAGACTGCAGTTCCTTTTCACCTCACCACATCTTCTGACCTCTCCCTTTCCAGGCTGGCAGTGTCAAAACCTGAACCTTGGGACACTCAGAGAGTTCTTTCAAATGCAGGAAGAGTGAGGAAATCGTCCAGGAACGTGCTGAGACACCACAGTGGCTTCTGAAGTAATCACACTCAGAGATGTGCTTCTTACAGGATCCCATTCATAAGGGAGCTATGCTTCATTGCACAGGTTTTCCTGCAAAGGCCAGCAAAGGAAACCAGCTTGCTTTTTGCCTTTTCCATTGTGTAAAGGAAAAAAACCCCGAGCCGGGTAAGAGCCTTGTATGAGACACACAGGAATGAAATACATTGGAAGCCTCTTCACAGCCAGTCCTGCTACAACTACAGGGCAAGTAAGGCATTCTACACCTTTGTAAATATCACCACAGTTTTGCTCTTTCAAAATGATCTGCTTGCATTTTTTTTTAATATTGAGCACAGCAGTGGTTTGTTCTGTTTGCCACAGCTGTTCCAGTCTGTCTCAGAAGTATTAACTGGAACATTTCCCTCAATACAGCTTTGTGATCCATCATGCATGGTAGGAACTGAGAAAGTGAACAGAAACTAAACCACTAACACCAAACAACCTAAGAAATGGCAAGAAGGTGGCAGTTCTGGCCCTTTATCAGGTCTTAAGGCCTTTTGTTGCTAATCCAAGCATTGTGAAATACAGTGAGGCTCCAGATTAGGAAGGAAACTAAAGGTGGCATTGAATAGTTCTGTGACCATAACTCATCATAACTAAGAGATAATAGGATATTCATGTATGTATTATGTAGTAGAGTCATTATCACGATATAATCATTCCCTTAGTTTAAAATCCTTCTGAATCATGAAAAAAGCACTGGAAGTGACACACAGTGTCATTTAATTATTTGAGTTTTTAATAGGCCCTATCGAAATCTTAACAGAAAAAAAACCAACAGTGTTATTAATTTTACTGAAGTTTCTCTCAAGGTGGGTGTTTCTCTGTTAATTTCTGTGTTGTAGACTCTAATTGTAGTAAATAAGAGAACAACAAAAAAAAATCCATTTCCAAACTTACTGTAACTGAAATCTTTATTGGAAAACATGTTTTATCCAATGATACCTCCATCCAGGAGCCAGAGTCAGTGATCCTTGTGGGTCCCTCCCAACTCAGTGTGTTCTGTAATTCTACAGTCCAGAGCTGACTGTCAACACACTAAAATTCAGTGGAACTGCACAGTTGTTTGTTCTTAGGTGTAGTCAGGCATTTGGGGCAAGTGGCAGAAAAGTAACAGCATTAAATGATCATTTAACTAAGACTTGCAGTCTCGGGCACATTCACATGTCCGTGTGTGTGGCTGTGACAGACAGACATCTGTGCAGGTGGGCTTTTGCCCTACTTGGGTTTCATTCTACCTCTGTTTCATAGTCAGCCCTCTCTGAATAAAATACACCATTTTGTAAGGGTGGATTTTTTAAAGTCCCATCCCTAATTCAGTCCTTTCCAACACATTGGCAGTTTTACTCTGAATAGCATTAGAAAGCTCAATGCAGAAGCCTGGACTGTCTCCCATTTGGCTCCTCAGCATCTGGGTAGGATGTTGGTGATTCTTTTCTTGACGTAGCTTTTAACTGTAAAAATGAATCTCAGATGAGATGAGAACTGTATCCATAGGCAGGGGTCACCATCTATTTTCCTGTGCCACTTACTGGGTCACTTCTTCAGAATAAAGGCAGAGCACAAGGAAGGGGTGACCTGGCAAGTCCCTGGGCCTGCAGTGGACATGCATTCCTGGTCACACATGTTCTCTTCCAAGCACAGAGGGACACATACCACTTTGCTGACAGCTTTGTTTTCTCTCTGCAGCTTTGCTGGGAGGTGTTTGCAGCTGCTGCTCTCTCTGTGCTTTCTCCTGTAGGAGGAATTAGCTGTACCCTGTTGTCCATTCCTCACACACAATAGGGAAGGAAAAGGTATGGAAGCAAGTCTAACCAGAAATGCAAACCGAGTGAGTGGGCAGCCTGAGGAAACAAGTAGGCTAAAGAAATTGGCTAAGGAGCCTAAAGAAATTGGCATAAGGACCCTAAGGAATTCTGACACATAAATAGCACTGTGAAAAGTGATATTACCAAAACAAAACAAGAGAGTTCTATAGAGCAGTAAAAGGTCTCATACAGTACTGCAGCCAGCCAGTTTATCTCCAGAGCTGATGAAAGTCTTGACAACTGGTATTTATTCTTGTGTTACACTTTTAGCTGTTGGTTTTTAGGTGGGGGCTCCTCTGCACACAGAGATGGGTGGGATGACCCCACAGCACCTCTGTAAGAACAAACAAACCACGTTACTGTGTCTGTCATATGCCAAAGGCTTCACTGGTTTGGAGTTGATTCTTTCTATGCAGAAACGGGACTGTAAATTCCTGGAAAACCCACACCTTCAGCAGGCAGTGGTGGGTCCTGCATGTGCAGCATGGACACAGGGAGCTGTGTTCCATACAGACTGTCCTGTTGCATGGCATGGCTGGCTGGGCTTTGCTGCCTGAAGAGCAAAGAATTTCCATGTCTCACTTTCCATACACGACTAAAGAGTCATATAGACATATCTAAGGCCATTCAAATTTTTACCTGTAACTCAGAGTATTTTCCTGTGACAAAAGAACTCACAGAAGAATGTACTTCCAAGTCAAGACTAACATTTACCATAAACCCACATACTGGGCACAAAACCATACTCTTAATTCACTGAAAACCCTATTCCACAACACTGATTCTTAACATTTAAATGCAAATTAATATATCTTGTAGTCTTTGTAATGAATCTTGTGGTCTTTTAAAGCTGTAAAATACCTAGAATTCATGAGTCTTGTTTGATGTCTTCCATCACAGGAAAAGGTTTTGACAGACACCTAAGTGTGTTTCTGTTCTTGCCCCCAGTCTTTGATGCCCAGAGTAGTAGTAAAAAAAAAAAATGAAAAAAAATTGCAAAAAAGGACAAGGAAGCAACCAAACAGAGGGGCCTGACTCATCTAGAATGTCACCACAAGTCTATTGAGTTCCATGGCTAGGCTTTGCGAACGAAGATGAGGGGTATTGAGTTTAGGCACATATACAAAATACTGAAGTGAACACAGACACTAACACAGATATGTGCCTTTGTTTCTGTGGGCACAATATACTGGAAAAATTATTTTAAAAACCCCACTGCTAGGCTGACATTTTATATCAGTGAAATATGCCAGTGCATAAAGAAATTGAGACATTTGCACGCTGCTTGGGACATTAACTTCATTGTGTGCTTGCTCTGGCTTAAGCTGAGTGCATATTTTCTGACAAAATTAAGGCCCTGATTCCTGGTGCTTGCAGCAGCCAGAACAGGCGTTTGCTCTGTTACCTGAAAGCATGCAGCACATGCATCAGGAAACAGAATTTTCCACTGAGCACTGCAGGGCATTAGCACAGCACCCCAACATGCAGAAGCCTGGTTTTGCTTTTTGCCCCTCTGTGCCCATGACTGCTCTGCCTTTTCTGGCACACTCTGAGCAGCAGCTGAACATCACTGCACCCTTTGCTGGCTGTGGCTCCTTCAGTGATCCCTGAGAACTGCCCTGTCTCACTGCTCCCAGGCCTCTCCCCTGGGCTGCTGGGACCTGTCTGTCAGCGGGAGCTCTGCTCAAACTCACTGGGACATTTAATTCATGAGCCAGTGGTGGCTGCTTTGCCACTGGCATCGTCCCCAGACATCCTCACTACCTCTAAACAGGCCACTGTCAGAAGCAGCTGTTTGGCACCATAATGTATTCCACGTCATCCTCAATCCTGAGAGGACAGTGGTCATCATCTACCACACAGGAAAACCTTTTTTGTTGTTGTTTTTTAACCTCAAGTTGTTGCATCACAGTAGTGTCTGACTTTGTTTGGCAGTTGTTTTTGTACTTGATAGGAAAAGTTACCTGTCTTACAACTGAACCCCCTTACAGCCAACTCCTGCAAATACAACAAAACCTAAAATTACAATTTGTCAGCAACCATCTTACTCCAGTCTGCATCTGTCTCTTGGTGGGCCCAAAACCCACCCATTTAACTGCCAAACGTGACCAGTCAAAAGTTAATTCCAATTTACTCAATTTTACATCGAGAAGTACTGTTGCTTTTTCTTGTTCCCTACTTGTAGGGATCCCTCCTTCTGCCTCTCACAGGCCCCTTCAGCCAACATTTCCCTGCATGTCCTGCAGCCACGGCACCCTCTCTCATTTGTGTTCCCACGACATGGCAATGTTACTCTGCAATACTGACATTAGGGTTTTGTCATTGCCACCACTCGTGCTGAAACTGCCCATCATGCCCCATACATATTATCATCTCTTGTTCCTTCTGATTATACAAAGGCTTTTTAATAAGCTCCCAATAAAATAGTAAGACCAATCTTTTTTATTTCTGAAGCTAGCTGATTCTCTACCATTATGAAGTAATGCCAGCATCAGCTGAGGGAGAGATGTGGCACTGAGAAAAGCTACACACAGCACACGAAGGTAAAACCTAAAAGTCATTTTTAGCATTATATTTTTGCATCAAGAGTTTTCAGCATCAAAACCACAGGCTTATAACATGCAAAAACCAAAATCACCAAAAATTATCCCCCTCTCTGTCTTGAAATACAGCTGTTAAAGGCTGTGGTTTCTGGTTATGTTGTAGAGGTGGTGAGGACCCACAGCTCCCAGTGCAGACATTATTCCATGAATGTCTGAAAAATCGGTGCTAAACTGTCTTTCAGATTCACAAAAGAAAACTGAATTGACAGGAAAATCATGGAAGGGGCACCACAACAGGATGTCACATGGCAATCCTGTTCACATTTCCTGTAAGTAGATGTGGATTGCCAGACTCTGCAATGCATTTTGAAGAACTGTCCCAAAGTGGAGTTGCAGCATAAGGGTGGACCATTACTGGCCTGCTCAAATGCATGATTTCTGAAGCAGAGGGGAGGCAGCATTGATACCAAACTCTCTTCTTTCATTTCTCTGTGATAACAATTAACTTTGCCAAATCTGAAGCAACCAGAGCAGGGAACAGCTGACTTACAGACTGGTACGTGGCTACACAGGAGTGTATGAGTGAAGGATCTCAGTAATAAAAACATACTCAGCCCATGTGTGATTTTATATGCAAGGTCTTCACCTTCATTCTATGATGTTTATGTAAACTCAGGGTATTCCATTCTAAAAATAAAAACAACAACAAAAAAGACAAAGTGAGTAGATCTACCATTTATACATTCATCTTGGACCCTGGGCAGAAAGGAAGAGAAGAAAAAAAAAAGGTAATTCTTCTGAGTAACCATGTGTGAGACCTTGCTCTGCCAGTACAGCAAGCAGGAGGAGAATTGCTGAAAAGAAATCAAGATCAGAAAAGGTATGATGAAAAATAGTCAACAGCTTTCATCTGAAACCTTTACATCCCAACAAATTTACCTTTCCAAAACAGTTGTTATAGCTCAGTTGCAAGGTTTGGGCTTGACATTTGCTCAGTATCCACTCATGGCCTGGGTCAAGGCAGCCAGGGAAAGCAACTATAGCATTTCAGATGGTTAAAGGAAGATGACCAATGCGAGCAAGGGAAACTCCTCTTTGGCATTCACTAGAACACAGACCACCCAACAGCACATTCCCAGGAGACTCTCTGCCAAGGCAGCAAATGAAATGGGTACCACGAGAATATCTTCTAAATGCAGGCAAACATTTAAAGAAAAATTGTATCACAAGTAAGGAAAACTTGCCAGAGAAGTGGATTTAAGCAGGCCCTCATATGAATACTGCGATGAATTAAGTGCCTGTTGGATGCCTCTACCACTGCAGTATTCAGCTACAGTGGTTCAACTACTGGTGTTGCCCAGCAAAACTTGTAGATTGCATAACAAGGTCATTGCAGACTACTGGGAAAGTATAAAAACATGGATGCAAAGATATGCTCCATGTTCTCGTGGAGGACTCCTCCCAGAACAGTCCAGGTTTTGACTTTTCAGATGTGGGTCTAGTAGAAAACCACACTTCCATGTCACAAATTCTCACCTTTCTACACACTTCTTATATCACAAGAAGAACTGCATTTTCATTAGCACGACATTTTTAGCATGATTTATTTTTCATTTACTCCTTATTCACACAGAACACGAGTAGTTTATTCTGTTGTTAGATAATACACCAACAAACCAGAGTAAACCTGGTTTAACAGTGTTTGTTTAATAATTGGAAGTAATTTTTGCTAGATGTTTTATCCTAAACTTGTGTAATGATAATTTTGTATGGCACCCCTGCCAAGCCAAACACATACCACACCAACATGAATTTCAGCTTAACAAAACTAATATTATCTCACTGGCATCTTCACTCTGTTTATTAACACCTCTTTGCACTTGCAGTGCTGTGAGTACAGAAGCTTAACCACAAACCCCAGAAGTAACAGGTTGGGTGGGTAATGCAGGAGCCACGACATGAGAATCCCTCATTACTCAGATCTACCAAGTCACTGTTGCCTTCCATGGCAAACTAAAACCAGGAGCTTTGACACCCCACAAAATCACAGCTTATATCAGAGTTAGATCACAACTCAAGCACTGTGAAAGAGCAAGGAAAAAGAAATACCAGAGATTTACAACAACTATGCTCAATAGAGAAAAAAGAATGCCAGTACAGATGTCTCTTATTTAAGTTACAGATGGCATCAATGAGGTTTCCTCCTTAAAGCCTCCTGAAATGAGCAAACTCTCCTTACAATATTTAAATCATGCAGTATTTCTTAAGAAGCCAAACACAGGAAAATGAGAATGCAACAACTCACTACTAATTTTGGGTTTTTACTGCATTCACTGCACATTTCTTTCCTCTTGAACTGATTTATCCCTACTTATCAGGATATTGATTTTATATAAGAATGTTAGAAGAATTGTCATGCATTTTTTTGGATGGAAAAATAAAAGATAGCACAGTGAAAAGACACAAAAATTCCCCTCCAAAACATGTAATACACATCTAAATATAATACCCATCATCCACCTAACTAATCTGCAAGAATCATATATTGCAAGTCTTTGCCAACCCTTCTAAGTAGTTAATATTACATATAGGCATAATATTGGAGAAGAGATAACCAGAGAGTCCCACATCCAACCAGGGTAGAAATTAAACAGAGAAAAACCATTCTTCCTTTGGATTAAAATTTTATATTATTTATCATTCTGGGTTGAGACTCCACAAGTGTTTCCACTATGTGATCAACAAATAATTTAGCTGAATCCCATGCTTTTCAGGTGTGGTGTTCAGGGACCAGAAAACGAGGCTGCTTCATTTTCCTTTTTTAGATATGTATGGCTATCAAGAACAGAGAAACTGCTACATATCTCCTTCTGAATTTTCATTTTGAATCAAAGGGAAAAAACCCCTTCCTCCACAGACACATGTTACGTATTTGCTATTAGTTCACTAGCAAACCCATTGAGAGGGTGTGTAACTCCTGTAGGATGACTCACTAGGAACAAAATGGTAAGAAATCAGTCAACAGCATTACAGAAAATATCTTTCCACTTGTTACAGCCAAGGGACATCAAGTACATTGTTTTCCTTTTCCCCTGCTCAAAACCAAATGTTACATTCAAAAAGCTGTATTAATTCCAGATGCATGACTGATTTTATATGCAAGAACAGTATTCCAAGTAGCATCTTTGAACATAGCACAGGTTTTGACATCAAACCTAAGTAATACAAGAGAACAAATTACTGAGGAAAGTTATGATCCCCTATCATTACTACTCTGCATCCTTACTGTTCTAGTTGAGCTAGGAACAGGTTCACAGAACTTCCTGGGACAAATATTTCCCCAGAGGTAAAAAAGTAAACCATTGCTGCCTGTCTATGCTCTTTGTATGAGACAAAATCCTAAACAAAGATGGAAGCAAACTACCTCTGGACATAACAATGTAGGCAATGATTTGCAACCATATGCTCCTTTTAGGAAATTTGAAACGTCCCTATGTCTCTTGTTGTGCTTGCCCTATTTTGTCTGAAGAAAAGAAAAGATTCCTTAAAGGAATGAGCAATAACATCAGTCATGGCACACTGTGAAGTGGGCTCTGTTGCAAGCAATTTTGTACTGCAGTATCTGTTGACAAAGAGCAGCTATTGGTGTAGTACTTTGCAGTGAACACTGTCCTGTGAAAGCTGCAGTACTGAAAAAGACACATTTAGCAAATCTGGGAGAAGTTTCATTTTGGAAACATTTTCAGAAAGAAGGAAGGAGTTCAGGACACATGGTTGAGTTCCTGAGAATGTAGAGTACATTCACCATGAATCATTTGAGATCATCATTTGTTTCCTTAAAGCAAAACCGTAGAGCAAAACATTTTAGAAACAACTTGCCAATCAAGCAATTGGATATGATTTGCTAGAAAACCCCCACACCTGTGAGTGGGGAGAGAAACTGATCCTCAGCCAGGTAAACAGCAAGGAGATGAGTGAACTGCTTTAAGTGATGTAGCAGAGGGTGTTCAGAACACAATTTTCAACCATCTTTAATACTTACTATTATGTTTCAAAAGATTAACATTTCCAAACCACAGATTATTTTAAAATATAGATGAGGGAACAGGAAATTAGGAGATATGCTTGTGTATGTGCCTGTCTACCCTTGCTAAGCTGTGGTGCAAGATGCTAGTGGAATTCTGACATTAATAAATATAGATAAAGATTTGATTTGTTGGCTTCATAAACAGATGACATTAAAAATTTAAGCTTTCAGTGTAAGTTTTTGAAGAAGTTCATTCAGCATCTTCACAGTCCTTTGGTTTTCTTCTCCATTTTGTTGAAATCTGTATGCAGTACGGGTGAGAAGGCTGTAAACTTCTTTGCTTGTGTCAGTTGTCTCAGTAATCTGAAGGAAGACAGAGAAGATGGAAAATCATGCAATTATGTTGCTAAATACTAGAAATTCTCCATTAATATTTACAACAAAAGCACCAATTAGTCCCTCACCACTGAACTTGTGAGAAGCAACTTCTGCCCAAGGAATCTCTTTTCATTCACCTTAGTGGAACTGAGCAACTTTGAGATTTTTTTACTGTTCTCTTAAGTTTAAGTGAAACAAATGCAGAGGTCAGAAACTATTTAAAGGAAACACAAATGGATAGACAGTGTAACCATTTATAAGAAGAAAACAACTAAAAGCACATGAAGGTTCTGTGTGTGTTTGGGGAGACAATTCAATTCTGTGAAGCTTTGAAAAGCAAAAATAAATCCCTCCCCCAGAAGATGACAGAATACCAGGAAAAAATCCTAAATTGCAATTTTGGCAGATCAGGAGGGACTTTACTCCTTGTTATTTGCTGTGTGAAACCCAAAGTTTACTCTGCTAACCAAAACCACAGGCATGGAGCCCAAATCAGTTCCACACCATTCTGCCTTCCATATATTGTCTTCAGTCCTTTTCAAATGAGGTGGAGAGCCCAACTACCCATTAATGGTTGTACAGATACAGTCAGGGTTAATCAGACTGACAAACTCTGGCCTACAACAGCTCACAACCACCCTGTACTGGGGAATACTCTGCTTTGAAAGGTAGTTTTGTTGCTTTCTATGAAGGAGAAAGAGATTGCCTTTGGTCTTTCTGAAGAGGTTTAGAGTTAACAGGCAAGTACATTACAGCATCACAGCTCAACAGCTGCACTACTCAGGAGAAAATAGAAACAGCAGACTGTAGATATACATACACCCCCCTAATTTTATCACTACATTCTTATGCTAAAAAAAAAGTTGTTTTTAAACTTGCACCTAAAATTGTGAGAATTATCTTAGCTCTTCCTAAACAGAGAAATGTTTAATCTGTTTACTCAGACAGCTGTGTCATAAAAATCAGATGCCTTACACATGCCATATACCCTGTAAAGATAGAAGAGCACTCTGCTGCTGAAAGGGAGAACCTTTGGAAGTGTTAAAACTACACACTGGCCCTAGATGTGCTTGCATAGGAGTTGTGAACTTCTTAAAAGAATATGGTTTTATACTTAGGAAAGAGTTTCTAATCTCACACTGAGACAGCACTGTCTTCAGAGGCACAAACACATCTTGAAGATTGCACCAGTATTCCTGAAGGCTGCCATCAACAAGATACTGTGGCAAGCTTCCAACCTTTTACTCCTCTTCAGCTTTTTTCACACCCTAAGAGACACAATCTTAGCTTTTCCTTCTTTCCTTCTCTCTCAATCACCACACTATTGTCCTCATTGGCTTTCTAAAGCACCAGGCTTCCCTCACATCAGTGCTAACACCTAGTAACCAGCTGCTCTGCCTAATGGAAAACAGTGACAGGACAGTTCCATCATCTCTGCAGTAGCTGGATAATGTAGGCAGTGATTTATAACTGGAGAAACAACGTGTTTGCACATGCAATCTTGCTATATGTAAATGAACTGTAGCCATCTCTTAACTGCAAGTGACTATTTCAACTTGTTCTTCACCTGCATAGTCAGGACAGCAACCTTTTCAGTGAGATCTTATCAAGAAGTGAATGGAAAACATATTGACTGTATATTGACTGTAGCTGAGATAGATCTGTAGCAGGTTTGGTATAGCTGTTGTAGTCACGGTCTTCCTTAATTCTGTTATGTGTTTTCTTTATTAAAAAGTAGAAACTTAAATCCAAAATAGTAAAATATATAACCTGACAAAAAGAAGAAGCAACACTTACATGGTAAATACATTCCTGGGCAACTGTATGTCCACCAGGTGAGAAGAGCAAAAAGTTGGTCAGAAGGTGTGTCATAAGATGGTTACAGCTCTGCTCTGCACCCCTTATCCTGTGCACAGCAGCCTCCAGATCTCTGAGGGAAAGGTCTGCACAGCTGAAGAGCATCATTAGGTGATTGTAGACTGCCTGAACTTCTACCTGTAGGAAATAATTTCAAAGGATGCAGGATCAGAGAAGAGTAAAGGTCAAATCTGTTGTATTTTTCCTTCGGATTTATTCACTAAAAGGAAACTGAATCCTTGGCAGAAACTACCCAAACATGAAAAGAGTTTGAATTTAGCTGGGAAAACAGGGAAGGAAGGGCTGAACACATTTCTTTTATACTGATTCACACACAGAGAGGTGGACAGAATGGATTTTTTTATTTTGTTTGGTATTACAAATGGAGCAGACAGGCATCAAGCCAGGATTTTACCTTTTTTAATAATGTAAGGAAATGGAGAAAGTTCCTCAGCAGAACATGGTCAGATTTTTGCATTGTGGGAAAAAGAACAGAGGCTCCTCAAGGGCTCATTTCAGCATTGCTGCTATAAATCAGTTAAATCCCCATGCAACCTGACCTCAGCTGATAAAATGTTCTGGTAAGAATGAAGCTTTTTCCTTCTTCCTGTGTTGTTTGCAACTTACATTTTTATGTTGTGAGTTAGCCAGTAAAACCTAATTTTTACTAAAAGTAGAAAAGATTTTGGCACCTACATAATGGAAACAAACTATAAGCAACTACTGCAAAAAATCCTAACAGTAATTCTGTTCACTGTATTAAAAATGAACCAAACAAACTTGTGGGAAAAACTCAAATGAGTGGTTGCTGGAGCAAAAGAAAAATACAGCACTGCAGATCCAAAGGAAAAGGACACCTGTTTCCCAACCATATTCATTGGGACAATTTGTTTCAGACATTGACCTACCCCTTTAATAATTTCACATGAAACAGTCTGAAAAAGCTGCTGTTCTTGAATTGAGCCCACAATTAGATGTGAGGCACAAATAATACCAGAATCTACAGAAAGGTAACTGGAATTCCAGACTCTTTACCCCTCTGTGCACCCAGACTGCAGATGGACAGTAGCTGGCTCTGCTCTGAGAGCTCATGTACCCCAGGAGTCTCAGTGCCATCCTCCAAGTGTTCCTTCAGTGTTTCAGAACCTCAAGTTATAAAAGGACTCCAACAAATTAATTGAGAAGCAGAATATTTAGTCCTGCACATATGAGTGAAGTCTAGTGAACAGCAAAAGTAGTTCCCATGCCATATTAATCCTTAACTGGTGAACAGTGCAGGGGTTCAGTTGGAAACCACTTCATTTGAAAGAGCTGAGAGCTAACTTGACAAAGGACAAATTAAAACAAAAAGCAAACACCCAGCTATAGGCAGAGGCTTTGCATGAACTCTGGACTCTGGGATTGCCTCTGGAGTAGCCTGACCTTTGCAAAAAAAAAAAAAAAAAAAAAAAAAAAAAAAAAATCTTAGTTCAGGCACCTAAGAAAAGAATGATAATGAACTGAAATATCACACCTCTGGGAAAAGATGAGTAACTGCATGGGTTGTCAGTAGAAAAGCTCCTTTCTCACTGAAGTTTGTCATGTGTTATTACAGAATAAGAAACTGATAGAATAGGGGACACACAGGGACATGATTTCATATATGGGACAAAGTGACTTCATTCTTTAGGGCTGGACTTAGAACAATATGCCACACATTGATCTGTAGTGCTTCAATTTCATCTACTCATGTTTATTGCTTACATATTGCCTTCTTTCCCAAAACTCCATTCTAAAGCCAACCCTGATTTCTTTACTTCACCACAGCCCTAACACAACTCTGCTCAGCCAACATCCCACCCCTAGACTGTAAGAAATTCAAGAGAAAAAAAATGTAAAAGTGATGGATTGGGATGTGATCTTGTGTCTGTAGTGCCATCTGGGTGGTGAGAGGGGGAGGAAAGGCAATAAAATATTGCATAATGTTGTACATGAACCATTAAATGTAAAATTAAGTGTCATGTACTGAGCTGCATTTTTAAATCAAACAGAATCCATTTTCAAATGAATGAAAAATAGGGAAGTTGCAGCCAAATTCTGAAGCCAGGCTTTGTAGATTAGATTGCTTAGGCTAGTTCAAACTTGCATAATAGTTTTAACTTAAAGGCTTTCATGTATTTGCATGCATACACAGACACACAGCACTCTCCGTGCAGGACACTCTTCCTTCTGTTATAAACACAGCACATGGGAGTATTACCTGCTTATCACATTATCACACGTGCCAAAAATCAGTACATATATGTAAAAGAAATCAGAATAGACAGCCAAGGGTAGGATTCAGGGCTGTGTCTGATAAGTATCTTTTCTGGTTCAGCTGCTGTGATTTCTTGTGTCTCCGTCTCAGAAGATGCCACAACACAGGAATGTTGGAATCTGCCACACTGATTTAAAAAATACCATCACCAGGGTAGTTTTACTTGTGATTAAAAGCACCCAATTCATCCAAAAGAAAGCCAAGAGGGTGCTAATCTACATAACATACTTCAAAAAGAGGAAAAATGTTTTCTAAATGCCACAAGAGAATTCAGAAACATTATCTTTGTACTTCTCCACTGCCACAATTCCCTGGAGACCTTGTAAACTCAATACCTTTAATTTTTCTGGTGTGCACTATTTGTTTTATAGCAATAAGATAGACTCAGACTGCTCATTGCCACTTACTATCCCTGCATCACCCACCATTGCCTGAGTCCTTTGCTGATTTTCATTCTGAGGACAGTAGTAAAATGCCAGCAGCCACAGCGAAGCCTCTGGTTGTGCAGCAGCCTTCAGTAACTGTTCTGCTGCAATATCCACCCATTCTCCACAACAAACAACCAAAAACCAGATTTCAAAGAGGCCAGTGGGAGAGCTGGAAAACAATGAAGATAAAATTAAGTATTTCTCATTATCTGACATTTTTACTTAAGTTAACTGCAAAGGGTGTTGCCAGTTGACTTTAAACGAAACTTTAAACTACTCTTCAAAAAACAATGCCTTACCTGCTTTGTACTATGTACTCTATTATCTGAAGTTGTGATCAAATGAGACACACACACTGCTACTACACATTAACTTTGGCAGCAGAACAGACTACCCACAACATCAGTTTCTAATAAACTGCGACAAAATTCTATGTATGAAAATATATATAATAAAATTAAACCCTACTGTTCATACTCTCCAGTGGAAGGATTTTCTAAACTTTAAATCGTATCTCAAGTGTTACCCTCTAACATACTGCTGCCTTCCACTTTGTTGCTTTCCAGGGTTATTTTCTGGTTTTTGGTAATTTATGAAGCACATCTTTTTTCATAATTCATGAGGCATTACCTTTAGATGGACTAAATATAAAGTTTAACAGTATATTCATCTCCTGACTCTTAAAGTTCATGTCCTCTTTAATAACAATTCTGAAGGTGTTTACAAACAGAGTTATTGCTGTAAGAAAGGTGAGAATGGACTACCTCTCATCTCCACAGTTTCTCACATGCACTCCTCTAAAGTTAGAGAAGATTAAAAACAAGAGAAGTAATGGGGAGATGCAAACTAATGGTAGGTATATCTGAAACAAAAAGTTAAACTAGGTATGGAAGGACAAAGAGAAGGACAGCTAGGAGATTAAGAACTAGGAACAATTATTCCTAACAAACTTTGCAAAACTTGGAATAGAAGTTTTTCTTATGTTTTATTCCTGGGGACTCCAAAACTGCTGTGCCACCTTTCCCAGGAAACTCTAAGAGATCTTAGAAATTTCAGGAGTTAATGAAGTATTCTGAGACCATCACATCACTGGGAACATGACAAGCTCATAGCTTTATATGAACACTTTACAGTGCCTGTTTTGGAGTCATGTACCCTCCACTTCTGACCCCACTGCTGTTTCTGCCTGCTCTGCAATGGTATCTGTGTCCCACTGTCATTGCCAAAAGTGGCCCTTCACTTTTTCTGGACTTGCCCCCACAGAAGGTACATGAGTTGATTTCAGGTTTAAAATGTCATATAACATTTACTGTTCACTGAGATGACTACATATAGTAATAAATCTGTTGATTATCAGGACATAGAAAGCACTTTGCTGTAAGATTCTTGCCCTGCACTCAGCGCTGCTGAGGCCACCCCTGGAGTGCTGTGTCAGCTCTGGGCCCCTCAGTTCAGGAA
>JAWWLV010000100.1:34535360-34558325 GCA_035041135.1 Platyrinchus mystaceus | reverse complement strand
GAGCTGGGGTTGTTTAGCCTGGAGAAGAGGAGGCTCAGGGGAGACCTCATCACTCTCTGCAACTCCCTGACAGGAGGCTGTAGCCAGGTGGGGGTTGGTCTCTTCTCCCAGAAACCAGCAGCAGGACAAGAGGGCTCAGTCTTAAGCTGTGCCAGGGGAGGTTTAGGTTGGATATGAGGAAGAAATTCTTTAGAGAGAGAGTGCTCAGCCATTGGAATGGGCTGCCCAGGGAGAGGGTGGATTCTCCATCCCTGAAGGTTTTTAGGATGAGACTGGATGTGGCATCAGTGCCATGGTCTGGGAACCACGGCAGGGTTGGATCAAGGGTTGGACTCAATGATCTCAGAGGTCCTTTCCAACCTGGCTGATTCTCTGACTCTGTGATTCTATGATTCACATTTGGTGTAAAATAAGACTACTGAAAACCAATCTATATAAAAGAGAGGAACTGGATACAAGAAGCAAGAGGATATGCTGTATAATAGTATTTTTTTCTCCTCTGCAAATCTTATTAAGTGGAAAGCTTGTAGAATCAGAAATAAAGCAATAAAAGAAAATTGAATACAGTTTCCTCATGGATATTAGCACTTAAAAATGTATGAGATCCATTTTCTTTGTAACTGAGAGGAGTTTGACAGAAAACGTTGCAGGAGTTCTAAAGGAAGTAAGAGTATATTCTGGCAAATACAATACCATTCAAAGTAGTGTACTATCAAAGCAAATGGGGAAAAAGACAATACAAGCTAAGAAAGGTCTGGGTAACAAAAGGAGAACAGACATGCTTATATTATTGTAATGCATTATGATGGATGGTATTTGTTTTGTTTGTTTGTTGTAAGCTTCAGTTATGTGTTCCTTTAAGAAGCCAGGGTCAGCTCCTGGTCACATTCCAAGGACAGAAAGATTTGACACACTTCAGGAACAAACAGGCAAGACATAGCACCAAACTGCAGCTCATACAGAAAGTGAGAAGCTGCTAGCAGACAGTCTGGCCTCAGAGGGAAATAAAAAAAAGCTTTTTTTCTGCCACTCAGCAACAAAGAAAAGCCCCCACGAGTTAACTGAAACCAAGCATGGTCGCAAGCATCCTTTTCCCAGGACACAGGGAGACAGCTGGGTACTTTGTTTTGCAAGTCTGTTAGGCCTAGGTGTTCTGTGTTTCTTTTGAAATACCTCAAGTTTTAAATCAAACTTGATGTGGTTTCTTTGACTTTAAAAGCTGTTTAACACTCTATGGGCAGCTAAGTGCTTAGTGGAGCTAAGCAGACTCGTGTCCAAGCTCTATCCGAGTCACATCTCATCACACTTCTGATTAGAAAGCATTACAGGGCAGCAGCACATAGACATGTATGGTTTTTAGTCTTTTCATACAGTCCCCTACCAAAGCAGAATTAATGTACACTAACAATACCAGTCACTATTGCAACTATTTGGACAACAAGGAAAAAAAAAAGCCAAGGGCAACAGGTCAGAGAGATGGAGTGTCAGCTCAAAGAGTAATGCAACAGACAGTGATACTGCAGTCTGGCAGTCATATGTTTATGAAAACAGTCAAGAAGCTTGAAGTTTGGATGTTTCCACAACCCTGCAGAAAGCCAATCCCAACTTCCTCATAAAATAGTTTTAAAAGGTTTCGGGGAAAAGTGAGAGAATAGGCAAGTAAGCATTTCCATTATACATGTACTTATTTGTTGAAAAGAGGACAAGATTTTGTTTATTCAGAGGCATATTGGTCAGGTATATAAATCCTACAAAGTTCAGGTTCTGTAAGTAATCTAATTACTATTCTTTAAAACAAAGCTCCCTTTAGAGAATAATAAGAAAATGAAGAAATTTAGCCAATAAAGGCTTCAAATGATATGACTTTTTGCAAGGTGACATGCAAAGGACAAAAACGTAGAAAATCTTATACTGCTTACCTGATGTTTGTATCTTCCACTAATGCTTTGAGCATATCTGAAATGCATTTCAGGTGTTGAGACCAAGATGTAGTTGGGAGTTCTGAGGATGGAAGATGAAAATGAAACTTTTGAAATTCTAGCCTGTCCAACTAGAACATAACAGTGAAGCTAACCACCCCAAGCTAGCTTGGAAGTGTCTGCAACTTGATTCAGTGAGCACACAAGATTTAAAATTTCATTTTAAAATTTTCCCATTTTCAACAATATCTATTACTGTATTTCACAGAACAATTCATTGGCAAGGCCATGTGAAGAAGTACAGCTAGGAATATTCAAATGAAGTTGATGTTCCTTTGTGTAATTGCTACCTCAATATTAACATATAATGAAAGGAGTAACATTCTCAGAGACTCTTGTACTGAGGTTAAATTATTGTTCATAAAAACATGGAACTATGTCAAAAAGTGGTTTCTTGGTCTATATGAGTGGAAAACCTGAAAAAAAATGACGTTTGCAGGCTAAAATATCAGCACAATTCAAGTTTCAGAGACCAACAGAAAGCCTCTTTCTTGTAATAGACGCGTGAAAATTTTCATTACAACAATTAGTGATAAGAAGATGTAGTGTATAGATCCCAGTGACGTGGTCTAATTCCTACAAAATTAGGCACTCTTTCTTTGTTATTCACTTCTGGTTTAGTTTCTGTTACATCTCTAGTATTGTTATATAAGAATTAGATCTTCCTGCAGAAAAATCCATTACAAGAATATTGTTAAAATTGCTACTTCAAACACGCCCCATTTAGGAAATGGCAAATGTTATTTTAAGTTTTAAAGTTATTTTAAGACATATACAGACCATGCAGATTGGTAATGCTGCAAATAGTTCATGAAGAAACTTACCAGAAGGACGTCTGAGCAAAGCTGTTACGAGAGGCTGGTGATGGCAAGGGAAGTATGCCTTCAGTGGAAATGCATGCTAAGATACAAAATCATTGCTTAACTGGTTTATGGTCACTTTGCAAAACAAACTCACAATGAACAATCTCATGTAAGGTCTGAAGCAAGAGAACAAAAAATTAACACCGTACTTCATTTTAGGATTTTGCATAAAGAAAGGGGATATTTAGGAAATGCTTATGAAAAGTAATTATTTTAAAAGTCTATGCATCAAAAAAAGTTTCAGAGCATGGAAAAAAATGACATTTTAATAATCTTAGCATCAGATGCAATAGGCACAAACTGAAACACAGGAGATTCCTTCTGTTTATCAGAAAACACTTTGTAATTTCTTTTTTCACTTTCTTTTTTACTGTGAGATGACTGAGCACTACCACAGGTTGCCCAGAAGAGTTGTAGAGTTCCATCTGGACATAGTCCTGGGCAACTAGTTCTAAGTAGCCATGCTTTTGAGCTGTGGAGCTGGACAAGGTGACCTCCAGAGGTCTCTTCCAACCTCAAACACTCTGTGGTTCTGTCATTTTAGTCTTTGAGTCTCCATACCATTGACCTTAGAACTCTTCTGTCCCCTTTCTTTAGGATAAGAGGGCACTTAGCTAATAGATCATCTCTTGAAACATGGAATATAAACTCTATAAAAAGTGATACATTTCTAAATGCAATGAAGACTCTATTCAGGTCTAATTTCCTTTGGGATATATATATGCATGCATCTTTTATAATGACACATTCTCTCTCTACTATTTTTTCTTGTTCTGTCAACAACTGTTAATTGAAATGATTATAGAAGTTATTGTAGCACACCAACATATACACTCTTCTCAGACAGTCTATGTATCATTGGTACTGTAAGACTCTAAAAGTCTAGTTATCAAGAGGAATTAGTTTAATTAAAAAATAATAATCCCTATACTACAATATGCATGTAGCCAATTAGCTTGCACCAAAAATCCCCAAGAAAAAGCAGCCAAGACAAACCACAGCATGCACTACATATGAAAACAGGATTGTTGAGTAAGTGAAAACCAATCTTCACCATACTCTCTAGGCAAAGCAAAAAAGGTTGTCACACAAACACAGTATTTCAGGCAGTTCTTTCCTAACATAACCCATCACAAAAAGCTCCAATGAGACAGAGCAAGTTTGGATGTGGCTGGTTATAACTGCCATGATGTATAATAGGAAATAAATGCTGAACATTGGTTTAAAATATTTATCTAGATACTTAAAACAAAATTTCCAGTGTGAAAACTAAGGATAATTCTGAAATGATCAAGGGAAAATAACTCATGAGGAAATTATAATTTCCATCAGATAAAAACATGAACTTTAACTTCATAAATTTACAAGCAACATAACCCAAATTTCCTCAGGTCAGCTTTCACTACCATCACAAACTTGAAGAAAATCTGCTAGCACAAAACATATTCTAACAGTGATCTCAGTACACTCCTTCTTAAATTTCATCTTCCATGACTATAGAAATGGTGATTTTTATTCAGTAGGTTTAAACCCCTGCTTAAAAAAATGTTCCATTTATACTTTTTTCAATCTCCAAAGACATGGAGGATAAAAGACTATTCCTAAACCCAGTAGCACCTTTTTTTTCACACTCTTAAGCTTTTTTCTGCCAAGCCTTATTCCCTCTGAATGGTCTACAAAGTTATTATACAAGACAGCTATTTCTGACAGCTGCCATACTGCAATACAGAGTCATTCTCCTGCCACCTTGCAAGCCTGTGAACTGCCAGGCATGGCCCAAGCTGTTTGCCTAGCCTTTTTTCAGTCAACTCTACTACAAATCCCTAAGGTCTCAGATGAGGCAGAACCCTCTCCATCCTCTGTCATTAATGTTTTTATCATTCTTCTGCTAAATGCTAACAGAGCACATTATGTCCTGTCCAGGGCAATCAGATAACACAAAGATGGGTGCCTTAGGAATACATGTAGTGATGGTATGACCAAAAACATAAAAGAGATATCTGACTGACCTAAGGCTTAGGAAGCAATCCATGCTGTGTTTTTGCATGTCAGCTGTTAGTTAACATTATGGAGTCATATACTGTGAAACAAGGGATTTTAAAATTCCAATATTGAAAATGACACCGTAATTAGAACTCCGTGAATTAAACCATATACAAGTTAAATAGGGGAAACTCAATATTTAAAACCACTCCAAAAAAATGGGCAGTAGTCCATGTTGTAATGCCAGTGGGTGAAGGACTTCCACCCTGAAGAAAATGCATCACCTGAGCAACAGGATTAGCTCGTGGGTGGCTGATGGGTGTGGAGTCTTCCCCTGGTTCTCACCCAGTGATCCCCCCTGTGGCTACACACGAGCTGTTGCCATGCAGGCAGGGTGGCATGAGATTAAAATGTACAGCACCTCTGTATTAAGCAAGACAGCTGCCTCAGGCTGGAAGACAGATTCAGTCACACTGGTAATTAAAGGCCAGTACATCCCAAATTACAAGAGTCCCAACATTTCCTTAACTAACATCTCCCCCAAAAGGTGCAAAAATCAAAGGAACTAGAAATTTTCTTAACTCTGCAGTGAAAGCTATTAAATGACAGAGTACTTCCCAAACTTGCATCATATGAATCAGAGTTCAAAAACCAAACAAAATAACAGTGTGATTTGGGAACCTGAAATCGAATTTGCAACCTATGAACAAGGCAAGACTTTTTCATATGTGTATTTTGAAATTTAAAAACCAGAAACTGCTTTTGCTCTTGTTTAAATTAACACATACATAAAAGTAATTCAACTTAATTCAGTTCAGTAAGACCTGTATAAAAATCTGTGCAGAAGAGATACTAAGCTGGGAAATCTGAAGATACAGATCAAGGAAAAGTTCTGGGAGGCCAGTACTGAAGACAAGAAACTGAAACCAGTATCTATGCTGTGTCTTTTACCTCTTGAACAGACAAATATGACTATTCAGTATCTTATTTGTGATTATTTAGGGAACTGGGGATGTGGTTGTTTTCTCTGCTTCATTTATTATCAGAGACCCTGCTACTGCAAAAGAAAAATGCATCTAGCATTTTTCATCCTTTTTATCAAAGATGAGTGCTTATGATCATGTTCACTCTACAGGCAGAACCTTTAGCATCAGGAGAACTGAGCCTGGTTGCAGGAGTACTCCAGGGTAATGTTGGAAAACTGCTCTTACATATTGGTTTCACAATACAATTTTAAGCACAGGTGAAAATGTTTGACCTGGACTTTGGCATATCTATGCAGCTGTAGAGAGATGCTATTATGTAGCTCATTATATTCAGTCATCTCAAGAGTAAAATTGTTCTGTTTCTTGTGAAATTTTGTATCTTCTCACTGTAAAGAAGTTAAGAAAGAGATCTTGACTACCTGCTTGTTTTGATTCTGATGAGCCTCGAGGAAGAGCTGTGTAAACACCTGTATTATGGTCATAACTTCTGGAGTTCCATCAGTTTCCAGCAGTGCTTTCCTAAGCATTGAAAAGTTAAAATATGATATTATCAGATAATTAGTCCATCACATCACTGTTAATTGAAAGGAAGAAAGAAGGTATATTCCTTGTATACTGTAGGTTTAAGCTGTGTCTGAGCTCATTACACCAGTGTGGACACTAACAGAATTACTAACTTTGCAGGCTTTTTAGATTTTATTTTTAATTTAAAAAAAAACACCTGTAGGCAACTCCTGCAAATTAACTAGATTTAGTAAACCTCTACAATATGCAATGCAGACACATGTCATTCACCCTACATCAATAAGTATAAAATTAAAAAGACAACAACAATTTTTAGTCAAATTTGGCATCTGAACAGTTTTATTGGGTTAAGAGCAACTATTCCCATGATTAGGTTAAGCACACTTTAGTGTTTGGTGGGACTGCATCCCATAGGCCACTCTGGAGTACAGGAAGGTGAATGCTGCAACTGCCCTTCCTTAGTGCATAACAACCTTGACCAAACTGAGCAGAAAAAAACATGTGGGCAGTAATTTCATTCTCTTATTTGAAAGACATCTAACAGTAATGAGAAAAAATGTGAAAAGTTGCCAGCAAGTGAAGTTTTTTAGTAGAGAATTGTTTCATTCCTTCCATAATGATGTAAAAGGTATGAAGAGCTAACAAATTACTGTAACAGATAAATTTTACAAAACTACAGGCAAATATAATCACTGATACAAACAGAAGAACTGCTACACAGAAACTCAAGACAGTTGTATGGACTTCTGTATAGCCACGTATAGCAAGAAAATCCTGGGAAATAGAAACAGAAGTAAATATCCCTGTGATAAAATAATTTAGCACAATTAACCTCAATAAATGTATGCAAATAGCAGGAGAAGTTATTCCAGAAGAAGTCACAATGCTTAGATCCATACTTCTAACAGAACATTAACCCCAAAAATGAAAGAAGTTTTGTGCCAGCTGTAGAAACCTAGCAGTTTCTAAGAAAGGAAGAACAGGTTCTCTATTAGCAGCTCTCTAAAATCCCACATGTGACTAAATCTGGAATAGTATCTTAATGTCTGCACACCACTTGATAATAATGGGAAGGATATCAGAGAAATACAACAAAAAGAAACACAAACTACATAAACCAATTTGTCTGCAAAAGCTAGGTAACATACAGTTTGATATAAATACCAAGAGGACCTGAAACAAAGTACTTTTAAAAATATTAAGATTTCAATATCAACAATGTAGAGGAGTAAGCACACTACGTAGAAACAATTCAAAGCAAACAAGGGAGCAGAATGTAGGCTGAGCATGATGATTTCTAAAGACAATTTGTAACAGTAATAGAAGTGCTAAGTTTTATTAGGAAATACTGTGCTGGACAAAGTCCTGCATTAGCTAAGAAACAGCATCTTATCCATTTCCAGTATCTACCAAAGGGAAAGGATGAAAAAGAATTATGTAGTCTCATGTTATTTTTTAGAAAATATTTTATATACCATAACCCTAAATAAGCCAAGAAGCTCGAACAACTTTTGTCTCCCTGGAGCATCAGAACAGGCAGCCTCAGCCTAGGACATAGTACAGGTCTGTGAAGTGCCACTGCTTTGGGGAGTGACCCGTCTCAGCTCCTCAGAGACCACTGAGCTGTGTGCAGACACAGCACCACAGCAGCAGGAAGGACTGCAGGGCAAGAGCTGCCAATGCCTCCACTCTCAGAACACAGAGCTCTGCAGCCTCTAAGGAGACCCTTCTGTCAGTGCCTGCACAAAGCTAAGCACGCCCACAGACACACAAACATCCTCAAACACAGGTGCCTGGAGCCCTGCTTTCCTAAGGAGGAAAACACTTGATGAACAAAGGAAGTCAGTCACTAAATACATCTCTGTTGTATCAAATCTGTAATACTGATAGCCCTGGCAGGAGATCTACTTAAAAATATTAAGTCAAGTGAAGCACAGAGAAAAAGCCACTGAAAACTGAGTACAAAGGATTGGAAGCCCCCATGTGGTAACCAGTATACAGTGCTTCAAAATAACTGTAATGCATTCAAAACCAAACTCATTATTCACAGGCAGATCAATAGTTTAATGCCATTAAGAGCATATCTAATATAAATCCTGAGATCATTAACATAATGTAAAAAGAGGCAACAGTGGTAAGTGCAAGTGTCTTTGCTAAATTCCACTTTCATGCTGGCATGGGTCAAGCCATTCCAGCATTTATGATTTTCACCTCGAAATCATATTTCAACCACAAGTCTCTATTGAAGTACTAAAGAAATTATAAATTCAAAAGGCTAAAATACAATGTAGTCAACTGTACCAATTATATCATAATGTTCCTTTCATGTACAGTTCGCAAGATTTCAAACATTTTTCATTATTTGCAGTGTACTACACAGAAGGGGACTTTCAAGCATGCAGGTAAAGAAAAAGACATCCTGAAACTATAATACTACATATACTGCTTCTTCTCATGAAGAAAACCTCAATGTTTAAATGGATCACTTGAAACTCTCCCCACTGTAATTTCAAAACTTACTTGAAAATTTCATTTACAACTCTGAAAATGGCAGGATGGCACGCTGCTTGTGGCTGTTGATAAACAAATGAAAGAAAATAAGGTATTAATAAGACACAACTTACACAACTGCCGCTGTATAATGTACAGCTTAACTCATGGGTGCTATTACACAGCCATTCTTAAGCTGTAACTCCCAGATCAGCTCTTACTAAGCCCTCAGATTTTCCCAGATTTAGCATTCTTAGCATTCTGCACAGCAAGACCAAGCAGGCTCAACAGCTGATGAATGCAAACACCTGGGATCCCAAACTGTTTATGACAACAATCACTGCAAATACCGAGGGTGGCAGACAGAAAGAACAGGTTGCTGCATGCAATTGCTGGAGGCAAGACACGGGGAGCTGATTTTCGAACAGCTTTTCTCTCCTCTTCACAGGCAATCCCTTTTGGATGTGCTTTGAGACTCTTGCTACATCTTCAAAACTAAACTCCAGAGATTATATTGATTTTATCACCTCTGTGTTTAATAGTATTGCACTCATTTTCATTCAAGACATTTTTTCACAGTATAATCTTCTGTGAATTTGAGTTGCTGCTACAAGCTAAATCTCTCAATGCATCACAACGTATTTTTTTTAAACTAGTGAAGGTTTTTACCATGCTACCATACAAAAGACTGTTTTGAGGAAGCTGTTATATTAGACATGCACTATATACTACTTTCTAATTCCATATTCCTAAGCTTTTATAGAGCAAATAGAATAAAAACGACTTACATTCCCCAGAGTACTAAGTTAAAGCCTAAGTTAAAAAAAAATCCTCACTTTCTGTTTCTGAAGTTAGCACCACAAGATTTGAGAAGAATATAGTTCTTGAAATGTCTAGAGTAAAGCATGTTTAATAAAATGCATGCTATAACCTTCAGGAGGTTATAAAATTTATAAAATGGCATTTATTGTAACTGCCTAAAGAGCATGTGTGACATTATATCTTTTAAGACTGTGTGGCCCACACAAAAGCACTGGGATTTTTGGAAAAAGTAAAAATAGAAAAAATATACTTTTGACATGAAGTATTACAGACACAGATTTTACAGAACTATACTATTTTGATATCTGGAGAATCCTAAACAATTAATTTATAACACAAAGCCAGAACTGCATAAAGAAATAAGAAAAATGTATTTGTATCGACAGTAAAAAAGTAAATGGCAAGAGGAACAGACCAATAATCTGCATTTTATTCATATCATAGAATGCTCTGTAGCAACCACAAGTAAGACCATGGGGAAATAAATTGTGGCCAAGGTTACACAGAAATAGATTTGAGGTGCTAACACTTGACTTCCAGACTTGCAATTAATTGGACACAAAGCTTCTATAAGTTAAGCACATCTAGGTTGAAGAAAGTACTATACTGCTGCATTTCAAATGTTGCCTGTATTTCCCAATTGTATATTCACAATTTGAATTTTATATTTTCCAGTTAAAAATAGGAAATATTACTCTTTAGCACTTTTTTTTGTTATAAAGTGTCAAAGGTGTTGTTATTTTGAAGAATACTTATTTTGAAAGCACAGATATACTTTTACAGGAGTTTTCACAGTTCCCGAATCCATCAACATTATAAATAAATCAGCACTATTTAAAATATTTTACTATAGTGGTTTACAACCATCTGGCTACCTCAGATCTCTGTGAGGTTTATGTACAGTATGGTTACTGTATCAAGACATTTTATTTAGATAAATTACTCTGATAATACATTTATGAGAGATTACTGAAATTTCATTCTCATAATATACTATAGTCAAATCACTAACATATTTCAGCCTATTTGCACTCCAAAGGTTTTCTTCCAAATAGAAAAGTGTAGGTATAGTTCTCTTTCATGACTCCTCTTTCTATTACCATTTCCATAGGGCAAATAGGGCTTCTATCCCACAAATACTGTAATCTGACTGCCAAAAAATGCACACCCACATTCCTAAATAAATATTCAAATATTTTTCAGGCAGGCTAAATTAATTTTACTGTTGGATTCAAAGTGCTGACTGACCTAATGTCACACAAGTACCTTTACAGTACCGTGTACATACACAAAATATCATTATGCATTTAGAGCACAATTTCTGGATCACATATTCTCCATTCACTCCACGCCTTGTCCTCAGGATGTCCTCTCTAAATCACCACTCAAAGCTGCTGCACTGGTCTTGCCACTCAGTGATTATCTTCTTTGGAAAGTACAAAGTCTTTGGAGCAAGCAAAGACAACCCAAGTACGAGCACAGCAATGTTCCATTCTTTTCAGAGATTGGGATGTGAAGACAACTTAAAGTATGAACATTTTTAATAAATAACAATTAACCAATTCTTAAATATTTTACTTCTTGTTATATATGTAACCTAGATCTTTTACACAGATATATATATTTTTGTCCTGAGCTGGTATATGGTGTAGTACCCTATAGTATGTACAACTCACAGCATACGTGATATAGAAAAATTAGGCATAGGCCCCGTAGACAGCATAGAGGTTTGCAGATTCAAGTAAAAAGGAAGAAAATTTAAAGGCAGCATTCTTTTCCTAACTAGAACACATACTCTGTAAGGAGTTCCATAGGCTGAAAATAAGATACCAGATACCATTCTTTAGTTCTACCATTTTATGAAACATATAAATTAAGTGCATAGCACACATGCTATTTCACACTGTAATTAACAATTAAATTTATATTTAGTGTTGCAATCTATCTCATTCTTGTGGAAAAAACACTGTGCCATGTTTTCTCTTAGGGAAGATTTTTGGTACTCTGCATAACAGCATTTTAAAACAAATTTTGACTACAGCCTAGCAAATGTCTTGCATTGAGAATTTTGTTAAGGTTTGCAAACAAAACCAAGTAACTAAGCAGTCTGTAATAAAATATTGGACAAGGAATTCCAATAGTTTAAAGGGCTGAACTCCAAGGGCACAGAGATTGAAGTGAAAACAGATTCAAATCCTCTCTGGCCAAAGTTTATGATTTTTTAAGACAGAGGAGGTACTCAGCTGCCTCACCACTAGAGACTTTCTTTATCCATTCCTAAACACTGGATGAAATCTTTTTTTCTCTTTACCAATTCAGTGTAAAAATTAAAAAAATTAGTGATGTTTGCAAGAGTCATTGTTTGGTTTGCATTAACAAGTTATATGTCACACAGCAGCCATTTCCTTCAAACCTGCTGACATATTTGAACACTGTCCCACGTGGAAGAGCAGTGTCAGATGTACTACATGTGGCACATACCAGTGATGAGTCCTTCATGACACAAACCACTTCTTCCAGTGGATTCAGCTGGATGGAAAACAACCGGTCTAAAAGATGCAAAGTGGCTTTTTCCAGGCTTGGTAAGTGACGCAGCCAGAGGCTGAAGACAGCTGATTCAGGAAGGGAGATCTTCTTCCTGGTTTGAGAGAAAAACTGTTTTCCCTGAGCAACTGGAAGAAAGACAAAAATGTCCTCCTTTTTTTAACCTACTGAGGAAAAAGAAGACACACAAAGCAACCTGAAGCAAGAGAGAGAAAATTTGTTTACAGCACTCTGTTTAATATCAAATCATAGCAAAGGCTGACAGGGCATCACCATCACCTACAAATCCTGCTTTACCATGTGTGTTTAAAATCTAAAAATGTGGTCATGATGGATCCCAGCAAATAAAAACAGAAGGTTTAAGTCTGGAGTTCCTGTCCTCTCTAGAGAAAGGTCCTGCCCAACACTTGTGCTCTTTCAAACCTGGGCTAGTACCTGCAGACAGATAAGGAGAGAGGTCCTGCATTATATTTCTGCTGTGTAACAAAAGCATTACCTGTCTGTGCAGAGAAATAAGGAAAAAATCCAAACACATTAACAAAAAGGGAAAAAAGGGGAAAAAAAAAAAAGAAGAAAAAAAATTACTTAGTGGTAGCCAAGTCTTCAGCCCACCAACACTGTCCAGAGCTGTTTAAAAGAGAAATGGTTAGGAAGGCAAGTTATCTCCTCACCTAAAACCTTTGTCTATAACTCAGCTCAAGTATAGTTTGTACCACTAGCGAAAAAAGGGCACAGTGTGGACCAGCACAAATCAAAATATGCTAAAGTAACCACCCAAGAAGAGAAATCACAGCACAAAACATCCTGGAATACTTTTGTAGCTATTATGACAGACACAAATTAAAGGTTAAAACCAAAAGAATATATAAATAACGAGAAATATTTACCTTGGTCTTAAACCAAAACCGCTAAAATTAGTCTGGAGAGGGCATGCAAACTAAAGCTATTGATAAAAAAAAAGAAAAATAATGGCACAAAGAATATTTAACACCAGTTAGGATCTATTTTCAATGTATTTATCTTGCCATACGTTCATTTAAATACTAGCCTTCAGAATTCTGAATTCCATTGAAAAGCTCTATTTTTTCCATTCAATATCATGCAATGACTTCAAAAGTGTACACGTGTAGACAAGGAATATATTGAAGTATCCAGAATTTCAAAACTGAAAGCAATGCTCAATTTCAGGATGCTGTTTAATTTAGTGTCACTATTAAAGCATATATGCACATCAGAGTAAATCAAGAATGACAAGAGATTATTTAATTTTGCCACAGCCATCTTTTTTGTTGTTTTAGTGGTAGCATTATAGACACTATGCCAAGCAAGAAAGCTAATAAACTTACAGGGATGTTCCAACTCTAAGATTTATAAACCACACAGGAAGTAAACTGTAGTGACTATTCTCCTTTGAGAATATATATATATACTGAACTTGCAGATGGTCTCCCAGGACAGTGCTCATTTCTGTGGAGCCCTGCAAGCACCAGTGTTTAATAACCCTGTTTTCTGGAGCAGGTTTCACCCATGTTCAGAAGGAAGATGTGTTCAGATCACAGGGACAGTCAGGGAAAATAGACTTCAGTCTTCAGGGGGAAAAAATAAAATACAAGCACATTCATGTTAAGATCACATGAGCCTCAGTGACAGCCCAGGAATATCTTGTGCCTACACCTGCTCTGAGGGAAACTGCACTTTTGTTAAGGGCCTGGCAAGAGTCACTTAGGCAAAACCCATATGAACTGAAGTGTTTTTGCTGAGTGGGTTAAGTAAGTAGCTCAAAGGTTAAGAAAAGAGACATTTATTTCAGCCCAGAGGATGGTCACACTCCCATTACGAAGTGTCAGAAGTCTGTCATGATGGACTGCCCGTCAGCTTACTGACATGAGAAAGGACCATCCACATAACCTGTGAACCTGCCAGGGAAGCCTTCCAAACTGCATTACTGCTCCTGCAACTGTACAACATGAAGGCATGAGAGGTGGACAAGTGAAAAAGTGAAAGACTGCTCTGCCTTCTTCGGGCACACCTTTGACTCCACATTCCTTTTTCATTCCTCTTCCTCAGCTTCTACCAATGTGTATGAAATAGCAGTTGTGCCTTTCCATTAATTTTTTGTTTTCCTGGAGCCCTCAATGGAAAACCCTCTTTGGAACATCTCAGAAACTATGATGAGTACAGAGGACGCAATTAAAGCTTTGTTTAAAAAAGGAGAGAAATGGATAATTGAGGTAAAGTGTTCCCAGAAGACATGTTCTAGCATAAAAAAATTTGTTTATAATACAGCCCCTCAGCTACAACTTCAATAAAGCAACTCTCAAACAAATCCAGGCTGTGCTTTCTCTGTCATCTTCCCTTTCCTGGCATAGTGAATCTTGCTGATGTTCAGCTTCACTCAGCTGGTTTTCATCCACAGACTGATTTTATCAGAACAGTGGGTTTGGTGGCAGCAAAAGAAGCAAAGTTATATTTCACAAAGTGCTCCTCTCAGACTCATTAAAAGCAGGCTGCTGAAAAACTGGAGAATTTAAAATCTTGAGAACCAAGAACACTCACTCACAAAAGAATTACAAAAACAACACACATAAGGACCTACCTTGTGCATAGAAAAATTAAAAGGTTCCCAAAATGTCAGGTTAGGAATGGTGATACATTTACATGAAAGATAAATGACATGAAAAAAGATCACATCTTTCACAAAATCACTAAAATCTATTGAAGACTTTAACTTCTATTGTAGAGAAAGAGTGGGACAAAGTCCCAGTCTATTTTTAAAGCTGTTATGCCACAATTTGGCATCAGCAACACAAAATTTTGCTCTGGCCTACAACCTCAGTTCTGCTATTCAACTGCAAGGGAAATATTGTATTAGAAAGCAGGTGCACAGTGCATTCGGCACATAAACCCAGAGAAAAGACATTTAATTGAATTTTAATAATCTTTATGAAAGAGCAAATTATACAGACCACAGTACTTACTTTAAAAAGGCCTCATTCACAGCCTCTAGAAACTCTGGACTGAGAATTTCTTTTGCTGAACCTCCATGGTAAAGAAGAAGAACTTCCAGCAATGGAGCCAGGTCAGGCAAAGTAATGAGAGGGACACAGAAAATGGACACAGCATGCACTCGACTGGCTGAAACACTGAGGGAAAAATAAACACAGCTCCTATTTCAGAGAAATCAAACCTTTTAAACTGATAACCTTAAAAAGAGACAAAATTAATTACAAAAGGTTAAATGTAAGAGATGCATACCTAACTACTGAAAAATTATTAGGGAATATTTTAGTTATTAATTATTTAATTATAATATATTTCTATTTAGTTCATTGCATATCACTAGGAGTGTAATTAAACACTAATAATTTAATTATAAAGTAATAAATAATTGTTGCATAACAATTTAATAATTTTATAATATAATAATTCAAAAGAGAAGACCAAGTTTGAGTACATAGTTTATATTAAAATATCTATCCTTACTTTTCCTTTTGTTTTTTAGCTGCAATTCCCTTAAGTGCAACCAAAAGGATCCACTGACATTCAAATGAGATAATTTTTACTGTACTGACAAAAGGCTGTGATTTGCATTTGAAGGTCAGTAGAAAGGCACAAATTCCACAGCAGAAAGGCATGATTGTGTCAAAAGCAGTGACAACTGTAGCATTAGGCAATGTATTCCCTTTGTTATGGTCACAGATCTGGGCTTAATTCCCTGTATTTATATGATGTTGGTGAAGAAATGATTGTTCTCACTGACTGTACTTAGACATATAGAAACACACCACACGTTGCAGGGTGTTTATGACATCTCTGGCTAATCTGGACTGGAGATCTGGCCAAATCACTTTGCTGTTTCCATCCCATCCACTTTCTCAGGCTTTCATCCTTTGAAACAAAGCCCAAGGAAGCAGTCATAGGGTCAAAAATGTGCTTGAGTACATTTAAATTAGTTGATTATGAAACGTGTAGTATTGCCACAGTAGTCTTTGGTACCTGATCAGGAAACTAAAAGAAGGAAAATGAGATGTTCTTAGATGATCATTAATGTTATCATTAAGTGCAAGGTAAATTTATATTCTGTCATATTAAATAATCATTCACAGAGAAAAACTTCCTTTTGAATTTTTTTGCCTTTTTTTGTTGTAGCTACTAACTTTGATTATAAGGACTTATATAGCAATATTATAATATATATAATATATAAAATATACACTATATATATTTGTGTATATATACACACACACATATGTCTATATATAATTTAAGTTATAAATTATTATATATATAATTATTATAATTATGCCATTAATCAACAGGCCCAACTGTGTGTTTTGCAGGCTGCTCTCCCACACCACTCCCCGACAGGTGAGACACCACCACCTACAACAGCCACCAATTCCCCAGAGACCTGAGTGGTGACTTTTACTCTTTTCTCTCTTACTTTCTCTCCTTTCCCCTACACATTTCCCTGGTGCTCTTTTATCTTTCTTTCTCTCTCTCTTTTCTCTCACACACTTTCTTGGGTGGCTATATTACAAACCACAGGGCTAGAACCTGTTTTCCCTGTAATATCTTTATGCCTTTATATTGCCGTGTTACTTATAAATAGTAACAACCAAAATGGCTCCATATCCATTTTCCTTTGCAACCAAATTGTTCTAAAATAGATTTTATATATATATATATATATATATATATATATCTGCAAACACTGATCATCTAGTATTATTTTTTACTTTAATTCACTCCACTGTGTTTCATAATAAAAGTTACTCCTGCCTGGTAGAGTGGGTCGAAACAGGGAACCTGATCTCCTGGAGGTCTCCCTGCAGGGAACACCAGCAGGGGAGCTGGTCTAGATAATCTCTGAAGGTCTCTTCCAACCATTCTATCACTCTTAAGTTAAGTCTAAACTCTTATGCAAAGCCCAACTTAACAAACTCGTTCACACCTTAAATTATCTGCATAAAAATCCAAAACTTTTCAGCTGAAGCCTAAGGTGCCCGAGGCTGTAAAACAATCCTCACTGAACTGTAATGATCCAAACCAAAACACATCAAAATTATGTTTAGATAACACCTACCTCCTCTGAGTGTGAAGTCCATTGAGGTCTTTTCCTCTGAGTTCTGCTACTAATGAAAAGACCATCTGTAAAATAAAATAAATATAAATCAAATAAAATAAATTACACATTCTGCCAATAAGCAGACATTAGTTGCATGGTTCTCTGTGTGACTGATGTACTGTAAAGGTTAACAGCCTTCTCTGGTCATCTAGTTTGGTTCTTTTATTACTGATGCCAAATTAAAGCTCTCCAGATCACTGAATAAACTATGGTCCAAAATGGTTTTGTTAACACATTTTATGCCTTACATGTTTTAAAGTTAAAAAGACATTCATTTCAGTTCTGCTTCAGCGAGAATTAAGGCAAAACTTTCAGAAGAGCACGACTAATAATTTTTACATTTTTTATGTAATTGTAGTAAAAATATTACAAAATATTATTCCCACTATTTCTATATATTAAATATAAGATTCAGGGCTCGTATAACATTTTAAATGCAGTGGATAGTCAAAGAAACATTAAGAAGTTACATTTCAATACATAAAATAATACATATAATTTTTGACTTCACGAGAAAAAATAATGATAGAACAGGTTTGGGGTTTTTTTTGCTATAACATAATAGCAATGGGAATTGTGTTTTTATGAGCTTCTATTAGAGTGTAATCTAATAAAAAAATATCCAGAGATCTCCCACTTCCTTTTTTTCCCTTAAAAGGTTGTAAAAGTAACTAAGGTAAGAAAAGATAAACAAAGTTTAGTCCATGTTCCTTATCACAATGACAGTTCCATGTATGTGCTTATAAAGTGGTGATTTATTATGAACAAAATCTCAATCGCACGAAATACTTACATTTTTAACTAAGTGACAATAATAATCTCCTGACGTGTGTCCCAGAGTTGATGTCAATGGGCTGCTTTCAGCTTCATTACTTTCCCACTTAGAAGAAGAAAGGAGATGGCACAGCAAACTCTGTGAGAAATCAGCAGAAGGGCCATAAAAAAAGTATTAGGCTCTGACATAAAAATAGAATGTGTGAAAATGAATGTCGGCTGTTGAACTCTGTCTGGGGTGAGATCTTTGGGTCGGCTGTGGCCATTTCTCACCATCCACACCCCGGAGCAGGCAGCTCCCATCAGCCACAGGGAGAACGCTGCAGCTGCTGCAGTCAGACGTGGGTTCACACCCCACACGGTTTCAGTGGTGCCCAACAGCAGGGGGGACAGCAGAACCACACAGACCTTGGGAGGTTCCGAGCCTCTGGGAGCCACTTCAGTCTGACGAGATTCCGAGACCAAAAAAACGTAAAAATCTCATTAACTCATTCTCTCCTTCCAGAGACCTGAAGACTTAGGCATGCTTTTGTTGAACATCCCTAAGCAACTCCTTCAGAGGTCCTGGAACTGGATATATTCATTCCATGTGCTCAATGTTTGATTAACGTGACAGAGAAGATACAATTAGCAGAAGCACACCAGAGGTCTAAGAAAATTCACTGCAACCAAAATAAGTGACAAGCCTTTGGGACACCTTATTTAACATACTTTAGGATTCTTTTCCTACCTCACAGACTTACATTAAATGCCTGACTATCCTTTTCCTACCTTGTAAATCTTTCTTCCTAAATGGCCCTCAACAGGAGAAACTGCTGTTGTAATTGCCATGCAGTGACCTCCCTAAAGCTAAAGAGGAAGGGAAACGCTGTGGCAGTACAGAGTTTCAAAGAAGTAATTTACATGCAGCTTTTGTATTCATAAGGAAAAGACATAATAGGGTGCATTTTCAAAATGTACAAGCCTCTAAATATGTCAAAAGTAAAAGCTAAAATCTAGAAAATTCTAGAATCTCTAAACAGGCCCTAATTTATGAACATGAACCTTATATATTTTGTTGTCCTTTGCAACTATTAGTTATATTTTGTTGTCAGAACACTGATGTCTGAAACATGAAGGGTTAAAACAATTAGTTCCTACCAAAAAGGACAGTTTACTGAATAGAATGAGATAAGAGACAAAACTGCAAGTTGAGAACAAAATTAAGGAGGCATTAACAACAACAAACCTGGGATGCCCCTTCTGCTAGAGATGAAGTACAAACTCTGTTGGATTGCTCAGCAAAAGACTTACAGAAATATTGACCAGTGACAATAAATATAAGAAGCTCTGACAAGGACTTGACAGGTTGACATGCCAGCTAATGACAGCTAAATGAGGGAGTAGCTTAAAAACACATAGTCACCCACAACACTACAAAATATATTATCTAGTGACCCTCTCTGTAACCAGAATTTTCCTAAGGATAAAAGTGAACAAACACTCTTCATGTGAAGAATAATTTCAAAACTACTTTCTCCCCACCCTTGTGTAACAGTCACCATTACCATGCAATTAAAGAAGGGCAAGACAGAATTGCCATGCATCATCAGAGTCTGAGTATGGCCTCCAACAGTTTTCTGGCTTGTCTTTAGGGTTTTTTTCTGCTTCCTTGTTTGGATTCTTTTTTTGTTTCTTGTTCCTGTTCTGAGCACTTTACTAGAGCCATGCTAGGACTTTCAGATTTTTATTTTTTTTTGAAAGATACAAAACCTCTGAACAGCCAGAAGGGGGCAAGGGAAACACAGGCAAGGAGGTACTGTAGTCGAGATGAAAGGAGGTGTTAGGTATGCATTAGACTGGAAGACACTTAGGATTTGGCTCTGTGTCTTACGTATTTCATTTCAGTGACACTGTTGCCAGTGCAAAGCCTGAGACAACCCTACATACAACAAAGATAAGGAACTTGGCAACAATAACTTAAAGCATTTATCTTTTATGGTTTAAAAGCTTTCTTGCTTTCCTAAAACATACCCAGAAAGTTCACCTTCTCTCTAAAAAAATTTATCATATTTACTGCACATAATTCTGGTTGTAAGTGATAAATCCTTTACTATCTATTATACTGCATCAGCAGAGAGCTGTCCAAAAGACAAATAAATATTGACACTTCCCTCATACTTGATGAGTAGAAGGATAAGTAATCAGCTACACAGCCATGTCCGAAGAGTTACAGTCAATGGCTCCTCATCCAAGTGGAAACCAACATCATGGATAAGAAACTGACAGGAGCCAGCAACGCGCACTTGCTGCTCAGAAAGCCAGGGACACGGGAACAGGCTGTCCAGAGCTCAGGTGGGTGATCCCTGGCACTGTTCAAGGCCAGGCTGGGTCAGCCACTGCTCTGGTAGAAGGTGTTCCTGGCAATGGCAAGGGGGTTGTACGAGGTGATAGCTGAGCCAAGCCATTCCATGATCCTAGGATTTGTATAAGGCCAACTATTTATGGAAACCAAGCAGCTTTCAGCTGTTCCATCACATAATCCTCACCAATGATGTGGAAGGGTTAGTATAGTGGCCAGAAATAAAGTTCATTCCTAATAACCTCCAACCAAAGACAATATTTTTTTCATATTATTTTTCCAACCACTTAGCTCATCATCTGGATAACACAAACTCAATGCTTGTAAGAAACACAGTTTTTGAAATAGAACATGGAAAGAAATAAGAAGCAGATCGTTCCAAGAGACAGTTTGGGCTACAAGGATGGCCCAGATTAATACATTCAGGGAAAGTGGAGGGAATGAGAACAGAGTTGAAACTAAAGACTTCTGAGAATACAAATGGAGAAAACAAATCATGTTTCCCTGGTTACATCCACCTGTACCTGTCAGTAAAGCTATCCTGCATTCAAGCTATCCTGCTTGACTAACCTGGCCTCTTCCTCTGACAAGGTGACCTGCTTAGTGGATGAGGGGAAGGCTGGAGATGGTGTCTACCTGGACTTTCACAGATTCATAGAATCATACCTGGAGTTGGTTGGGACCCACTAGGATCATCAAAGTTCACACCCTGGTCCTGCACAGGGCACCCCAATAATCACATCACATGCCCCAGAGTGTTGTCCAAACCCTCCTGGAGCTCTGGCAGCCTTGGGGCTGTGCCCACTGCCCTGGGGAGCCTGGGCAGTGCCAACCACCCTCTGGGGGCAGAACCTTGTCCTGAGATCCACCCTGAGCCTGCCCTGGCACAGCTCCAGCCATTCCCTGGGTGCTGTCCCTGGTCCCCCAGAGCAGAGCTCAGTCCTGCCCCTCCTCTGCCCCTCATGAGGATGCTGAAGTCCACAATGAAGTCCTTGACCAGTCTCCTCTATGTAGAACAAAGTGACTGCAGCCATTCCTTGCATGGCTTTCTCTCTAGACCCTTCAGCATCTTCATAGCTTTACTTAAGTAAAGCCTTTGACACTTCTCTCACAGCACTCTCCTGGAGAAACTGGCTGCTCATGGCCTGAACAAGTATATCCTTTTGCTGGGTGAAAAACTGGCTGGAGGGCCTGGCCCAGAGCGTGGTGGTGAATGGAATTACACCCAGCTGCTGGCAGTCACTAGTGGTGTTCCCAGGGCTCAGTGCTGGGGTCAGCCTTGTTTAATATCATGACTGCTGATCTGGACGAGGGGATTGAGTGCATGTCATGATACATTGATAGGGGGTGTGATGCTCCTCATAAGTTTTCTCCAGGCTAAACAAAGACAACAGACCACATGTAAGGGAACTCTGTGCTTTTATTGTACAGTTGTCTTAACTTCAGCAACCAGCCCACTGCTTAGACTGAAAAGGTGTTGGCTAGCAAGCCCTTGAACACTTACAATCCACTTCCACAAAAGGCACTGGCTAACAAGCCCTAACACACCAATAATCAAAGGTGCTGGCTCACAAGCCACAAGACCACTACTCAAAGGTGCTAATGAGCCCCAACACACCTTCAGAGTCTCCCCATTCCCACAACAAAGTTCAGTAGGAGTATGGGATAGACCACGATAGCTGTGCTTTGCTTAGGTGAAGCAAGGCATGAAAACAAAGAATATCACCAGTCCTTGGATCTCACACTGGTCCTGCCGTGTGGATGGTCTGGAGGGGTTATGAGACAAAAGGAACAAAGGAGAAAGAGAGGAGGAGGAGAAGAAGAGAGAAGAAAAAGAGAGCCAGAGAGAAAAAAGAGAAAGAAAAAAGAGAAAGAAAAAAGAGAAGGAAAAAAGAGGGTGCCTGATCTGCTCCCTTTTATAGTTCACCTGGTGCATGCCTCTTATGTAAATTAGAGGTTTTGCACATGCACAGCCATCCCTTCTCCAGGAATTGAATTGGAGGGCAGGGGAGGTGGGAGACTAAGCCCCAGTCTCAGGGCAGAGCAGGAACTTGGCTCAGAACAACACTGCCCCACCTCCACGGGACCCTCTTCTCTGATCACACCTTTCTTGTAGCAACACTCAGAATGTCTGAGACAGAACATGCTTTGGTCTGGTTCCCCACTGTACCCCCTCAGTCAGAACACCAAGTTGGGTGGGAGTGCTGATCTGCTGGAGGGTTTGGAAGGCCCTGCAGAGAGATCTGGACAAGCTGGATCAATGGCCTAAGGCCTATTGCATGAGGTTCAACAAGGTGAAGTGCTGGGTCCTGCCCTTCTGTCACAACAGCCCCATGCAGCACCACAGGACTGGGGAAGAGAGGCTGGAAAGCTTCCCAGTGGAAAAGGACTTGGGGCAACAGCCAGCACATGAGCCAGTGTGTGCCCAGGGGGCCAGGAAGGCCAGTGCCATGCTGGCTTGTGTCACACCGAGTGGCAGCAGGACCAGGGCAGTGACTGTCCCTTGTACTCAGCACTGGTGAGGCCACAG
>JAWWLV010000100.1:34523168-34534958 GCA_035041135.1 Platyrinchus mystaceus | reverse complement strand
CCTGGAGAAAAGGAGGCTCAGGGTGACCTACAACTCTACAACCACCTGGAAGGAGGATGTAGCCTGGTGGGAGTTGGCCTTTTCTGTTCCAGTCTTGGTAACAAGTGACAGAGCAACAGAAAATGGCCTCAACTTGCACCAGCTGAGGTTTAGATTAGGAATTAGGAAAAACTTCTTCACTGAACAGATGGCCAGGCATTGGAATAGGCTGCCCTGTTGGAGACAGCATCACCACTCCTGCAAGTGTGCAAAAGGCACTTGTGGATGTGGCACTTGGGGACGTGGTTAGGTGGTAACGTGGCAGCTCTGGGTTTGCAGTCAGACTTGATGAGCTCATAGGTCTTTTCCAACCTAAATGATTCTATGAGTCTAAAGAGGACTAAGCAACTAAAGCTTTTTTGAATAAGCTAAGCCAACTCTTTTGATACTCCTCTTTCAGTAATGAAGGCTGATTTCCATGATTTCCCTTTCAAAGGGTTTGCTGAGTTACTCCATGAATTTTGTTTCTCAGAGACAACATCTCATGGAGCACATGCACCTATGAAAGCCTGGGAAATATTCTCCTGGAGCAGAACATGCATCTCCACTGATTTAAATAGGTCAGCACCAGGCAGATACCAACTCAGCTAGTGTCCACAATTCCAGAAAGAGGAAGGAGGTGCTTTAGTCTTCTCATACTGTTTTTACCAAGCAGGGATCCAAAAGCTTTGAAGCCTTTTACCCCCTTTTTTTTCTGCAACAGCCAGTTATCTTCCTGCACATGTTGATGGGGAAAAATATAGTAGCTTGAGTCAAAGGCACACTTACTCCTGAAATTAGACATCAACATTGAAATAGAACTTGATTTTTAGTACAGGATGACACAAGCAGTTTTATGCCAATAACTGTATTTGTGCAGAAGCTGTCCTGGAATTCATGACACAGTTTCAAAGACATTCCAGGGGAGACAGAGAAACCAATCTATTTCTGGAAACTTCTCAACACACTCTTTCCACAGTATTTATGATTCTGAAAGTCCTCAGAAGCAGATGTGAAAATCAACACTTCCAGTGTATTTTGGACAGAGGAGATGGATGGTTTCACTGGGATGAGCCATTCCAACTTGATAATGATTAAGACTTCCCAGTGATGCGACTGGGCTGTTTTTTGCCATCTTGGCTGAGTCTATCAAAGCAACAGGTAGAGCAGGATGGAACTGAAAGATCTATCATTTATTCTAAAGAATACTTCTCTTCAGTATATTCTCCCTGAAAACAAAGAGTGCTATTATTTCTTGAGAAGAGACCATTAATGACATTTTGCTGAAAATTATGATCTATGTGAATTTGCAGAAGTAAGTACAGCCTGAATTGCTGAGGGGAAACTTCAGAAATCTGGTCAAGTAACAGGTTTATTTCTGACCTTTCCATCTGATTCAACGGGAACCAGATTTCCTCAGCTCTGCTAAGAAAAAGCAGGTATAACATGAAAGACTACATCTTACTCAGAGGAAGCATTAGAAGTAAGTGCCATTCCTTCTCATTTTATCAGAGTTTGGAATGAGTGCTTCTTGCAAGTCAGCGTTGTTCTTAGGTGTTCCTGCTACAGCCAGAAGGCCCATTGCTTTCAACACAGGTCTATAAGAAAAGAAGTCAATTCTATTTTCAACCTGGCCTTAAAAACATAAAATTATAATCAATTACAACATTAATGTAAATCAGATAATATAATTTCCAGTCATTATTAAAAACCCTCTATATAATAGGTACTATTTCTTTCTTAAATAGGATTCTAACATCCCACATTATTTTATAAATAATTTAAGCAGAGTCCTCAATAAGCAAGGTACACAATGCTTTGATTTTTTAAAATATACATTAATTTTTTTGTTTGCTAGCTTTCAGCAGCTCAGTCCAAACCAAATTTATATAGGTGATTTTTAGTAATCTTAAAAATACTGCCTGAAGGCTTAAGAGTTTGTTGTGTCCCATGTTCTCTAGTTTAAATGATTGACAATAAAACACAAATAGGTCTGGTATTTTTAGAACTTCTTACTATGAAATAAACTGCCAGTTCCGAAGAATTGCAGTGGCTAAGTCTGTAAATGACAGAGCACCACCTTCATTTAGAGGCCATTTCAACACCAACTGTTTATGAAATCAGTTCTGTGAGTAGGATGCTGATATAACACAATCCATATAATTTACACACACACATTCATAAAAAAATCCATAACTTTTAATTTTGCCTATAAGACCTCTTGCTCACTCCTTGGTTCCAGGAAGACAGAAAAACAGTTTTCCACAAACCAAAATCAAAGTGTAAAAGAATGTAAGGTAGTAAAACATCATACAGATTTAAACATATTCTAGCTTTCAAAGTACTGTTTTACTCTAAACTATTTTGTTTTCTCAACCTCTTATAAAAAAATTCTTAGTGGGGAATTTTAAACTTAGGGAGAATTACATGGTGTATATTTGTTAACAACTTAATTACTATCAATATGTAAGAGTGTACTTCATAAGCTATTTAAAAATATCTTCAAACACTTACCATCAATAACCTAACCAAAATGTGCAATTGTTCCTTTAAAATTAAAACTGGTTAAAGCACATTTCAAACAGACAAAATGTTGAACTACTACATATATTTCAATGATAAGCTAGTCAACACAACCTCCCACTCTGCCAAACTGAGTCTATTCCAGTCAGCGCTCAGAGGTTTTGCAAATAGAAATCACTTCAATTTCAACTTAACATTAAGAGAGTTTGGAATATTCTTTGGTACTTTAGTGATCAGGGCCAAAGTGCCTAAGTACAGGGTTAGGAGAGGTTTGCTGCCTGCATTGCTTCCCGACATTCACTGTCAGGAAGTGTTCTTGTTCCAGCACAGTTTATGGACACATGCATCTCTGGGATGGTTTTCATTAGCTGAATTCTATACCAGCACACTAAATAAAACTGCTACCACAAGTACATGTTTAGGATCTCTTGGAGCTTCTGATTTTAATCCTTCTTCACTTGGAACAACAGTCTGACATCTGCCCACATCTACATTGCCACTGATAATCATGAATAGCTAGCTGTCCATAAACAAATTATTCTGCTAAACACTCCTACAGAGACAAGAAGTTTGCCATGTAAGCATGTGATCATGTTACAGAAAATCTACAGATAAAGGACTAGACTGAATTAATATTACTTTCAAGTTAAAAAAAAAAAAAGTAAACCAAAACAGGAATAATATAATTCTTTCACAAAATTAATGCACAGACTTTGTTGCATTTCACATATTCCCAGTCAGGAAAACATAGATTCTGTGAAGTTCTCCATATTGTACCTGATACAATAGTGTGCTTTACCCTGTCCTGTCCTTGCAGCAGGTAAGCAGGCACACCTTCAGTCAGTATTTGCAGTGAAACTGCTTTAAGTGCTCTTACAATAAACCAACTTCCTTAACTTTGCTCCTGTGAAACCAGTACAATAAAAACATGTTGCACTACTACTGTGGCTAAGACCACACAGCTCTTTAATGGAGGAGTTCCAAAGCCTAAGCTCCATCTGCAAACACTAACAAAACCCTTGGAAATCATAAGAAAGAATCTAAAGAGCTGTGGGGTTGGCAAGCTTTGAGTCTACTCTTGGCCTCAGACAGGAAAAGCAGTTTCAAATCTCCTTCCTTTTTCTTTCTCCTTTCTCTTTAAGAAATACCCAACTAGAAAGTGCTGTTACTCTTCATGTTAAAAAAGGGGAGACTTTTGATGCTGAAATAAAACACACATTTACACTAACTTACAAAAGGAAATTCAATAGCTTTTCCAGAGTCAACCATAAATCTTTTTTCTTTTTTTTAAAGCCCTCTGGTTTAACTAGCCAGAGATTTAGAATTAATTTCCTTCTTCCCTTTACAATTTTCAAAAGCCAGAATGCAAGCTTCCCCCTGAACAATTCCTTAAAACCCACACAAAAATTATGTGAAAAAGAGGGATGAATAAATTTAAATTTAGACAGTCAATGGATCACAAATTGTTTCACTTTTAGTTTAAATCTGTGAGATCAATACTTTCTAGAAAAAATATACACTCAAATTTATGTGGTTTTTTTCAATGAATGTATGTATTTTTATAGTTCCAGTAGGTATAAATTGCAAATACTGAAAGATCACACAACTTTGGATGATATTCCAGAAATCTGCCTTTAACCACTTGGGTTTGGACTGCATAACTATCAAGCTGCTGAAAGTGTCCACTGAGCTTCTTAGTAAAAAAAGCACAAAATACATCTATAATGGTGATACAACAACTGCTGGTCACTAATTGTATCAGGTTGAGTAAAAATACCTAACGCCAGTAGAATTTCTTCAAATAGAGATGTCTTTCTGTTTGTCAGTAACAAACCATTATTCTTTACTAGATCCACCTGACACTACTGAGGTGCTCTGAGAAATGTCAGCTGGCTAGCAACTCCTGACACTTGCTGTTTGAGCTCAAACAGCCTTGCAGGAAAGCAGAATCCTTAGTTTCTCATTTTTCCTTTGAGACACTTAGCTTTTGTTTATTTTGGCCCAGAAGCCAAGAATTCTTCATACTCATGCTAGCTTGGCATTGTTATAGAATTATCTGTTTGAAGAAGAGAGGTCTGTTTTCTCCCAGCCCATTCATAATATCATACTATTTTTAACCAGAAGACCATGGTAATGCTTGCAAATTTGCAAGCATTGCAAGTTCTCTTGTATCCTACCAATGTAATTATCTCTAGGTGACTAGAGAGGTTCCAAATCAGTTCAGAAAGCTGACTCTCAAAGGAGCTAGTGAGAAGGCTAACTAACAATTTAGATGCATAATCTTAAACAGGTTAGAAATGACCAAGAACTCCCTCCAGCTGACTTTCCAAAAGTTGAAAGAACAGCAACAAGAAAATACTGTCAGTGAACTCAGTTAATTCAAGACAGCCATCAGAAATCATTTATGTGCTGTGTATGAAAAGCCCCCTTATTCCTAAATGTTCTCTTGCTACATTAAAAAGTTCCAGCTCCAGTTTCTTGTATGAATAGCTTTAACATCTTTTATTGCTCTGCTATCCTTTTGAATATAATTGTTTTAGAGCATGGTCTCTATTAGAAATCTCGAACATATACTGTCACTGTATGAATTACCCATCTTTGATTCCTTGGTCAATTCCCATTCTCACTGCAATATTCCTCCTCACCCCAAAGTGTGAGCTCTAACCATACCTAAGAATCTTGGGTTTTTATCTATTAGAGACAGAAGTGATACTAGCAAGTTTAAGAGGCAGATACATAAAATTTCAAGCAAGCACTGCTGTGAGAAGTAGGTTTCCCAAGGTGTGTATCCAGCATAGCTGCACACCCTTCAACAGGATGAAGTGCCTGGTACCTGGGACAAAGAAATTGCACAGAGAGAAGTGCCTGTATCACTTTCTACTCATTGGGACACACTGCAAAGCAAGCAGACCTGGTGCTTAAAACTGAATTTTAACCAGTAATTTAAAAGTTGAAAGGTCTCTTATCACATTAAGAGTTCATGAATTCATCGGTCTTTAATTAGTGATGTCAGATCTTCAACACATGCTTATGTCTGGTTTAACAGTCTTTTGTCCTCTGGTTTGATTCAAAAGAAAATTGACTTTGAACCATCTGTTATTTACCCAGTGAAAGTTTCTGTCAAGCTCATTTACACACTTAATTCCACATATGCCTATATACAATGTAAGAACTCATCTATCAAAATATATCCTTTCCTGCCCATGCACATACAAAATAGAGTTAAATTATCTGTCCTCAACTGCAGTTGATTTACATACTCCAAAAAGGTCTGTAAATGCTGTGTAACTATTTGCATGACACCAAGTTTACCCACTTAAATCTATTTCACGGAACTGAAGATTCCAGATGAGTTTATGTCAGACATTAAGGAGGTGAAATAAGCTTCCAAAGCAGTAAACTGGCTGCAAGCTGAAAAAACTCCCCAAAGTTCCCCTTCATTTTGATTGAAGAAAAAGTACTGTTCTAATGGCTAGAGATACAATAAAGCACTTTACAGAAACAGTAAAACCACACTGAGCATTGAAGCAAAAAAAAAAGGGAAAATAAAATCAAGATGAAAAGCTTTTAAATTAAACATTACAGAGCACTTAATGTAAGTGCAGAGGTTATTTCTTGCTGCAAAAACCAGCAAAACATTTTAACAACAAAAACCCCACCGAAGCACAACAAACTTTTTGAAGAGCATATAGATAGTACATTTTACACTATTTACTTCAAGCAGAACTGATCTGGCAGGTAAGAGCTGGCAGGAGCAAGCAGCCAAAAGGAGGAGTGAAGGGAAGCTATATTTTCTCAAAATTACAAACCCTTAAAGGTCTGTGGAATGCTGTTTACTCCAGCCCTGTTTTACAACCCCTGCTGCAGGGACTGAAATGTTTGCAGCCTGTGGCCACCCACACCAGGGGAAGCACTGTGATTAAAGAGAATGCTATGTTCTTGTATCTGCCAGCAGGCTGATCCATGCTGTAATTATTATACTTGCAGTCTTCTTCAGTAATCTGTTGCATCTGTTCTGGCAAGTCCCCTTACACTGTCCAACAGGAAAACCATTGCACAGGAATACCAAGTTATTTTTAATGTGCATAAATGATTTGAAAAATGGATACTTTAAATACCTCTCTTTCAAGTTTATGGAAACATTTTGCATTACAGGATAGCCAGTGACATAGTGAAAGCAGATCTGCCACTGAAACACTCACTTTAATCTAACTATCAAAAGATGCAGACTGACACCCCACCCTTTCATCCTTATAATGAGATAGGCTGTTGCTTCAGATCTCTAAAGCACAGAAACCATGTGAATTGTGGCTAGACGTGTACCCAGAGAGCACTAAAATATCAGAATTCCATCTGTCACCTTGTTAAGTAATTACACGCATTGAACATTTCTGAAGACCCTATGATTTAAATGCATTATAACTTCTCCCTTTCTCTTTAAGACTATTTTTCATAGCAACAGTGACTTTGAAAACAGTAAAATAAGCCCTAAACATCAAAATAAGTAGCAGTTCTGTTAGCAGAAATTTTATTTCAAATTCTGATCTCTGCATTAAGTAGTAAAGAAGTTCAAAATTTATATTCCATGCATCAATTTGATTTTGTTTAGTGCTCTATCACAAAAGTCAAGCAGTACAACACTATTGCTGGAAGCACAACACATAGCTGTTATTGCACTCTAACAAATTTGTGAGGCAGTCTGTACCATTTCAGCAATTTTTCCAAGGGTTGTCTGCAGATACTCCTATGAAAAGCACAGATTATCCATGGCTATAACAGTGGAGTGTTACACTAACCAGCATGCCATCGCTCAGCAGAGGAGGAAAGGAGGACGTATCAAAGGCAAGGCTGAGTGAACAAAAACCAAGAACTGGGTAAAAGCCCATTCATCTCCACCCACCCCAGACCACTCCGGGGAAATGTCTTTAGACCCCCTTTCATATAAATCTTTGATGGGAGGCAAGGGTAAATTCCATATATAGTGATCGAGGAAAAATGCCACAAAGACTCATGAAGGACCAGGGGAAAACACAGAAAAAAATTAATAGGAAAAGTATAAACAAGATACATACTTTAATCACCATCAGATGTCTTTCATCTGAAGGAGCACGCTATGGTCTTTGCAGTGATCAAAGTTCCTGTGATTATTTGTACAGGTTAGAGGAGGAATGACAACTCCTCTTTTCCAAACATACCAAAAAAGCCGTAAGATCCTAAAACCACAAGAGTGAGTCTCACCCAGTGATTAAGTAACTTTGAACTACTTTGGCCTCCATGAGACTTAACATTTTCCATTTCTCTCTTGGACACGTGCCCCCTGGAACACAGACCTCTCTCTGCCATAACTGCTAGGGAAAACCAGATCCCCTGCTCCCTGCCTCCCCATCCCTCTTACACTGACGTTCCCCTCTGATTATTTTCTATTTTACTGTGGTAAAATATTGCAGTGATACTATCACAAAGGTAAGAGAGCGTCTAAAGCAACTCGTTATTTGTCTTAGTCCAAATGTTACTACATTTGTTTTCCCTTTAGAAGGGGGGAATGACAACAAAAAAGTTTCAAATGCTGCATTTGTAATAAAACCATGCTAAAACCTATGCTCTATGACACTGAGTCTTTCTACTTTAACTTCTTCAATAATAAATAGCAGGTGAAGTATGTTCATAATTTTAACTCAAATATCTCTGTTCAGCTCTTAATCTCCCTCTTTCAAAGCTGTCTAGATAAGGAGGAAAAAATGTGTTTCTCAGTATGTCCTCTAGCAATTCATAAGCCTTTTAATAGACACATTACCCATATATGTCATTAAAATAGTATTCTTATCTCATAGAGACATCCTTTATTGTAAACCCAATGTTATTTTAATACTTTTTGCATCAAACGGTCTTGGGGCCCATTTGCCCTTTTGGAATGACAAATCACAAATGATTTAGGCTCTTCCTAACTTAAAAAAGGAGACTAAAGAACAGATATAGAGGTGCACTAAATATTTTCTTCATGGTATCTTAAATTTCTGTCTCCTAGAAAAATGTGAACTTGAAGATTTGCTTTCATAAAGATAAAAGAATACTTTAAAAAAAAAATAAGAGAAAAGCTCTTTACATTATGCTTGAATTATTCTTAACATATGTCCTTTCCTAACATTTTCTGAGGTGTTCTTAATCATCTGACAAAGTGTGCAAATACATAAAAATAGTAGGTATTGAATTTTATTTGAAAGCTGACAAGTATATTGGCCACAAAATCAAATCAAAACTCTTCACCTAAGAAAAGAATATCGTAATTCCAATGTACTACCTTCACAGATTCATAGAATAGTTTGGGTTGGAAGGGAACCTTGAAGATCTGGTTCCAACCCATCTGCCATGGCAAGAACACCTTCAGCTAGACCAGGTGGCTCAGAGTCCTATCCTTGAACACGTCCAGGTATGGGGCATCCACAACTTCACATATTAATTACAGTTGGTAATGTTAGAGAGAGAATGAAGAGATGGAACTCTGTCTCCTTAAATAACAATTATTTAACTTATATTATTTATATTAAACTAAGCTTACAAGCAATGATAGTAAAAACAAGCGAAAAGATGTCATTTTACGATAGTCATACTCTCCATTAATGTCATTCCTTTTCTTCTAAGGATATAGAATACAGTGCAGCTGCAGTTCTTTGAGATGTGCTGGCATGCAGACATTTGTTCCATCAAAAGGGGATTCAAGGAAAAGGGAATGTTCTGCAAAAAGAGGATATTGTATCAAAAAGAGCATATCATCTACCTTGTGGTAGATGCGTGACCTCAGAAGGACAGGATACACCCTAACAAATTCAATTCCTACTAGAAGGAAGCTGGTTAGGAAGTTAGTAAATTTTTAACAGACAGCAGGCCTTCAGGTTGTAAAGAGAACACCTCCTCTCACTTTTTTGTGTACTTACCTGAACGCAAATTCATATGTGGGAGTCACTCCCTGTGAAGGGGCTTCAGTCCCAGTACTGACAGTCTCTGGTGGTCAGAGTGCGGGTGCCAGAGTGGCTCCTGGGTGTCAGACAGGGAAGTTCCCTTAACAGTTTGGTGACACAGGCAGGATCCCAGGCCACTACAAACATCCCACTGCCCCCCTGGATGAGTTCACCAACTCATCCAGGGGTTGAATTGAATTAAAATTCCATGAGCAGACTGTATAAATGATAAGAGTGGATTTGAGTTTGCCTGTTGGTGTAGCATTTTATGCAGATTTGGTGAAACTGTTGGAAGTGGGTCAAGAAATACAAAAAAAATAGCTTTATATCTAGCCAGTATCCTGTCTCTGGCAACACTCAAAGCCTTAGGAAAACTGAACAGAGTAGGCATTTAACTGTATCTTCCTTATCCCTCCTTCCTAGGAGTTTGTCTGTCTGTGCTCAAGGCCAGTCGTACAGTGCTGTATGAACAAGGATTCCAAGAAGCTGTGTCTTTCTGGCTTCACTTGGGGACTGCATTTAAGCACAGGCAAACAAGGCTTTTGGTCCTGAGCTACACTGCACCCATGCCACCCATAAGTCAGCCCTTAAGTCTGTAAGACTGGGGGTTTTTTCAGTCTTTTTTACAAACTGTTTCGCAGATTCTAATATTTTCACCTTCCTTATGCAGTCTCTAACACATCTCAATTTTATGTTTTACTGTACACAATGCATGTGCACATGGCTTTTGCACACAAGTCTGAAGTAACAGTTCATCAAGATTACACTGGCTGAATTAAAACAAGATTGTTTTTAAACACCAATTAACTCATACCAAGTAATTACAAAAAGGAAAGTTGTCTTCTCACTTTTCTGGGGGTTAATACCATTGCCTTTGACAAAATGGCACATCTGACTCTTTTGTACATATATGGGGTGGAGTCTTGGCATTCAACATGTTTGATCTGCAGTCAGAATTTCTAATTTTTGGTAGTACACTGAAAAACTCCTCTAGAATGAAGTGCCCTTCAGATACCTGTTTCACTCTGCTCCTGAGAACTAGTCTGAAAGTGTGCGTGTGCACCATGTGTCAAGGGAAGTGGATTAGGCAAGCAAACCACAACTGTATTGTCACTGCCATCAGTATGTATTTGACCTTCCTTGTACAATGTGGTGGACTGAGAACTACCCAGAAGTTACAGTGACACAAATGCTTCTAACCCTTTCTTGCTTAAATAAACAATGGGAAAACTGTCAGTTTACCTGTTGTTACACTTACATTCACTGAGGTACACTAACCTGTTTATTATTTAACTTCACAGATTAAAAATAAAAACATGTTAAAACAATTTTAAACATCAAATTGAGAAATAGCATCTTCTGTGCCTTCTTCTTGTACCTGGTAACATTTTTAAATTAGCTTTTCCAATTCAGGAAACTAATACACTTATCATTCCTTGACTCACAAGTCAAATAAAACATTCAAGTTTGTTGGATGAAACTTTGATGGCTTGTCAACTTAAAAATGACATTAAAATCTGCATTTCCCATCCTGTCCACAGGATATGAGCCTATGTGTCATTTAAAAGTGGATTAAAATTTTCATGAATGTTGAGAACATTAATAACTGCATGGCATAACAACAAAATTCTTAAAAATACATTAAGTTCCAGTACTTAAGGGCTCTAACCCATCAAAAATTTTAAGAACCATCTAAAAAACCTCCAAACATAAACAAAGACATATCATAAAAGGGATCACTCATGTGTAATTATCCACAATCTCTTGTGTGTTCACAAAGGCCTCTAGAACAGGCAACCATTAGCAGCAGGAAATATGGCAGACTGCTCTTGTTTGTTTCCATTTTTATGAGACATATTTATTTAACGACTGCTCTTAGTTTTAACTAAGAAAGGAAAACTTTTATAACACAGAACAGCTGAAGATAAAAGTATAATGCACAACAGCTAGTTCCCAATTTTTCTTTTTACCAGCTCCAGAGAATGGCCTGTCCATGCTTATTCTGCAACAGCAATCTTTTATACTCATTAATTTGGTTGTAGAAATCAAGTTCAACTTGGTCCTTCCTTACAGAGTGCACTCATCTTTATTTGTCATCCTCGTGACCCTTCATCACACCTAAAGGACAGGAACCAGAGAGACCTGGACAAGCTCAAGAAGTGGTTCATGAAATTTAACAAGACCAAGTGCTGGTGCTGCACCCGGGTCAGGGCAACCCCAGTATCAGCCCAGGCTGGGGATGATCAGATGCAGAGCAGCCCTGCCCAGAAGGACGTGGGGTGCTGTGGATGAG